>JAPPVO010000017.1:121534117-121912307 GCA_030407325.1 Camellia japonica
TTCCCAGATGACCCCGTTTATACAGTTTACCCCCGCAGATGATGAACTGAACTGCCATTCTTCTAATTGCCCCTTTTGTCTTTGGCATTTACCCCTGGCGGGTATGCTTTTTTCTCCAAGAAATTCCAGATGTCGTAATACCAGGGGTTTTCCCTGAACTTCATCTATGGTTTGCAATCGACCATAGGCAGGTGCAAATTTCTGGTCAATGATACTGGACGCATCGGACTCCACACGGGAGTCTATCATAGAAGATAAGTTGCTAAAGAAATCCGCGAACCTGTTGTTCTCTCTTAGTAGATGAGTAAAACTTAGCCTCTCAAACCGAGGAATCAGCAAATCCAAGGTCTGGTGATACATCATCATCTTTTCCTCTTTTACTTTCCAGTCTCCTTTAGCTTGAGACACAACAAGGTGGGAGTCCCCAATGACGTCCAACCGTCTTGCCCTAGTTCCAGGGCTGCTTCTAACCAGCGATGCATGCCCTCGTATTCTGCTTCGTTGTTCGAACTTTGAATCGGAGCTTGAAGGCTAGAGGGATACGGGAATTGTCAAGTGCTATCAGCAACACTCCTATCCTACCCGTGTTGATTTGACGCTCCGTCAAAGTACATCGTCCACGTTCGTCGTCGATATGCAGGATTGATTCATCTGGGAATAATACTCTCAACTGCTTCATCCCCCTCACCGGATGGTCGGCAAGGAACTCTGCCACTGCTCTTCCTTTTCACTGACTTGCGTGTCACGTACGTGAGATCAAATTCGGAGAGCAACAGCAACCAACGAGCTAGCCTACCCGTAAGTGCTGGTTTCTCGAAAAGATATTTGATGGGATCAAGTCGCGAAACCAACATTACAGAGTGAGCTAACAGGTAGTGCCGCAGCTTCCTGGTAGCCCATACCAAAGCTAAGCAAGCCTTTTCCAGCGGTGTATATCGGGTCTCATACTCCAGCATCTTCTTGCTGAGATAGTAGATGGCTCTCTCCACCTTGTCTTCTGATTCTTGTGCAAGCATGCAGCCCATTGTAGATTCAGTCACTGACAGATACAAAATCAACGGTTTCCCCGGTTCTGGCGGTGACAAAACGGGCGGGTTCTGTAGATATTCTTTAATCTGTTCAAATGCAGCTTGACATCGGCCGTCCCATTGGAATTTCTTGCCTTTCTTCAGGAGACCAAAAAGTGGTTCACAAGTCAAGGTTAATTTTGAGATAAACCGTCTTATGAATTGCACCTTACCCAGAAAGCCTCGCACCTCCTTTTCAGTCCTTGGTGGGGGCATTTCTAGGATGGCCTTGATTTTGGAAAGGTCGACCTCGATGCCCCTTTGTGTAATCAGAAACCCCAACATTTTTCCTTCCGTGACACCGAATGTACATTTCTGAGGATTTAGCCGCAACCGGAATTCCCTGATCCTTTGAAAGAACTTTTGCAAGGCGGTGTAGTAGCCCTCTCTCTCTTTGGACTTGACAATCATGTCGTCCACATACACCTCAACCTCTTTGTGGATCATATCATGTAGTATTGTGGTCGCGGCCCGTTGATAAGTAGCTCCAGCGTTCTTCAACCCAAACGGCATTACCTGTAGCAGTATGTCCTCCACGGGGTGGTGAATGCAGTCTTTTCCCTATCTTCTGGTGCCATCACTATCTGGTTGTATCCTGAGAAGCCATCCATGAATGAGAGCAATGCATGCCCTGCTGTGAAGTCTACCAACTCATCGATGTGCGGTAAGGGAAAGTCGTCCTTCGGACTAGCTCTGTTCAAATCCCTGAAATCCACACACCCCGGATCCTGCCATCTTTCTTCGGCACCGGAACAATGTTGGCCAACCAAGTCGGGTACTCTGATACCAGCAGGAAGCCTGCGTCGATTTGCTTGGTGACCTCTTCCTTAATCTTGAGAGCCCAATCCGGGCGGATCCTTCTGAGTTTCTGTTTGACAGGTCGGGCCTCGGGGTCAAGGGGGATCCGATGCTGTACAATCTCAGGATCGATTCCAGGCATGTCTTCGTAGGACCACGCGAAAACATCTTTGAAATCTTTTAATAAAGCGACTAAGCGCTCGCGTTCCTCCGAAGACAACGTGGACCCGATCTGGACCAGCCGCGGGTCCTCCTCAGTACCAATGTTCACGGTAATGATTTCATCCATTAATGGCTTAACAAATCTCTCTTGCTCTTGCTCAATTAAACGTTGTAAAACCAGAGGAACTTCGTCCTCGTCGTTTTCATCAAAATTTTGAAAGTCTGAATTAATGCAATAAATCAAGGGCACAGAAAAGTACTCGGAAACCACATTCACCTCATTCTCATTAAGTTCATCCAAATCATCCGATTCATTTACAACAGACTCAAATGAAAAGGAAAAAGATGACCTAGACAGGACTGTGGCATCCGGGTTAACATCCCCAGGAGTACCAGACTCAGACTCAGTCGAGCTGGAACCTGATTCCGACTCACAGGACTCGGTGGAATCAGATTCCGGCTCACTACCTGACCCGGTGCTGCTGGACAAAAATCCCTCCTCGTACTGCCAAGTGAGAGAGGGTGCGATAGATGCATCCAAGATAGCTGCTGGTTGGCTCGCAGCCGTTTCATCCCCAATCATGGAAACCACGAAGTTATCCCCCAAGCACTCTTGGTCGATCGGAGGATTAGAGAGTAGACATGCCAGTGCTACCCCCATTTCAAATTCTGTGCCCTCAGGATCCCCTGCTTTACACTGCTCAGCCTCAGCTGGTGGGTCTGTCTGCTCTGTGGCAACGTCATCCCCGGGTAGTTGGCGTCAAAGAAAATCTCGAAGCCTGGGACGCGCTTCTTCTCCGCGTTTATCCACGGCTCTGGGAAGCCGCAAAATGGAAAGTCCTCCCCCTCCCGGACGAAGCGTCCGTTCAGGGTACCCTGGATGGGCCTGTGCATTAACTCAAAAGGCTTCCCAGCCTGCTTTGCTCTGGCTCTGCCGGCCATTTCCTTTCCTTTCCTCACCCAGTCCTCTTTGGTGGGCAGATAGCCCAGTCCAAAGGTATGCGGGTTGTGTGGCACTTCGGCCAACGCTGCGACTCCTTTCCTGCCGCTCCTTCCTAATCCCATCCCGGGGATATGTTGTAGCTTGTTCATGAGGTAGACGGATTGAGCACTGACGTACACACCTTCATTCACAGCCATAATATTTTGCACTACTCGGGCCTCAGCCAAAGTGAATCCTGATAAGAATACGTCCTCTGTGCCATGCTCAATTTCCAGGACTGGCGTAGATACCTCTGGAGGCGGATGGATTGATGAGTTTCCGAACACAATGGCTACTCCCTTTCCATAGGGGTATTTCACCATCTGATGTAGAGTGGAAGAGACTGCTTTCACTTGGTGCAGCCACGGCCGCCCCAAGAGTAGGTTGAAGGTCGCGGGAACGTCCAAGACATGAAATTCGATGTCGTGTTGTCCTGGACCAACCTTGGTTTGAATCTTGACAGTCCCCATCACTTCCCTGCTAGTATTATCGTATGCTCTGATCACCTGAGTGGTTGGTGTGAAGTCCGCGGGCTTCAACCCAACTGCATATGCTGTTCTGACTGGGCAGACATTGATGGCGGACCCGGTATCAACAAGTACCACCGGTATCCATTTATCTCTACATTCCACGGAAACGTAGAGGGGTTTATTATGGTTTGTGCCCTCAGGCGGTAATTCCTTGTCTGAAAAGGTTAATGCCGGGGAACCTCCTCCCGGAAAAACCAGCCCAACCAGCTGCTCTGGTGTAGTGTCTATAGAGAGTTTGGCCTTGTCCATGGCAGATAGGACGGCCTGTCTGTGCACCCTCGATGCCATAAGCAGTCCCCAGATGGAGATATCTGCTTGTATCTTCTTCAATTGCTTGAGCACAGCTTCTTCTTCAATCTGTTTCTCTCTCTGTTTCTCTCTGCTTCTTTGTCTTTCCCTGATGCCTCAGGTTGGTCTAAGTGCTGGGGCTTGAAATATCGTCCACTCCTTGTCATATGAGCGATCTCGTCAACATACCAGGTATCATCTGGTTGGTTACCTCCCCAGTCTTCATCTGTATGGGCAAGACATAAGTCATCGTCTTCCCACCACATTCCGTCGGCAGCCGATAGTCACCTGTCCGGCTCCGGTATGATCGTACTCGCAGTACCTTCAGTCTTTATGCCCGCAGCATTTTTCTGTTCCTGTGCACACAGCACTTTCGACCCCCACATGGGCCTTAGCTTTTCTGATTCTCTCGGAATCGTCAAACTTTGTTGTTCCAACTGCGTCAGTACAGCTGGTTGGTCAATATCCCTGTTTACAATCCCCAATTCTGAGCGAAATTCTTAACGCCGGCGCTCTCCGGCGGTGGATTCTGACTCTCGGCCCTTCCGGCCATCATGATACTCTTGCCCCTGCCGGGCCTGTTCTGATTGAATTCTGCAACGTCTTTGATCATCTAACCATCCGATGACTTCGCCGACTCCTCATATCGAACCAGTTGATGTTACATCCCCTGATTCTGGTCGTTGAAGAACTGGAGGTTGGCAAAATCTTCTTCCACTGTTGTCAGATCATCTGCCCCTTGTTCAAGTCTGTCCCCCCGAATCATGCACAGTTCAGCTTTTTCTGGCAGCCCCACACTCAGCTCCGACTGGCCCACTGATAGGATGTATCGCTTGGATCATAGACTCCTTTCAGCATAATTCCCAGGCTGTTCAATCCCAGATGCAACATTCCACTCTCCTCTGAAACCTGCCCTGTTCCATTTTCGGAGGTCACCACCTCTGGCTCAGATTGGGTTGTGAAGGCGTCCAACATGCACAAGTCAGTGCAGATAGGAAGGATCACCTCTGGCTTGGGTAGGTGGGATGGGGTGATATAGATACTAGGATCGTAAGACACAACCCCAGTTTGGATGAAGTTGATTCTGTTGGGAGAGGGGGCTTGGTTATGTGGTGGGAGAGGATTTGTCGTGATGTTGGGTTTTTCGGGAGGCGCGATCACCTGCTTGTCAATAAGATCCTGGATCTCATGACGCAATCTGAAACACGGTCGGTGTCATGACCGTGCTGTTGGTGATACGCGCAGTACTTTGCCGGGTCATGAGAGGGAGGAAGTGGATTTGGCAGTGGCCTCGGCTCCAAGGGTGTCAAATGCTTCTTCCTGATTAATACCCCAGAGCCTTGGAGGGGCATATAGAGGGTGTAAAGGTTCTTTGGCCTCTGGGCTGAAATTTGGCGGTTTGGGTGTTACTTCCAGATGCGCCAGAGAAAGGCGTGGCTGTCATGGGTCTTGGGGGAGGGGGAGTGGTGGTGACCGTGCTCACTTCTGAAGCTCGTGCAGTTGCAGCGCCACTCGGGCCTGCGTTGTTGTTACGGTTAAATGTCCTCGGGGCTGCTCCCGGTCCTGGTCGATCAGACCTTGTTTCATGGCATCCTCGATCTGTACCCCCATCTCGTGTAAATCTGAGAAGGTGGGAAAGGGGAGTACGATCATCTTCTGCATGAGTTTCGGTTGGAGATTGCGCACAATCATCCGGATTTGATCTTTGTCTGTAGGCCTCAAGGTCATCATCGACGCCTTTGCCCTCCATCTAGTTACAAAATCGGAGAAAGACTCCTTGGGTTCCTGCCTCGTCGTTTCGAGATCACGGGTTGTAATCTCGATCTGTGTATTGTACGAGTACTGTGCAACGAAGGCCTCAGCCATCTCATCCCAGCTTCTTTTCACGTCATCTTCTAACTTTGCGTACCAAATGGCCGCCACACCCGACAAAGTTCGGCCAAACAGGGAAAGCTTTTGTGGTCGGGTTAGGCCCATTGGCCTCAGGATGTCTGAAAATAGCCGGAGATGGACCATAGGATCCCCTGACCCATCAAAACGATCAATCTGTGGCATCTTGAATCTGTCTGGCAATGTTACGGCCACATCGGTGTACCCATCTTCGATGTCTGGGATGGCCTTCACCCCCTGCGATTTCTTGAAAAGCTTCTCCAACTTACTCAGTTTTAGAGCTGTATGATCTACCTCGAACTCGAATGGAGAGTCCGGGTGGTTGGGCGTAAGATTCTTGGACAGTTGAGGCAGAAGCGGGGGCGGAGCCAGCCCCGTTGGAAGGTTGGTGTCCTCTTGGATATTCTGGACATTGGGTAGGGTGTTCTGGGTGTTCGGGAGGGTATTCTGAGGATTTGGCAGGGTATTCTGACCAGTAGGTGCCTGCTCGGTAGTGGAGCCGCTGGTGGAGGAGGGGCCTGATGTGAAGCAGACGCTGCATTCTGCTGTTGCAGCCTAGTAATCAGCTCGGCCTGCTGGGCCATGACTGCGGCTTGTTGTTTTAGAAAATTCCGCTTGGCGGATGGCATCCTCTTGCATCTGTTTCATGCTCTCGTGCATTTGGCGCACCATCGCCTCCATCCCTGATGTATTCTGCTGTTCCATCTGAATGACCGGTAAATGTATCTCTATGGCAGACACAGAAATCTCAACCTGACTGTTTACTGTCAAAGTAGCCCTCTGTCCCGGTAATCCCTGTTCTGACACACTGCGCCTCCTCGGCCTTCTTCTGATAATTGGGGGTAGAGAGTGGAACACTGGATGTCCGTCAACCAGATCCTCGGATCGATTGAGTCGGCGACCTCGTGTCCAAAGTGCTTGGGGAGTATCTACTGGTTCGGAAGCAATCGTGCTAAAAACTGCCCTAGCAAAAGATAATAAAGCGAAAAGGAAATAAATAACCAGATAAACGGGCAAGCATAACAGCTTAAATTAAAATACACAACACGCTGTCGGGCATAACACACAGTTGATAAGCTGAAAATACACTGTCCTCAATCACTGATCACTGTTCCTGTATCACTGTTCCCCAAAACTGAATCCGATATCCGCAGACAACTGATTCTCAGATACTGACTGATGCCCGCAGGCCTGATGCCCAAACTCATACACTGATACATGCATTCCTGTAGAGACGCACTCTAAAGCACATAACAGATAAGTGAGAGCCAAAACACCCCTATGCTGGGGTAGGGTTTCCCTGTCCTATTTTGTCAGGAGCTAGGGTTTTACTACGCACACAGCGGTTTCAAAACAACCTATAAATGGGTAAGCAACCTGTCCTAGTTTGGAATGGTCACTATGGATCCGAATATGCACTAGGTCGAATGGTCAAAAAGGGTGCCCCGGTAAAAACGGGGGTTGTGTTCCCATACTGGCAGAGCTCGTAACCGGTCGCCTTATGGACATGCCTTGACAAGACAAGCCTCCGGCAAACCCTCAGGAATAGCAATGGCAAACACGGTGTCCTAGGCGCTAAGGCGCACCAATGCAAATGCAATGCAAAGAAACACACAAGTGTACAAAAAACCAGATATCATGAGTTTCGAGTCAAGTTCTCTAAATCCCTAGTAGAGGTTGCCAGAAACTGTAGACGTCCCCGAACGCCCCGGGAGGGTTAAGTCCCGTTCCGTTCCTATTGGGTTCACTACAGTTCGGACTCAAATCGTCACGGTTCTTAATCTTGAACCAAAGAGTCCAAATCCGGCAAATCGTTTTTGAAAACAGATTTTTGAAAGAAGTGCCAAACATGCACTGCTTTGCCAGATACAAAGTCGCCACGTAAATGTTTTTTAAATGGGAAATTTAGGAAACCCTGACTCGGTGCCAAAGGCCACGTGTCTGTCATCACCAAAGTTGCCTCGGCTCGGGAACTTGGGTACGATTGGGGAAGGTCACTTCGTGAGCACCCCCGCTCGCCCGATCAAAGATCGGCCTCTACTAACCATGGTATCTTATTTTGAAAACATTGTGAGTTCTTATTTCGGTTATTAGCCTAGGTTACTATGTGATGCGCATAGCATACAAGTATAGACTGAATCGCCTGAATTGGAACAAAACATTTCATGCTTGTTTGTTTGAAAAATGGTTTGATGGTGCTACCCGCAGGTAGGCTAAGACGTGGATTTGCCACCCTCGGGTGGGCTTAGAAAACATGATTTTGCCACTATCTAGTGGGCTTAAAACAAACATTTGATGAATTGTCCAATCCAAGTAACCCAACCTCCACCCACAGGCATTCAAGGCAGTTATATCACATAAGCACATAGCCTCATGGTAAGCATGCTATTCATGGCAGTCACTCACACGCATGCAAGGATGCTAAAGCATAAAACTCACCGAGTACTCCGAGCCAAAACAGAAGCTCATTAGAAATCATGCATGATCCTAAATATACAGAAATGCCTAATGCAACACATGCAAAGATGCAACTATAGCAGGCTCGGCTATTCTAAACGTGGCATATGGAATGCTACAACTAACACGTATTCAATTTGGAATTGAAGTACAAATGCAGTTTGTATGATGCGCTGAGCCCGGTGCATGGAAAACAGATGAATGATGCAAACATGCTGTCATACTGTATGCTAATTGAAATATGCCCTAATCTAACCATCATAAGCAGGTAAATAAAAGGGAAGAAAGACGTGGGGTTGGAAGACATACATCACACTCACTCACACACTTATTACACATTGCCCTCGCGCAGAGGTCCCAAAAATGAAAGAATAGTACAGTCCGAATAATACAGATTCCAAATAATACAAATTCCTAATTAATTAACAAATTAACCAAGAAAAACTGTAAAACTGGTGTGCAAGCTAGGGACTGCCTTGCTTCTGATGGACGATGTATGTTTGGGCTGCCTTGCATGGAAATCCACTGGGATGCCCTAATTAGCCTCTGTTTGGCAATGTTTCTCGAAATGCGTGCCAGACTCCGAAAGGTTGCTGATTCTTCATTTTGCTGCAACAGAGAGCAGGAAAGGGGCATAGCAATGTATTTCACAAATATATGCATGCCTCGATCCTCGTGCCACCAATCACGCATCTCGATGCATGATGGCCGAGGAGCCGATTTGCACAACTCAATATAGGATGAATGCATATGAAAGCTACAACAAAACCTAACTCCATCATGGATAATCCGGAGCTTCGGTTACTTGGGAATTGAGACCCGTTCCGTCACTCGGGGTACGAAACGTGCCTCGTTTCCCGTGCCCGGGCTAACTCCTATCCCGAACATGATGCAATATGCATGATATGCATGAAATGTAGTTAATATGCAACCCTAACATACATAATGTCATGGAATGGCATACACGCTAGACGAGGTGATACACAACCGGGCATACACAATGCTATGGATGAAATGTCATACGCAATGCAATATGGGCTTACACCAACATGAGAGAGCCTCAGCCACACTCACATAGGAGGCCATCAGATGAAAACAAGACACCTCGAAGTGCGCGCCCGCGGACACGCAAACCGAGAACGGACCCTCAGGCACCGAAATGCCACTCTAATGAGACATGGCAAAGACATGGAATATGATATGCAAACATGCAAAAAATCAGTGGCAAAATGAGGGGCAAAACAGCCCCGAAACAAAGCGAAGTGATACCCGATGCACGAAATGATCCTGAAACATGGATTTCAATGCATAAAATGGCCTACAGCTATACTATACATGCATAATTGATACATGACATGAAAAGGCAGAAGCAAGGAAGCCGCAAAACTCACATTTTTACAGTACAAAACATGGCCAAACAGCAAGCAAAAGTAGGGCAATAATGGCATACAAAAATGGCTCCGCAAGGGAGGCAATGAAGCAAGTGGTAGATGCAAAGCCCAAATGGAAAAACACCCTTCTACAAAACTGAGGAGGGACTAAAAATATGAATATTTAAAGTAGATGACAAGCCTCAAATCAGTATGAAAACATGCTCAAAATGCAATGCAAGAAATAGGCCAACAAGAGGCTATAACATGAAGTATACAAAGCATTCACCAAAAAAGCAATGACCCTTAATGAAACATGCCAAGAAGGTCAAAATATAACCACTTTCAGTTCTGATCATGGCCGAAAACAGAAGCTAGATAAGCCAAAAAAAGCATGCAAAAATGGGGGCCAAAGAGGGGTATAATGGTAAGTACAACATGGAGGCCCCTAACAGTGTTTATCCCTTCTAAAATGTTGTAGAGGGACTCAAAATAAGCCTACTCACAGTTCATGACATACTCCAAAACAATTTTAAATATAGGCCAAACAAATCATGCAAATTTATGGTAAATAGGAGGGATTATGAAGTAAGTGCAAGATAGGGGCCCAAAAAGGGTTGATCCCTTCTTCAATGTTGAAGAGGGGCTCAAAATAGGCCCACTTACAGTTTAAATTATGCTCGAAAACAGATCACACATGGGCTAGAAATTTCATGCAAAAATGTGACATACCAAGGGGTATTGAAGCAAGTACCAAATGGAGGGCTCAAAAAGGGTTGAGTCCTTGATCAAACATGAAGAATGGCTCAAAAAAGGCCTAGTTTCAGTTATGGTCAGAGCCCAAAACAGTAAGCAAATAGGGTAGAAAAATGATGCAAAAATGAGCTAAAAGAGGGGAAATGTGAACTTACCCTTGAAGACTATTCTTTGCTGCCTTTAGGACCAAGGGATGTTGCTTCTAAGCCTCTGAAAAACCTCTCCTTGCTGCTGGAATGGAGTGGTGGTGGTGGTGCTTGGTAGTGATGAAGAAAAGGGGTAGAAACTTAGGGATTTTGAGAGAAAATGAGAGAGAAATAGAGAGAGATGTATGCAAGGCCCTTAGGGAAATTTTTGTAACCCTAAAACCAGTCTTGGAGGCTGGTTATAAAGGCAAGAGGAGAGGAGCAAAAGTGGAGGGAAATGACACCAAGTTTCCCTCCTAAAGCTCTCCCCCCGGATAGAGATATTTTTGGGAGAAAACAGCCATACAACTGTAAAGTGCACATTGAGGGGATCATGACCGGCTAGGTATTTTTGTTGCAGGTGGCCGGCCGGCCACCCCCTATGGCCAGCCGGCCAAGGGTCAAAAAGCTCAAGAAGATTTTCTGGCTGGCCATAGGAGAAAGATGTCCTCCCATGTCTCCTCAACACAACCCTATGGTTGGAAATTGCCAACTCTAAAATAGGAGAGAGAATAGGCCACTTTTAGGAGGGGTTCAAAAGGTTCAATTTGAGTTACTGGCCGGCCATGTGATATTAGGGTCCTCCCATGTGTGTACAACACAAATATGTGGTTTGGGCTTGAAGAAAATGCTCCTACGGTGTTCAACATTGGCCCGGAAGTGAGAAAAACGGGCGTCGGAGGGCGTCGGAGGGCGTCGGAGGAGCATAACTGGTTGCTGAGACAACTGTTGGCCTCCCACCCTTCAGTGACCTTCCTGGTGATAAAACAGAGGTACCTGCCAAAAATGAACGAAAACTGATGCAAAACGAATGCTCGGGGGCCAAAACACGCAGTTCAGGGTCCCGAAAATAGGCTGTTAAGCATCGAAAGTGGCATCTGGCCACGAAGTGGGTCTCTCAAACCCCAGTGTCCCTCAAAAGGGAGTAAATAAGATGTATGCCAAGAACCGGAGGAATCGGAGATGGTTAG
The DNA here is from genome assembly GCA_030407325.1 of Camellia japonica. Taxonomy (NCBI): domain Eukaryota; kingdom Viridiplantae; phylum Streptophyta; class Magnoliopsida; order Ericales; family Theaceae; genus Camellia; species Camellia japonica. The sequence continues at coordinate 121,545,574 of JAPPVO010000017.1, forward strand.
ACGGTCCCGAACCGAGGCACACGGCCTGACGGCTCCGAAAACCGGGAACCGGGCTCCAAAATGGGCAAAATGGCCTACGGCCACGAAATGTAGCCCACGGCCACTGAGAGATGGTCTACGAGACCTCTCCCTCCCCTCAGGAAGAGAAACAAAGAAAACCGAGTCTGGTTCGCAAACCGAGGCAAGGCACAGAAGAGGGTTCGGAAGTCCGGAGGCAGGGCTCACGGCCGCGACTCTGAGACTTCTGAACGAGCACATATGCAACACCACCGAGCGCTCAATCGGTGACGTCTGAGTCTTAAGGTCGGTCAAAAATGGGGTGTCTACAAATCCCTTTCCAAATCCCTTAACCAAACACAACGTAACTGTTACCAATGGATAAACAAAGGATCCATCAACATAACTCAACAAATTTGTAGCTCTGACTAAGTTTTGAAATTGATTTTTTCGTACAATATAGATAGTTGGATCTAACTTGACTCTAACAAATGAGTTTGATTGGAGATTAGAAGAGTGAGATTGGATGGAAGACTTGAGAAAGAAACCACCATTGACGCCATTGAAGAAACTTTAAAGAACATTGACTCATTGGAGCAAATGCTTTGATACCATGAAGAAGTTTAGAGAAGTGTAAACTATCTTACTTGACTGTATTGGTACATAGTTGTTCCTTATATACAAGAGAATGATAGTGTATCTATATTATCTCTAACTATCCTAACTAACTAAAACCATTACGACAACTTCTTGTGAGAACAGAATAGCTACAGTTGCTCCTCATGTATTTAGCTGCAACTCTTGATTACTGGTACTGTGCTTTGCTGAATCTTTTGATAAGTTGCACTTGATTGATCTCTTAATCATCTGTATGCTTGATTGCTTCATAATCTCATCATATACTTTCTTCATATTTTATTGCGTAGATCCCATTCTAAACCCACAATGATATTCCAAACCATTCAACTCTTAAATCTCGCAGTGAAAATTGTTTTTTCCAAAAAACTAATTTCATTAAATATTGATGAATAGATAAACAAATTACATTTTATTTATTTAAAATGAACGTTTTAAGTTTAAATCCATTGTTGCTAAATATATAATTTTTGTTCATGTGTCTAGTAATATCTGATGAAATTGATTTTTTGATCAACTCATTTTTATTACAGATGAACGATTCAAATCATTATTATAGGCTTAAGATGAGAGTAACAAAAAAGAGCACAAAATAATATAAAGGATAATGGTATGGATTAAAGACATTTCCTTAAAATAATAATAATAATATTATTATTATTATTATTATTATTATTATTATTATTTATTTATTTATTTATTTATTTATTTTTTTGATCGACAAAGTAAAATTTTCATTAAAATTATGAAATTTTAAAGATACAAGAAAAAAATATGCATGGAGAGAGTTTCAAATAGTGCAAAATCTCCTTCTACTACAACTGACATCCTTATAGCTAACACCTCCACCTCACAATTTTTTTTTTTAATTTTTAAATAAGAATAGAAAAAAAAAATTCAAAGATCGAAACTACAAATCAAACTCTTGAACCCCATCCATACCCAACAATACCGATACCTCACTAAAACAATTCCTAGGACTGCATACATCCCAAATAACATTGCACGCCGATAACATCCCATGCTGAAGAGCATCCCATCCCGCTGCCTCACCTCCATGTTGTCTCACCCAACCGCCACCGCGAGCACCCACTATGCTTCACCTCCACTGACCACTATCCATTGAAGAAGATCCACCACCCACAAGGATAACCCACCTCCGAAAACATGAAACTCCCTTCTGAGCAAAGAAACTGCCTGCACCATGCCCATTGAAGACCCAACTTCGCTATTGAGGATCCAAATCCACCGCTCTAAAGCGACCCATCGAAGACCCACGCTTCAGCAAACACCCAAAAAGAAAACCCCCTGCCAACTCCTCCCCTATATCGACCACCCATCAAACCTCCATATCCAAAGAAATCGTCCATATTCCAGCACCAAAACCCATCGAATGGAGACCCAACATGCTTTGAGACCATCGAAGATGATAGATCTGATACCACCCATGAAACACCAAACCAAAAACCCTGAAGAACGTCCACAACTTAGCATCCAACATGAGGCTTGTTTGTCAATTATATATTTTAGTCAAAAAATCAAAACGTCACTATAAGTTGTCACATTACTCTCTACTTTTCTACACATCTTTTCGTAAAAAATTAGTAAAATATTCTATTCCTAACCGAGGCCTAAAACTAAAGAACAAAAATCACATCCCAAGCAATGAAGAGATTAGATCTGAAAAGGAGATGGTGGAAAACTATGGGGGATTCAAGTTTATTAAGAGTAAAAACACGTACACACACAAGAAGTTAGGCCAACCGATTGCCATCACTACAAAAAATTAAGGCTTTAGAGATCAAAATTTATGGACAAAATTATTTTTTAGTAACCAAATATTTTTGTTACGAAAAGTATCGTTATTATATTTTTAGCAACTGAAATTGGACATTAGTGATGAATTATTATCTTTTTGGGATCAAATTTTTTGTCTAAAAAATAAACCATTTTGAGACCAAATTATTTTGTCCATAAAATTCTATTTATTAGTGACATTTTCAAAATTTTGTCACTAAAAGCTTTGTTTTTGACTTTTTCGGGACGATCTTTTAGCGACTATCTTTATGACAATGGAAATTGGTCCCTAAATGTCTTTTACAACAAAATTTTTAATTTTAGAAACCAAAATATTTGGTTACTAAAACTCTTATATGTTATAGTGCATGGCCATGAGCGGCAATCGATCAGCCATCTGTGAGTCCTAAGGTGGATGTAACCAACTACAGTAAATAATAGTTTTAGGGTTTGGAAAAGTTTTAGGGATCAAAAATTTTCATTTCCAAACGTAAAAATTTTGTTGCAAAAATATTTAAAAACCAATTTCTATTGTCGCGAATATAATAATTAAAAGATTACTCTGAAAAGTCAAAAAATGATCTTTTAGCAACAAAGTTTTGAAAATATTACTAATAAATATATTTTTTAGGACAAAATAACTTAGTCCAAAAAAGATTTGATTTTTTAGATAAAAAAAGTTAGCACCGAAAATATAGAAATTCATCACTATTTGTTTACTTTCGCGGCTAAAATGCAATAATAGAACTTTCGGTAAAATGAACTGTGCATATCCAAAGGGCCAAGTTATCAAATATATATATAGTATTACTTATGCAAGTTTCTTCATTTATTATTGCCTGTCTCAAATTCTCAATAGTCATCGAAACAAAAGTCAAAATTCAAATCAACCTTCTGATTTTATTTTATTTTTAATGGAATTAATTCCCAAAAATACAATGATTCTCTGTTAGCATATTATCTTTCTATTTAGAATTCTCACTCTTCTTTATCAAACAGGACTTGTAGAAATACGACTTGATTTATAGCGATCCCGGGTTTTATCCCTTGTTGTATAGTGATCTGGACTTGGTTCCGTGGATGTTAGTTATACTTTATATCTTGTTTCCGTCCTTCCATACTTTGTTTTTGAGTTATAGGATGTGTTGGGTAGGTTGGCTATAGGTTGGTTGTGTTTGGAAGCAAATAGTTGCTACCCAGAATTTTGGTCTTTTGCTCGAGCGAGCAGTTTGTCGCTCGAGCGAGCTCTTTGTTTTTGGTCCTTCGCTCGAGCCAGGGTTTCTTCGCTCAAGCGAGTGATTGCGTCTAGGTATAGACTTGAGAGCTGTATTTCTTGGCTCAAGCGAGATTTCCTTCGCTCGAGCGAGCGAGGTGTATGTTTTCGAGTTCTTCGCTCGAGCGAGCATTCTGTCGCTCGAGCGTGCTTCTGGGTTGCAGACCTAAAGCTTCGAGTTTTTGGCTCGAGCGAGACTTTCTTCGCTCGAGCGAGTATTTCTTGTGTCTGGTCGCTCGAGCGACCAATCCTTCGCTCGAGCGAGCCTGTTTTATTTAAATACACAGCAGCGGTTTTTAAACATCTTTTTTCATCCTCTTTTGTTTTAAAAACCCTAGGTCTGTGTTTTCTCTCTCTCCACTCACCTTCTCTCTTAGGTTTCATCTATTTTTAGGGTGTTTCTACCCTAGGTTCTTTATTAAAAAGATAGAGTGGGTTGAGGGCTTTATTTTAATCTGAACATTTGTGGATTCGGGGCACTTTGGATATGGGGTCAGCTTCTCCATTCGAGTTCTTCACTTCGAGGTAGGGATACCCTACTCCATACTATAGGTTTTGTCCTAAGTTTTGGTTATTTTGATATGTTGGTGTTGTTCGGTAATTTTGGGAAAAGCTAGGGTTTAATTTATAATTTAAAAAGCCCTAATTGTTGTAATAAATTAATTCGTATAATTAATTTTGGGAAAATGGGGAATTTGGTTTAATTCATGAAATTGGGGAATTATGAGATTAAATGGTGGAGTTGGATAATTTAATCACTCACCTATGAAAATGTTGAGTTTATATTTGTTGATACAATTATTTCCTGTTTAGAAATAACTGTTTTGGGCTATCGGTGGAGGATAGTCGTGATTGTTGTAGACATTGCATGTTGATTAGGGAAAACTGAAACTAATCACATTGAATAAGTCATTGAATATGACGGTTGAATTAATACAGCAAATACGTGTATTGATTGAATATTGTGTATGACAAGTGTTTAATACATTGTATATGCATATTGTTTGGGAGGAGATAGGGGATGTACTCCATGGTTTGAGGGAAGATAGGGGATGGACTCTCAAACCTGTTTAGGAGGAGAAAGGGGATGGACTCCATTAGTACAGCAAATATGTGTACTTATTGACTTATGGAAGTGTTTTAGTGAGCCTTAGTCTCATTTGAATTTTTGATTTTGGAAGTAATGTTAAGGTGAAATGTAGTCTCATTTTATAATTTGGCTAGGTTCTGAGCCATGTTTGTATAAATGGAAAGTGAAACATATTATGGACATAATGGTCATAAAACTGTATAGTGATGAAATTGATATTGTTGTGTTAACCATCTATCGAGTGCTATTGCTTTACTCAATTCTTATATTTGGTTTAGTGTATTTCTGCTGGGCTGTGGCTCACCCTATACGGGAACATCATGTTCAGGTCCAGGTGATATGCTACCTCTAAGGACTTAGCTTGGGAGGATTTGGAGTTGAAGACTTTGTTTAGTTAGTTGTTATTTCATTTTATTTTGATATTACATGTAAACTCAAGCCAAGGGCTTAATTTGTAGTTGAGTTAGTACTCACATTTTGTGTCCAAGTGTTGGCTTGGAAAGCTGTAAGCCCGTAGTGCATTTACTTTCGTTGTTACATGTAATGTCTTTTAAATAAGAATACTCTGATGAATGGATGAACGTTTTATTCTCTTATGTTATTGCATGTCAATGTTATATATATTATGGGTTTATTTTTGAGGGCGTTACAACTTGGTATCAGAGCGTACCGGGTTTGAATACTTTGGGTACGTGGGAAGTGATTAGTATCACAATGGGTTTGTCTCGCTTGTTAGAGACTTATGTATGATAGTATGTGTTTATTTGATAACATGCTGATATGACTATTTGGGTATGGGATTTAATTTCTAGGATGTTGATTGGATCCTTGAGTTTCTATGAGTCTTGTTGGAAAAGCACTTGATCAATGCTGTTTCCAACTGGAACTCTAGCAACGCCTCGGGACTGTCATTATCCAGGAATGAAATTCGTAGGTGCTTATGTGCTTGCGTGGAGTGAATTACTGTTGTCCAATGCATTAGGACGCGAGTGTTATAGCTTCGGCACATTTATTAATGTGCATACGTATTAATTGTCTTTGTTACCTTTATTAGGATGTCAGGACGAGGACGAGGACACGGTAGGCGTGGTAGGCGTGGTAGGCGTGAGATGCCCATACCGGATGAGATTCCGGAGCAGCAGGAGGGTATTGGTCAGGGCAATGTGGCCGAACTAGTGGGTCAGCAGGCTATGGGTGCCTTAGCCCGCGAGATAGCAGGGGCATTCAGGGAGTCCGTGGGCATTCTCAGGGCTGAGAATCAAGCCCAGGTTCATGTTGCAGATGCAGGGCCTGCATTTTTGAAGAGAGAGTTCTTCCGGTCTAACCCGGACGAGTTTGTGGGTGATCCAAAAGAGCCGCTTAAGGCAGATGAATGGCTCGAACAGACAACGAAGACGTTTGAGATGCTTGGCATCAAGGATGGGGTTCTGAAGGTGACCTTGGCATCTTTCCAGCTTAAGAGGGATGCGGGTCAGTGGTGGAAATTCACCAGAGGTCGTATAGGAGGGACTTGGGAAGCCTTCGTAGCTGCTTTCCAGGAGAAGTTCCTGTCTCCAGCTATCAGGGAGAGGTTGAGGGAGCAGTTCTGCCAGCTTAAGCAGCTGAGTTCTTCTGTGGCCGAGTTTGAGGCCGCATTTACTAGTTTGTCCAGGTTTGCACCTGAGCTTGTGGCGTCTGAGGAACGCCGCTGTTTAGAGTTCGAGAAGAAGTTGAGGCATGGCCTCAAGATGAGAGTTGGGGGTTCTATGACCCGAGAGTATGGGCGTTTGGTGGATGCTGCAGCCCATATGGAGATCATGATGCAGGAGGAGGAGGAGAGGCAGAGGGGCTCCAAGAGGAGTCAGGATAGTCAGAGTGATGGCAGGAGATAGAGAGGTTTTACCCCTCAGCAGTCTCAGGGCAGTGTTACTAGATCGACTTTTCCAGTGCCGAGTGCAGGTCCTGGGAAAGGCAGTCAGGGAGACGTGACTTGTTTTAAATGTGGCCAACTGGGTCACAAGTCTCCAGCTTGCCCGCAGAAGGGAGGAGGTCAGAGAGCTGCTTCATCTTCAGCTAGACCGTAGGGCCAGAGTCAGGGCAGGGGTCAACCATTGTCTTGTTATCAGTGTGGTCAGGCAGGGCACCTGAAGAGGTTTTGCCCGCAGTTGAGTGGCACATCTGGTGCATTTGAGCAGAGGCAGAGTTTTCAGCCAGCTCAGTTAGTTCAGGCCTCGAGAGCCAATCAGGGAGCTTCATCGTCCCAGTCTGCGCAGCAGTCTTATACTCCTAGAGGTGAGCAGGTAGACCAGAAACCGTCAGGGCGCGTGTATCCTGTTACCGCGCAGGATCTTGTGCCTGCTCCATCTGTCGTGAGAGGTACCTTCTTGTTTTGCAACTCGGTTGCTAGTGTATTGATTGATACGGGTGCATCTCATTCTTTTATATCTGCTGCATTTGCATCTGTTTTGGGATTGGAGTTGGCACAATTAGCATCTCCTACATGTGTAGCATTGCTTGTTGGGGGTGAGTTGATTTTGAAACACGGATGTAGAGGTTGTGATATAGAGGTCGCTGATCGTCGGCTTCCCTTTCCTTTTGTAGTTATGCCCATGTCGGGATTTGACGTTATTTTGGGTATGGACTGGTTATCGTCATACCGGGCAGTTATTGACTGTTACCGCCAGAGGGTCACAGTTTGTACCTTAAGCGGGGAGTGTTTTCATTTTCTGGGGGATCGGGTTGGTAGTGTGTTGCCACCGGTGTATGATCTGCGAGGGCGGAACGACCTTAGTGGTCTACTTGCTAGCTTTTTGAGTAGTGAGTGTGGTGAGACCCAGATTGTATTGCCGAGAGTGGTTTGTGAGTACTCGGACGTCTTTCCCGAGAACCTTGTTAGTTTGCCACCTCATCGAGAGATTGAGTTCTCTATTGATCTAGTGCCCGACACGGCGCCGATTTCTATGGCACCATATCGTTTTGCCCCAGCCGAGTTAGTTGAATTGAAGATTCAGCTCCAAGAGTTGTTGGATAAGGGCTTCATTCGCCCAAGTGTTTCGCCGTGGGGAGCACCGGCCCTCTTTGCTAAAAAGAAAGATGGTGCCTTGAGACTGTGTATCGACTATCGGAAGTTAAATCGGGCTACGGTCAAGAATAAGTACCCTATGCCCCGTATAGATGATTTGTTTGACCAGTTGAAGGGTTCCCGTTGTTTCTCTAAGATAGACTTGAGATCGGGTTACCACCAGTTGAGAGTCAGGGAGGAGGATATTCCGAAAACGGCATTCCGTACGCGGTATGGCCATTATGAGTTTCTGGTGATGCCATTTGGGCTCACCAATGCACCAACAGTCTTTATGGATTTGATGAACCGGATCTTCCGGGAATTCTTGGATCGTTTTGTGGTCGTTTTTGTGGACGACATTCTTATCTATTCGCCTTCCGAGGAAGAGCACGAGGAGCACTTGAGAGTGGTGCTTGAGTTACTTAGAGCCCATAAGCTTTATGCCAAGTTTGGGAAGTGTGAGTTCTAGCTAGGTGAAGTCAAGTTCTTAGGCCATGTGGTTTTTGGGAAAGGGGTGTCTGTTGATACATCCAAGATTGAGGCAGTGCAAGATTGGGCACAGCCTAAGAGTGTGTTTGAGATCCGCAGTTTTCTGGGATTAGCTGGGTACTACTGACGGTTTGTGAAAGATTTCTCCAGGTTAGCTTCGCCGTTGACTAGACTGACTCGGAAGGGAGTCAAATTTGTATGGAGTAAGACTTGTGAAAAGTCGTTCCAAGAGCTGAAAGTTAGATTGACCACCGCTCCGGTCTTGATTATTCCAGAGAGAGGGTTGGGTTATGTAGTTTATTGTGATGCCTCACGAGAGGGTTTGGGTTGTGTGTTGATGCAAGAGGGGAAAGTGCTTGCCTATGGCTCACGTCAGTTGAAAATACACGAGAAGAATTACCCTACACATGACCTAGAGTTAGCAGTCGTGATTTTTGCCTTGAAGATTTGGAGGCATTATCTGGATGGTGAGAAATTCAAGGTGTTCTCGGATCATAAGAGTCTGAAATATCTGTTTACACAGAAAGACTTGAACTTGAGACAGAGGAGGTGGATGGAGTTCATTGAGGATTATGACTTCGAGTTGCATTATCATCCGGGGAAGGCCAATGTTGTGGCCGATGCCCTTAGCAGGAAATCCATTAGTAATGTAGCTTGTATAGCCATCCGGGAGTGGAAGATATTGGGTGCACTTGGCGAGTTTGACTTGTCTTTGGACGAATCCGTTGAGGATGCGGCCTTGTTTTCTGTTGTTGCGCAGCCTACACTTGTGACTCGAGTGTTAGAGGCACAGAGAGGAGACCTTGAGGTAGATTCCCTCCGAGAGAAAATCTCCAGTGGGAAGATTGAGAAGGGTTTGACGGTGTATCCCGACTTGAGTGTGAGGTACCAAGACCGTTTGTTTGTGCCGGAGTCTTGCCGAGAGGAGGTACTCCGAGAGTTTCATCATTCACGTCTTGCAGTGCATCCGAGAGGTACTAAGATGTATCGGGATTTGGGTCGCCAGTTTTGGTGGCGGGGTATGAAGAGAGATGTGGCAGTTTTCGTGTCTAAGTGCCTTACTTGTCAGCAAGTGAAGGCCGAACATCAGAGGCCAGCAGGTTTGTTACAGCCCTTGCCTGTTGCCGAGTGGAAGTGAGAGCATGTCACTATGGACTTTGTTGTAGGTCTTCCGAGGACTCAGCGGGGTAGTGATGCTATTTGGGTAGTTGTAGACCGATTGACTAAGTCGGCGCACTTCATTCCTATGCGCGTGAAAGATTCGGTAGATCATCTTGCCGACTTGTATATTCGGGACATAGTGAGGTTGCATAGGGTCCCAGTGACGATCGTCTCGGATAGAGATCCTCGTTTTACTGCCAGGTTGTGGCAGAGTTTGCAGAGTGCCTTGGGCACTAAGTTGACCTTTAGCACGGCTTATCATCCTCAGATTGACGGGCAGTCCGACCGTACTATTCAGATCCTTGAGGATATGCTTTGGGGTTGTGTTCTTGACTTTAGTGGGTCGTGGGAGAGGCACTTGCCCTTAGTGGAGTTTGCCTACAACAATAGTTTCCAGTCTAGTATCGGTATGGCACCGTTTGAGGCCTTGTATGGCCGACTGTGTAGGTCTCTAGTTTGTTGGGCCGAGGTGGGTGATGCACCTTTATTGGGTCTGGAGTTGGTGAGGGAAACGACGGAGAAGGTTGAGCTTATCCGTAGGAGGCTTGTTATAGCCCAGAGTCGTCAGAAATCGTATGCTGACCGTAGAAGGAGACCTTTGGTATTTGAGGTGGGTGATCATGTCTTTCTAAAGATATCACCTAGGCGGGGATTGATGAGATTCGGGAAGAGTGGGAAGTTGTCCCCTTGATTTATTGGCCCTTTTGAGATCCTTGAGAGGATTGGTGAGGTTGCCTATCGTTTAGCTTTGCCACCGCAGTTATCCGGAGTTCATGACGTGTTTCATGTGAGTATGCTTCGGAAGTATGAGCCGGATCCATCGCATGTATTGGATTGGACAGACTTAGAGGTAGATGAGGATGCCTCGTATGAGGAGAGGCCAGTGCGGGTCTTGGATAGGCGGGATCAAGTCTTGCGAGGCAAGACCATTCCCTTCGTAAAAGTTTTGTGGAAGCATCACGGAGTGGAGGAAGCCACTTGGGAACGTGAGTTGGAAGTCTGCGAGAAATATCCGGACATGTTTGTTGATGTGTAATCATATATTGAGACTTTATAATATTGTCGAACTTTAAGAACATTATGTGTGTCTTAAGTTGTAAACCATTGAAAATGTTTTGGTTTAATGGAAGTATTTTGAAACTTGCCGCATAATAGAAGTTTATTGTAACATTGCATATGTTGAATGTATTGTAGAATTGGAGTTATATCATGAAATTGAATATGATATGTAAATGGGAATCATGTATATTGAAAACTGTTGAAATTGAAAGGAAATTGCATAATGATAGTGCAAGTTGAAATATGTGTTGTTTTACATATTGTGAAATGCCTCTTGGTAAGAGATGGAATGACCAGTTATGGGTCAAATTATTGAATATTGTAATGTCATATTGTTGGAAATTGAGAAAAACCTGTTTTTGAAAACTTGCACTTAATTTCGGGGACGAAATTCTTTAAGGGGTGGAGGTTATAGCGATCCCGGGTTTTATCCCTTGTTGTATAGTGATCCGGACTTGGTTCCGTGGATGTTAGTTATACTTTATATCTTGTTTCCGTCATTCCATACTTTGTTTTTGAGTTATAGGATGTGTTGGGCAGGTTGGTTGTGTTTGGGAGCAAATAGTTACTGCCCAGAATTTTGGTCTTTCGCTCGAGCGAGCAGTTTGTTGCTCGAGCGAGCTCTTTGTTTTTGGTCCTTCGCTCGAGCCAGGGTTTCTTCGCTCGAGCGAGCGATTGCGTCTAGGTATAGACCTGAGAGCTGTATTTCTTGGCTCGAGCGAGATTTCCTTCACTCGAGCGAGCGAGGTGTATGTTTTCGAGTTTTTCGCTCGAGCGAGCATTCTGTCGCTCGAGCGTGCTTCTGGGTTGCAGACCTGAAGCTTTGAGTTTTTGGCTCGAGCGGGACTTTCTTCGCTCGAGCGAGTATTTCTTGTGTCTGGTCGCTCGAGCGACCAATCCTTCGCTCGAGCGAGCCTGTTTTCTTTAAATACACAGCAGCAATTTTTAAATATCTTTTTTCATTCTCTTTTGTTTTAAAAACCCTAGGTCTGTGTTTTCTCTCTCTCCACTCACCTTCTCTCTTAGGTTTCATCTATTTTTAGGGTGTTTCTACCCTAGGTTCTTTATTAAAAAGATAGAGTGGGTTGAGGGCTTTATTTTAATCTGAACATTTGTGGATTCGGGGCACTTTGGATTTCGGGTCAGCTTCTCCATTCGAGTTCTTCACTTTGAGGTAGGGATACCCTACTCCATACTATAGGTTTTGTCCTAAGTTTTGGTTATTTTGATATGTTGTGTTGTTCGGTAATTTTGGGAAAGCTAGGGTTTGATTTATAATTTAAAAAGCCCTAATTGTTGTAATAAATTAATTCGTATAATTAATTTTGGGAAAATGGGGAATTTGGTTTAATTCATGAAATTGGGGAATTATGAGATTAAATGGTGGAGTTGGATAATTTAATCACTCACCTATGAAAATGTTGAGTTTATATTTGTTGATACAATTATTTCCTGTTTAGAAATAACTGTTTTGGGCTATCGGTGGAGGATAGTCGTGATTGTTGTAGACATTGCATGTTGATTAGGGAAAACTGAAACTAATCACATTGAATAAGTCATTGAATATGACGGTTGAATTAATACAGCAAATACGTGTATTGATTGAATATTGTGTATGACAAGTGTTTAATACATTGTATATGCATATTGTTTGGGAGGAGATAGGAGATGTACTCCATGGTTTGAGGGAAGATAGGGGATGGACTCTCAAACCTGTTTAGGAGGAGAAAGGGATGGACTCCATTAGTACAGCAAATATGTGTACTTATTGACTTATGGAAGTGTTTTAGTGAGCCTTAGTCTCATTTGAATTTTTGATTTTGGAAGTAATGTTAAGGTGAAATGTAGTCTCATTTTATAATTTGGCCAGGTTCTGAGCCATGTCTGTATAAATGGAAAGTGAAACGTATCATGGACATAATGGTCATGAAACTGTATAGTGATGAAATTGATATTTTTGTGTTAACCATCTATCGAGTGCTATTGTTTTAGTCAATTCTTATATTTGGTTTAGTGTATTTCTGCTTGGCTGTGGCTCACCCTATACTGGAACATCATTTTTAGGTCCAGGTGATATACTACCTCCAAGGGCTTAGCTTGGGAGGATTTGGAGTTGAAGACTCTGTTTAGTTAGTTGTTATTTCGTTTTATTTTGATATTACATGTAAACTCAAGCCAAGAGCTTAATTTGTAGTTGAGTTAGTACTCACATTTTGTGTCCAAGTGTTGGCTTGGAAAGCTGTAAGCCCGTAGGGCATTTACTTTCGTTGTTACATGTAATGTCTTTTAAATAAGAATACTCTGATGAATGGATGAACGTTTTATTCTCTTATGTTATTGCATGTCAATGTTATATATATTATGGGTTTATTTTTGAGGGTGTTACATGATTGCCCTAATATTGTTTGTCAATGAGAGTTGTTTAAATCCAACTCATGCGAGATAAATGGGGTCTGATTTTTCTAGACCAATGCACTATGGTTTGAGATCAAAAGCTTCTTTATATATATATATATATATTTTTTTTCTCTCTCCTTATTTAATTTGCAGTGTTTATTTGCAACTATGTATACGATTATACACTTGGACTATATAGTTTTTTTAATCACTAGCTTTTGTTTGATTTTTATTTTCAATCTCATTTCATTGTATTGTTTTGTTTGGTTGTATTTTTGTTTCTTTCTATTTTTTGTTTTCATTTTCCAGAAAGTACAAGAAATATGTTTCACGAATTATTTCTGAGAACTGTTTTCAAAAATAAGTTCTGAAAACAATCCACATTTTAAGAAACACTAAAAAAGTTTTTTCTGTAATTTTAAAAATTATTTTTGCACATAAATGAAACGCTCGATTTCTACGAATTTTGATTAATGTTTACAAGCTTTTCTTGGTTTTTGTTTCTAAAAACACAACAAAACCAAAAACCAAAACAAAAAAATATGAAAATCCAACCAAACAGAGCTGTTAACAATAATTCCTTCTTTTCTTTTCTTTTCAATTCTTTCTATTATGCTGAAACTTTGCATTGTAACAATCACTTTTTGATTTGCCAGAACCTCTTTCAGGGAGATCATCAAGAAAACCAAAATACCGAAATGCTGGTGTTCAAACTGACTTGATAAGGCATTGATCATTGGGGTCCAAACGGATTTCCGAGCTGATGATATCAACGACTACTATGGCAATGATCATGCAAATCCAACAAACAACCACAACTATGGTGTTCATTCATACAAACCCTAGAAACAATGGTGTTCATGCAAACCCCAATACCAATACTAAAAGAACACATAGCTTTGGCATCCAAGTCAACTCGTCTGATGATGATGATGATGATGATGATGATGAAGACGATCACGAACCGAGCTTCCCTCGAAGATACACGAGTGCTGAGAAAGCAAAAGGAATAGCCACTGATGATGGATCTTCAGATCCTTCTTCTCGGTATCCTCTAATTTATGACTCCGATAGGTCTGGACCATCGTGTTATCGTTCATTTTACCATTGTCAAGAGCCTAAAAATGTGTACCAAAAATGGCAACGAATGGAAGAGGAGGTTCTACGTTGTGGAGGGTATGATCATGAAATGCCTTGTGGGTATTATGGTAGAAACTATTATGAGCCTCCTCAAAATTGGGCATGGACGGGCTATCATGATAATAACTATGGAAGTTATTGTTATGATCATAATATGAATCATCAAAGTTCAATGGTTCGTGCTCTTGATGACCCTTGGAACTATGAACCTCAAAGTCATGGCCAAAGCCAAAATGAGGGAGTCTCATGAGGTGAAAGTTTTGCAATAGATGCAATGGATCAAATTTTTGGTGGAGTCTATCCTTACTATGAAGTTGGAAGATATTAGAGAGAGAGAGAGAGAGAGAGAGAGGGGGTTTTTCTTAGCTTTGTTAATGATTTGGATTTAGTAAACTTTGATATTGTAGGGTTCATAATTCTTTTTTATTTTTTCATTTATTTTTTTTTGGGGGGGGGGGGGGGGGGGGGGGGGGAGAGAGAGAGAGAGAGAGAAGGGTTCATAATAGTTTTAGATGTGGAGATCTTTGAATTTTGGTTTGCAGTGTTCTTCATAGGTAGTATATCATAGGTAGTATATCATTTTTATTCAAGTCTTGTGAAGTTGGGTAATATTTATACCTAAAAGATTTTTATACAAATTATACCGGTAATTTTTATATTTTGATGTTTGTATCATTTGGTGACTACCGTTTTAATCTTTAATTTTAGATTTTATATCAATTTGGTTGAATTGATAATATTATTAAGATTTTTTTATGAGAAATGATCACTGAGTTGGTTTAAATTGAGTCACTGAATTAATTAAATTTACAATTTTATTTCTAAAAGCATGACATATGCTCATGTGTGCTTTTTCAAAAAAAAAAAAAAAAAAAAAAAAAAAAAACCTACAATTGAAATTAATTGGACTAATTTGAGACAAAGTCAAAAATTCAGGATTAAATTTGAACCAATTCAAATTACAGTGACCAACAAGACATAAGGGTTAAAATAGAAAGACTAGTAGTATAATTTACCCAAGTTATTTATTTATTTTTTTATCAAATTTTCTTATTACTGACACAAAAATTATAAATTTATGTTAATAAATATATGTGAAATTCATTGTCCTTGTCTCTATTGATAAGAAAGTTTAGTTAAAAAATCATTTATGGGCAGCATTTTCTTATGGTGTTTAAATCTAGGGGGTTGTTTTGGAGTTGATTTTTTGACATTTTATAAATAAATAAATGTGTAAAAAAATAATTTAACAACTTATAATAATTTTTGTAACTATTTGAACCCCTCATCAAACGGGCCTAAATATGGATAAAAGCTCTGTCAAATCCTAATGATTCTCTTGTTCTATTCAATTTTAAACCTTTTTACATTGTTATGATGAACTAATAAAAAAAAAAATGAAAACAATAAAATGAATATGAGATCAAATAATATATTAGCCCATTTTAACGTGGTTAAACCACCCTAAGAAATCTTGCTTGATTTGCTTTTCCTTAAACCACCCTAAGTGACACTTTACCAATACTGATTATTTTCTACATATCAAACTTGTCTGAGGTGATATTTGATAAAAAAACTACATATTAAAAATTAAAGGTTATTTGATAATGTACTAAATTCAATCAAGCTGATTGATTTATACAAGCAGCTGAAGTGGTTAAATTTTCAATTTCACCTTTTTACTTTTTACTTTTTACATTTAAATATTTTATTAAATATTTTTTTCACTAATATAACTAGAAAAAAAGATATTGTAATCACAATCGTAAATTATATTTTTTGTTGTTCCATTCATGCCAAAAAAAATATTACTTGCAAAGATAATGAATCAAAACGTATTCTGCTTCATGATTTTTCTTTAGCCATCACAAATATCAAATATTCATAGAATCTTTTCCACATTAAAATATATATCTATATATATATTGAAATAAAAAAAAACAACAACCACCACCACCATAAATTGCTTTATAAAATTGGAGACAAGAAAATTGTCTTTTAAATTTATACTAATCACTAGAAAAATAGTCAATGTACAACTCAATATAAAGAGTTCAATTGAATTGGAGGTTTCCACAACGGCCATTTATGTTGTTAAACTCATCAAAAAATCTATTAGCGATATAGACTCTTTTAAGAAAATTGTATATAATTACACAAACAATTACAATATTCCTTTGTGTATTACAAGAACATGTTGGTATATTCTTAAATATTGGAAAATGAGCCTTCATTACTCTAAAAGCACGTTCGATCACATTTTTTAGTTTGGAATGTGCTTAGTTGAATCGCTTTTTGGCTTCAGAATACTAGTTTTTTCTTTTCTTTTTCCTATGGAATGCATAAATCTTATCTTCCAGTTGACCCAACCAAGATCTAGACATGAAGATGCCTAGTCATGCTAAGTTAACGAGCACTTATGCATCGTCAACTAAGGGACAGATATATTAGGGAATCCCTAGTCAAGAGATCCCATGTGAAGAGATTCTAAGTCGGAACGCCTTCGCTAGTCTCTTGTTAGTTGAGCATCTACTATCTTCCTAGATTACCTCATTACGGCCATCCCCAATCCATCCCAAACATTATCCACAGAAAAAGTTTAGTACTCACTTTGTACGGTGTTTCAGGGAGAAAAACATTCTCCGAAGTCTCTCCAAGATGTGTTAGAACTCAAGCTCCCCATACCTCACCATACACAGAAGTTTACAGTTGCATTTAGCTTTTGTACTTGTAAAAAGTATGTTGGTACTGTTACAATACTAAAGTGTCTTCATGTAGCCTATAATTCATCCTCTCTGTTAGCGTATAGGTCACTCCCTTTGAGGCTTGAATCATTAGACAGTAACTCATATGATCCTATACTCGACATGGTAGCCAAATTTTATAACAAATAATAAAAATCCATAAGTAGAATTAACCCTTGAAAACTAGCTTGCAAGGAGAGAATACCTTAGAGCTTATATTCACATGATCAAACCAACTGTTAATGGATATAGGATCATAACACTCAGCCTTGTAAAATCAACCAATATATGTGATATATCTATTACTTTGAGTTTACTTCTAGGAAATATGCTTCAAATTACAAGTAACCATAATTTAGAACATGCTTCCACTTATAAATTTGGCCTGATAGTATTTTCACCATGCCCTGTGTGTGTGCGTGTGTGTGTGTGAGAGAGAGAGAGATAGAGAGAGAGAGAGAGAGAGAGAGATTGCACCAAGAATGTCAACATGATGATTTTAGCATAGTCCACTTTCCTGTTAGGTTACAACTGAATGATCAAAAAGGTAAAATTACAGCTTTGAAGAAGCTTTATAATGACATCCAAAAGAGAGGAAAATGTCCCAGGAACAGAGAAACTCAAGTGAGACAGTTACTAAAGAAATGATCATGTAATGCCACAATAGCATATGGTTGAAAAACTGAATTTAAAATAAAATAAAAGAAGAAGAAGTTGCTTCAATATCCACTGCTCCAATTCAGCTCTACCTTCTCCGATCCTCTTCCTCATCTACTAGAGTATACCAGGATGGTCACCGCTTTGAGTTGCTTAACCTGTAGTTCAAGAGCACCTCTTCATCACAAAGTGGCCTAGTGGCCACAAGGACAAGAGCCTTACACTACAACAAAAGTTGTCTATAACCACGTTTGTTAGACAACGTTTATTGAAAACGCTGTAGAAGACATAAAGTGAAATTGAAAGACTTGCGTTATCCTCTCTTATACACATGCATTGCACTTTATAACGGTGCTCCATCTCCCTCAGTCTTCATTTTGTTCGCTCTCTTCATTTCTCTCTTTTCTCGTTTTCTCTCACCGTCCAAGATCTAGGGTTTTTTTTTTTTTTGTCTCTCCTCATTCTCCTCAAGCTAAACTACCTCAATAGAGTACTTGTTCAGATCTAATTCTAAATCCATCGATTCTTGAATCAATTTGGTTGAAATTTCTTAACGGTTTTTTGTTTTTCTTGATTCTAATTCTAATAATTTTGTAGAAGAAGATAGACCAGTTGAGTGAAGAAGGATCGAGATCATCGGGATCGAGATAAGGACCGAGACCGGGACCGAGATCGGTCAAGTCAGAGCAAGAGGATGAGGGGAGATAGGTTGATTCACGAGAGTAATAGAGAAGATGATAGTGAGGACAGTTCAAAGGAGAGCGTGAATGATGAGGACGACGATGACGATGACGATGGAGTCGCCACCGCATTGCCGATCTAGGGTTTGATTGGAGCTCTAAGGTTCTAGAGCCCCTCAAGACTCGTCATGGCTACTCCATTTCACTTGCCCGTCATTGCTGCTCAGGTCCTCTCTTATTCACTCACTCACTCACTCTCTCTCTCTCTTTCTCTCTCTTTAAAAAGATGGATCTTTGGATTTCAGGTTGGGACGTACTTTGTTGGGCAGTATTACCAAGTACTTCAGTAGCAACCAGATTTTGTTCACCAGTTTTATAGTGAGGCCATCACTATGCTTCGTATTGATGGGAACTCAAGAGAGACACGCCACAACAATGCTGGTATTGTCTTTTTAGATTCTCTGTGTATGTTTGTGAGTGTGTATGTACTTGAATTTATGTATTTGAATTATAATTGAGGGTATATTTCCAACAATCAAATGATGAGAACCACACTTTTGAAGCAAGGAATGGGTTTTTGTTGTCTGTCATGTAATGCTAGTGTCAAATTTACTAATGTTTTGCTGAATTATACACAAATTTGTGAAAATGTCCAACAATCAAATGATGAGAAATTCACTTTTTTTATTTATTTTTTATTGTATTGAATTTTATTCACAATAGCTATAGAATTGAACCTCTCATTCAGTTTCTTTAGAAGCATGTTTAATTTTATGACCTCAATGGTATAATAGTAACATGATGGATTGCATTGTAGCATATATGAGTTAACCATTGGGGAAGAATGTTCTGTTTTTATTTTCTTTGAGGGCTGTTTTCATGTCCTCCAAGAAAATTAAGAAATAAATAATAATCTTTTTCAGTAATTAAATTTCCTTACACATTTGTGTATCTTTCTTCTGAAGGTCCGGTATAGGGAACTGGAAGCTCATCTTAAATTCATATCGTGACATATTTGAAGAGAGAACCAAGGTGAGAAGTGTTATGATCATTGGTAAGTGTCTTTGTTTGGTTTGGCATTCTTTTTCTTTGTGCTAAATATCTAAGGTTATTTTTGATTAAGTTGATTTGAAGGACAAGTGGAGAAATATGATACGATATTGACTTTCTAAAATGATTCTGCAGCTGTTTGTATTATAGTTGTGGTGTGCCCTTTTATCTTGCTTTTCTCATTGCATACCCTTGAGTTCATTTAAGTGAGGTTCTTTAAACATAAAGGGTTGGCAATAAATTCTAATTTATTTGAAGTATCATTTCTAGACTATAGATGATATTTGTACATCGTGTTCTATACTTGTGTGGACTTGAGTTTCTTCGCGCCCCCTTTTGGAGAGCTCGAATTGGTCCTACAGTTCAAACTCTTGTCACGGTTCTGAATCTAATCTCAAAAAGTACAATGTGAGACTGATAAACACCAAAAAGCCCAATCCGGCAAATCTTTTTGAAAAATTGATTTTAGATCAAATAATGCCAAAACTGGACTGCTTTGCCAGTTTACAGAGTCGCCACCTAAATATTTTATTTTTGCGAAAATTTAGGAAACCCTGACTCGTGCCAAAGGCCACGTGTCCGTCATCACCAAAGTTGCCTCGACTCGGGAACTTGGGTATGAGAGGGGAAGGTCCTGAAATGAGTGCCCTCGCTCGCCCGACCAAAGATCGCCCTCTACTAAACATGATATGTTATTTTTATAAACACATGTGTTCTTATTCCAGTTATTAATCTAACTTTACTATGTGATGCGCACGCAAGCAAGTATAGACTAAGTCGCAAGACTTGGAACAAATCAACTCATGTTTTGCTTTAAAAAATGGTTTGGAATTGCCACTCTCAAGTGGGCTAAAGCGCGGATTTGCCATCAAATATGATGGGCTTAAAACATGATTTGCCACTTCGCAAAGTGGGCTTAAAACTCACACTCGTCGAATTGTTCCAATTCAAGCAACAAAGCCTTCATCCATAGGCATTTATGCAGTTAATCAAGTAAGCACATAGCCTCATGGCAAGCATGTGATCATGGCAACGTTCGCACTCATGTAAGTATGCTAAAGCGTAAAAACTTACAGTGTACTCCGAGCCAAAAAAGAAGCTAGTTAAAAATAATGCATGATCCTAACTATACAAAATGCCTAATGCAACACATGCAATAATACAACTAAATAGGCTCGGCTACCTAATCATGGCATACGAAACAACTTGATAACATGCTTTGAGACACGTATTCAAGTAAGTATTGAAATACAATGCAGTTTGAATGATGCGCCGAGCCTCAGTGCATGCAAGACAAATGAATGATGCAATCATGTAAGCATAAAGTATGCTAATTGAAATATGATCCCTAATCTAACCATCGAAAGCGGTTAAGTAAAAGGGAGAAAGACATGGGGTTGGAAGACATGCACACACATACACACACACTTATTACAACATTACGCCCTCGCGAAGGAGGGTCCGAATGAATAAGCTAAGCTACAGTAAGCTAAGCTAATTATTACAAACCAATTAATTAACTAACTTAGCTAATTAATTACAAACCGAATCGAAATTGAATAACTAGCTACACAAACTAATTATGATATTACAAAGCGAATTCATTACTAGTTACACAAACTAATCATAAGCAATGAAATAGCCTCGTGGGTGAGGGAGACATGTATGCTCGGTTGGCGTCCTCCCGAAAATTCATCGCCTTGCCACTTGTTGTCTCTGTTTGCACTCGTCTTGATTGCTAAACATCAAACCGACATTCCAGACTGCTTTTGTCCCAAAACGGGAACAATTTGCACCAAAATGGACTGGTGGCCGGTCGGCTACTCACACTGGTCGGTCGGCTATTGCATGTGGCCGGTCGGCCACCCCTTTTTCTAAACTACTGTTTTTGCTGCAACAGAGAGGAGCAAAGCAAGATATTTTGCAGGAAATGTGTGTACAGCCACCCTCCTTATCATTTCTCAAGCTTAAAGGAGTGTAGCACTTGGCTCTCAAGCCACCAATCAAGCATCTCAATGCATGATGGCCAAAGAACCAAGCTTGTACAATGTTAATGAATGCACAAACAAGACTCGAAGAACCTCCACCCTATCATGCATGATCAAGGGTGTTGGTGACCAAGAAACGTGATACGTTTCATCACTATGAGTATGAAACGTCCCATATTTCTTGTGTTTGGATTAATGTTCGATCCAAACACATGCAATGCAACACAAATGCCTATCTTGCTCAAGTTTTACTTGATCAATTCTTGTTTACACATTTTAGATTACCAATTAGTCCTTTAACCGAGTAAGTTCAATGTGAGAGTGCTCTAATGCGAGAGGGATCAACCAAAGAATGATTCAAGACATGAAAGAGATCATGCCTTTGGTTAGTAGAAACCCTTAAAAGAAGGTTAAAACCATTGAGCATAAGTCTCAATCTCAAGCTTGAACACAACCTTAAGCTTAACCAACCCTCAGAACAAATGGAAAAATGAAGAAATGAGGGAGGTTGCAGACTTTTAGTGCTGAAATGGCATGACAAATAATACTAAAACATGCAAGTAACACATGCACAACATGTTAAGGGCCAAAAGCATTGAAACTAGTGATGAGCACTACACTAGAGGCATGCATTATCAAGCTTAAATGATCAAACCAGCTCTAGATAGAGCTTAAACATGCCAAATCAGTGGCTAAGTTATGCTGGAATAGAAGCTTAAAAGGCAAGAAAATCATGCGCGCAAATTGGCTCACAAGCAAGGCATAAAGCACAACTCTCAAAAGCAATGAAGAAGTGAAATATGTGAGAGTGTGACAGAGGTATATGCACTGAAATCACATACTAAATGATGCTATATCATGCAAACAATACAAGCAAAGCATGTTGGAGGCCTTGAAACACAAAGCTAGTGAGGCCAACTAGACTACAACCATGCAAGATGAAGCTCAAAGGACCAAGACCACTCAAAATAGAGTTAAAGCATGCTAAATCAGTAGCAAAAATGTGCTGGAGTTAAGCTAACACAAGCTAGAATGATAGGCTAAATCATTAAACATGCTAGGCTAGTAAGCACAATTACACTACAAGTGCAAGATGCAAGCAACAAGTGACCTAACCAGCCAAAAATAGAGTTAAGCAAGTCAAAATAGAGCCTAAAACATGCTTGAACTAAGCTATAAAAGGGTAGAAATATATGCTCACATGTTAGGCCATCATCACATGCAAACAAAACACAAGGAGGGGAGGCCACCCCCTCCTATTTTAGACTTTAAAACCAACTTTTTAACACTAAAATTCCCTTGGAATTCAGTGGTTAAAAGACCAGTTGTTTTAAAAGCCTTGAAACATGGCAAAACACTTAGCAAACAAGCTACAAAAGAGGGTGGACCACCCCTAACTCCAAAAATGCCTTCAACCAACATTTTTAAACCTTAAAAATAGAGGTTTTTGTAGTTGAAAATTAGGCCAAATACAACATGCAAAGGTGGCTAAACAAGCAACTAAAACAAAGCTTTAAAGAGGGTAAGGCTTTACCCTTGAAGCACAACAACAATCAACACAACTTCTGAGCCAAAACCAGCCTTTAACAGCCCAAATAAGACCTCCAAGCACCTCAGAAACAAGGTAGTCTAATTTGGTTGAGGGGTTGTATGCAAATATGTAAAGAAAACTCACTTTCAAGCACTAAATAAGAAGAGTGAGAGAATTCTAGAGAGAGAGAGAGAGTGAAATTTTGCTCACAAATTTTCTGAACCCTCAAAATGGGAGAGGGACCTCCCCTTATATAGGAATACAAGCCTAAGGCTTGTTTCCATCCCTCCATATGGAGGATGCATTAAGTGACCAACAACTGGCACAGCTGGCACATAAAATATCTAAAAAAGGAGAAAAATGGCCGTCGGCCACTCTAGGTGGCCGACCGGCCACCTCCCCTAGCCGACCGGCCACCTCAAGTGGCCGACAAGGCCCTTCTTCCCTCCAGGCAAGGGGCCCCAAGGGTTGGTCCAAAAACAAGCACAAAACAAGAATGGTTTAGAGGCTCAAAGACAAGGCGCTCAGCCGAGACCTTCGGGCGCTCAAAATGAGCACAAACATGCGCAATCATCGAGTGCACAAGCGATGACGTCAAAGTCTTGAGGTTGGTCAAAAATGGGGTGTCTACAGTTGCCCTCTTTGACAGAACTTGAAAGTCATGAAATGACGGGAGTAAATGTCAAAGCCTAGAGACGACCCATTTTTGAAAAGGTCGAAGACTCAGACAAACAAGCAAGATAACAATAGAGATGCGCCCGCAGGTTGGGGAAAAATACAAATGACATGCACGATGCAGAACATAACTTATGATCATGCAATGAGAGTTGCAATGAAGCATTTGAATACAAATGTTATGCTGAGAAAAATGCCACATTTTAAGCAAATCAATGAGGTATAGCAATCTCACACATGAGAAGAAGTAAGCGAATGAACACGCCACGTGTGAGACTCACAAATTGAACTACATTTCACACAGAAAGGATGTAAGAAAATTATGCAATCTTAACTACGCCTTACGCAGGAAAGGTAAAGAACAACAACCGTTGGGCGCGCCCGAGACGGCAAACAAGATCCCAATGCATGGCACACGTGAGGAAAGAAGGGATGCAAACTTAAGGACACACCCTAAGGCTCCGAATTACGAAAAACAGTAATAACAGGTGAAACACATCCAACTATTATACAATCAAAGCAAAGTGCGGTGTAAGCATTGGAATCTGTCCACATGCATTCAACCAAAGCATCCTAACGCGCCACACGCGAGAGGGAAAAGGGAGCGGTGTAAACACCAGACAGTGTTATAAACATCGAAACACGTCCCAATGTTTCTAACCAAAAGGGGTGTCGATGTAAACACCGGGCGTACCCGGATGTTTCTAATCAACGCGAGGTGTCAGTGTAAACGTCGGGCGTACCCAGATGTTTCTAACCAACGAGATGTCAGTGTAAACACCGGGTGTACCCGAGTGTTTCTAACCAACGAGATGTCAGTGTAAACACTGGGCGTACCCGAGTGTTTCTAACCAACGAGGTGTCAGCGTAAACACTAGGCGTATCCGAGTATTTCTAACCAACGAGATGTCAGTGTAAACACCGAGCGTACCCGAGTGTTTCTAACCAACGAGATGTCGGTGTAAACACTGGGCGTACCCAAGTGTTTCTAACCAACAAGATGTCAGTGTAAACATCGGGTGTACCCGAGTGTTTCTAACCAACGAGATGAGAAAAAAGAATGGTTTTACCCAGGATTCCTCCGAATGAACCGTACATACAATATCGTGCATGCACAAGAAAAAAATTTTGACAAGTACAATACAAGACAAATGCATACTCTATGCAAGACGAATGACTATAAAACAATGCTTAGAGAGGCATGCTCCATGCACAACATGTAAGAATCGAAACCAAAGCATATTCTATGCAAAATAATCAACGATGCATATTCAATGCAACATGCATATTCCATGCAATCATGGTAATGCATGTTCAATGCAACACTTCAAAATGCACGTTCAATGCAACGTATCGAATAAAGAAACGCACGCCTTAACAAGACCAATTCAATTGCATCCTCCGATTTACCTCTCGGAGGGGCTATAATGTGTTTCAAAAGGATACACCTTCTTCATGCCGACTGACGATGAGTCTCGCATCGAAGACATGAAGCGAAACTCCCACGGAGACATTTTGAGTTGAAAAGTGAACTTTTCTTGCACTTTCTCGAGAGCCAAGGACTCAAAACAACCTGAAAACACACTGGGAGAACCATGGACACCTGTCAGCCACCCAGGAAGCATGTCGGCCAGTTGAGGCAGATTCGGGATAGTTTTGTCTTTTCGCATATGGATCTTTAAAAGCACAAACCCAAAACACTTTTCCTCACATACACAATGCCGAAACTTCTTGTTCTTCAACCCCAAACCCTTTTCCTTCTCAGATCTATACTTTTTACTCGTTTTCCAATGCCCCTCGCGAAGTTGATTCGCAAAACCTTTCTGTTTCCTTCACTTTGAACCGATCAAAACTTGTTTTCGAAGCTTTTTTTTTCCATTTTCACCATTTGAGATTTGTTTCCCCCAAGTTTGTCTTGAGTTTAGTGCCTTTTCCCGGGCTTTGACTTTCTTTGACTTTTTCTCTTTCCGAGAGTTGACTTTTGTTGACTTTTGGCATTTTTCGCCCATTTTGCTCATTTTTGCCTACCTTTCATCTTCTTTTCAGATGGAAGACGACACTCCACACGATGAGGGTTCTCCGAGGATGGACGGGGAGCCTGACGTCATATCGTTACCGCCTAGAGTCCGGCCCTTCGACCCCAAGAGGTATCATCCTGAGGTACACGTACTACCGCCTAGTACAGTCCGCCACTTTACTAGATTGGCACGACGTGCACCTGCAGATCTTCTACTGCGAGAGCCGAAGTCTCACCTGTCCCACGACGCGCCCGAGGTATGCACTGTACTCTTATATTTTCTGCGATGCACTTTACATTTCTTGTATAGCTCACACCTCTGTACTGTACTTTATCTGCTCATTTCGAACACATTTCCACACTGTATTTTTGTTGATTCTGATCACATTCACATACAACATTTCTACTCATTCTGAATACATCTCACACACTGGATTTCTGTTCATTCTGAACACTTTCACATACAGCATTTCTGCTCATTTATGCAGGTAGACTCCTGTTTCACCTGTGGATATGGGTCGACCGGAGCGAGGGAGTGGTATATGGACCTCCCTGACGGTGTCCGACACCTTATCGATGAGGCGGGATTTGGCTTATTCTGCATGGGGCTCTCGCGTCTCATGGCGAGCAGGGCCCTCCTAGGTGCACTAGTAGAGAGATGGTGGGACACCACCAACTCCTTCCACTTCTCTACTACTGGGGACATGACGATGACCCCGTACGACTTCGCCATGCTGACAAACCTTGAGGTGGGAGGCCGGCCGATCCAATACGACTCTGACATGGGTGAATGGGAGGCAGCTTGGACTTATCTGCTTGGAGTGCACCTGCCCATCTTCCAATCAGGCACGGTCAGATACACCTAGTTCTTGGACCACTTCAGAGGGACCGAGCCAATAATGATTGAGGCTACAGAGCAGTACGCCCGAGGTTTCTTGATGTTCCTCTTTGGCACTACCTTGTTCGCGGACAGGGCGAACACCGTTGGGCTATATCTTCTGAGTGCCTTAGTGGACCTATCCCTGGTTTAGCACTATGACTAGGGCGGCGCCAGCCTCGCTACCCTTTACTGTTACATGAGCTCGACCTCCCGCAGGAATGGGAGCAGAGTCGGTGGCTATTGGAGAGCCTAGGAAGTATGCTTTACTTTTCAGCTTTGCATTTTTTGCCATGCTTTCCACTTTGCATTTTTTATACACTACGCACTGCACACCGCACACTGCACACACATAGTTCAATCTCTGCTCTGTACTTCCTGTACACCACACCACACACCTCGCTTTCTGTATTCTCTACATTCTGCATTATCTGTGTATTCTGCATTCTCACAGCCACTGTCTTGTTTTTCATAGCTATGGGTATACACCTATTTCCCAGTGCTTGCTCCCAAGTTGGAGGTTGAGACACCGCTTGCATCGATATGATGGTCGGTGCCAGCAGAGGGCCCGAGAGACCCTCCCATATCTTCGTCAGTATTTCGACACCGTGAGGGTGACCAAGGTAACTCAAAAACTCACAGTTTTTCTTACTTTCAATTTCAATTCATTTTGCATATCTAATGGCAACTAAACAGTTCATGCACTTGTTACCTGCAGATTGCATGGCAGCCTTAGGCAAGGATGCCAGAGGGGACCAGATTTCGTTTTGCAGAGCTCGAGGTGCTTCTCGATATCGGCTCCTGCTTGAGGGACTCGTAGGTCGAGCCTGGTTCTTAGGCGAGCGCTTCATGCGCCAGACACTCGGCCTGCCCTTACAGTCAGTTCCTTTACTGCCTCCGCTTTCTATGCGAGCCACAGAGAGTCTCTCCTCTTAGAAGATCACCGACTTTATGCAGGGCGTAGATGCAGACCTGTTTATCGGGGAAGAGGACTACACGACTTACCTCCAGATATATCTTATGCCTCCGTTTATAGGTGCTCGTGCTCATACAGGGAGAGTAGGTGATATCGCTTCACTGAGCAAGAACAGAGCAGCAGACGCCCCCTCGACGAGCAGGGCCCAGGCAACAGATACCCCCTTAACGAGTAGGGCCCGGGCACTGAAGGGTAAGGCTAGAGAGATGCCTCCCACCAGACACAGTGTCGGATGGCTAGATCTTCCGACCAAGCTGATAGGTTGGCGGTACTCCGGAGTACCTTATCGGATTTCGCTTGAGCCCCCGTTGCTTGACCAGAGATATGTCAAGATACCTGGCTCACCACCGGTATGCTTTACAGCTTTCATTTATTGCTTAGATATTCACTCATTCATTCATTCACTGATCATTTCAACTTGCATTTGCAGCCCTCCATAGCGTACGTCGAGTGGTTACTTGAGGTGATGGCCTCATTCGAGGGCATGATCTTGAGGAGAGAGACGATGCTTAGCTCCCACGACATTTAGGTAATTTTTCAGTTTTCTGCATTTTGGTTATCATACTTCTGCTAGTATACTGAAATTGACATCTCAACTGAACAATTTCCCATGCTGCATTGATACACTGCATGTATAGATCACATCTGAGACATTGCACTCACATACTATATCTAACTTCTGCATGTACTCACTCTGCACACCATACTTGTATCTGATACATATACTGTGGCTGATGTATTCAAAATGCCTTTTCAGGTCACACCCCTTCAGATAGGACCATCAGAGCCTTCTCCAGTAGCAGGGAGAGAGATTCCGGCACACGGCCGAGGGAGGCGTCGGGAGCCTATCATACACGATGACGACGAGGAGACTAGTGAGGAAGAGGAGGCAGCGAGTCCCCAGTTAGAGTCATCAGAGGACAGAGCCAGCGGCATTGGCTCGAGTTCTGAGGGTGGCGACGACATTGAGGAGGGCTCCGGAGATGGGAGCGGAGGCATCTCTGGTTCTAGCTTTGATTCAGACAGCGGTGCGGACGGTGACAGTTCTAAGTTTGGTCAACCGAGGAAGAGGACTAAGAGAGCCTCTCGATCCTGAGATGGGTGGCACCGACTCAGATGCTTTTTGCCTTATTTCTCTTTTTTTGCTAATAGTATTAGCATATTGTACAGCCTTAGGCAGTTTTATTTTCTTTAAAACTTGTACGCTTTGTAAAAAGAAACCGTGATTGGAAATGAAAACAACCTTTTTGTTTAAAAAGTGTTACATTTCATATTCTGAGCATCGCATCATATCGCACCATTTTCCACAAAAACAGGATTAATAAAAATTGAACATTTGTATATTACCTTAACAATTGCTTAGTAGCGAACCAACCAAAACAAACAAAATAAGACAACTAAAGAACAACTTGATAAACAAAACAACAACAACAACTCGATAAACAAAATAACAACTCGCTATATGAAAAAGGAGAAAAATGGCCGTCGGCCACCTCAAGTGGCCGACAAGGGCCAAAAGTGGCCGACAAGGCCCTTCCTCCCTCCAGGCAAGGGGCACCAAGGGTTGGTCCGAAAACAAGCACAAAACAAGGATGGTTTAGAGGCTCAAAGACAAGGCGCTCAGCCGAGACCTTCGGGCGCTCAAAACGAGCACAAACATGCACAATCATCGAGTGCACAAGCGATGACGTCAAAGTCTTGAGGTCGGTCAAAAATGGGGTGTCTACAACTTGTAGTCAATATCTTGACATGCTAATATTTAAAGAATGACTGGGAGGATAGTTCTTGAAGGTTGATTTTGTCTTCATTGCTTAAATAAAGTAACTTTCCACCAACAATATCTCTGCACTACTCAGGTTGGAGATTGTTATGCATCTTATATATGTTAAAAAAAAGTCGT
Organism: Camellia japonica; assembly: GCA_030407325.1. Lineage (NCBI taxonomy): Eukaryota > Viridiplantae > Streptophyta > Magnoliopsida > Ericales > Theaceae > Camellia > Camellia japonica. The sequence continues at coordinate 121,574,748 of JAPPVO010000017.1, forward strand.
TGCTTATGTTATACTAGTTGTTGCTTGTATGTACAAATATATATATATTAAAGACTCAAAAATTACTTGAATAAAGCTCCCCTGCCCCTTCTTTGTTTGTGAATGCACGAATGTGTTGTGCATTTTTTTTGATCAGCTTGAATGTTTTATGCATAATAAAGCTTTCCAAGCATAGGTGGGTTTTGGGTTCAACTTGTTTGGTTCTGCAGAATTTGGGGAAGCTCTAGTATGGCTTGAGATGGAACTGAGCCAAAGAACCTTTTTCCACCATCACTTAGCATACTTGTCAGCGGCATAGTGACTTGGCCTTATAATTTCATATATTAAGATATATTATGCTTCTCTAATTTTATGCTCTGTTTTTTTTTATTCTGATGAATATATTCTTTAGACTTTAAGAACCCCCCCCCCCCCAAAAAAAAAGTGTTGGAATCATGCTACTCTTCTAATATCAAAATTGTTGCTTACACTAGTGGAAAATGATTTAAAAGAATAAAGATATTGGATCATTCATTATAACTTCAAAAACTTTTTGTCAGTTCAAAAAAGATGATGCCAAAATTCGTCATTAACTTGAACACTTTTGCAATGTCTTTGAATTTTTTGGAGATTAGTATTTCGGAACTCTGACTTGTTAATACCTTGCTCCAACCAGCTCCTACTTCTGCTCCTAGCTTATTATGTATTAGCATTCTCTATTTAATGTTGTTTAATAAATATTATGCAAATGAGGAAGATAGAGGATGGACCCTTCCATCATTTAATCTCTTTGTTGGCATATGAAATTCATATATTCGAAGTCACCGTATCACTATAGTGATATTATACTGCTATATTCCCTTTAGTTTTGGATATATATATCATGATGCTTTTCCTTTCTTTGCAATATGCTCTTTTTTACGTGTACAACATGCAGTAAACTTGACTTCAAATGTTATTTTACAGATTGCAATTATATGACTCAGTTGAGCACAAGTGTAGCTCAGCTTTCTCGCTCCCCCTTTCGGAAACTCGAAATAAGCCCTCCAGTTGGGACTCTCACGGTTTTGAATCTAATCTCACAAGTGCAATGTGAAATTGATAAACACCAAAGAGTCCAAATCCGGCAAATCGTTCTGGAAAATTGATTTTGAATAAAAAATGCCAAAATTGGACTGCTTTGCCGAATACAGAGTCGCCACTTAAATATTTTATTTTGGGAAAATCTAGGAAACCCATGACTCGTGCCAAAGGCCACGTGTCCATCATCACTAAAGTTACCTCGGCTCAGGAACTTGGGTACGAGAGGGGAAGGTCATGAATAGAGCATCTCTGTTCACCTGATCAAAGATCAGCCTCTACTAATCATGATATGATTTTTATTAACATTATGTGCTCTTGTTCTGGTTATTAGGCTAGCATTACTATGTGATGCGGACAAGCAAAGTATAGACTAGTTTGCTCAATTTGGAACAACTCAATTTCATGTTTGTTTGCGAAAAGGGTTTGAATTTGCCACCTCAAGTGGGCTTAAAGTTTGCGAATTTGTCACTCAACAAAGTGGGCTTAACAGTTGTGAATTTGCCATTAGACATAGTGGGCTTAAACATACATACGTTGAATCGTTCCAATTCAAGCAACAAGCCTTCGTCCACATGCATTCAAACAGTTTATCAAGTAAGCATTTAGCCTCATGGAAAGCATACTAGACATGGCAATCACTCACACTCATGCAAGTATGCTAAAGCGTTAAAAACTCACCTAGTACTCTAAGCTAAGAAGATATGAGTTAGAAAAATATGCATGATTCCTAACCATGTTAAATGTCTAATGCAACATATGCAATTAATAGGCTCGGCTACTAATATGGCATATGAATTGATTTTAGACATGTGGTCTAAGCACATATTCAAAGAAATATTGAAATGACAATGCAGTTTGAATGATGCACTGAGCCTGGGTGCATGCATGACAAAATGAATGGATGCAAACATGAAGTATGCTAATTGAAACATGTCCCTAATCTAACCATCAAAAGCGGTTAAATAAAAGGAGAGTTCGGATGAATAAACTAACTAACCAAGCTAAGCTAATTATTACAAAACTTGAATGAATAACTAACTAACTATCTAAGCTAATTAATTAAAAACTTAACTAGGCTAAACTAATTAAATATTACAACACAGACTAATTAGCTACAACTAATTAAGCTACTTTAAACGCATAATTAAATGCTAATTAAATTAATATCTAATTAGTCCTGGGAAGCAAGGGAGGCCCATGCGTGCTCGGTTTCCACCCGAAGAATATCCGCTGTCTTCCCTCGAATGCCTCTGTTTGTACAACCCTTGCACTGTTTTCTTCTCCAGATCAACTCTGCCATATTATACAAACACACTGCGCAAAATTCACTGGTGGCCAGCAGGCCAGAAGTGGTGGCTAGGGGGTTGTCCTCCAACACTAATGGCCTGCCGGCCAGTAACAGTGGCCAGCCGGCCAGCCACTGATGATCCACTTTTCCTTGTTGCAACAAAGAGCAAGCAGGGCAAAGGGAGAGAGCATTCTCACAGGTTATATGTACTGTGTATCCCTCTTTATCATCAAAACATCTCAAAGGAGTGATACACTTGGTTCCAAAACCATCAACCAAGCAATTTCATTGCATGATGGCTAAAGAACCAAGGTGTACAAGTTAATAAATGCATAAACAAGACTCAAGATCATCACCCTATCATGCATGATCAATGGCGATGGAGACCTTGGAAACTTGGCACATTTCATCACTTTAAGTATGAAATGCCCTAATTTTCCTTGTGTTCAATTAACGTCCGATTGAACACATGGAACACAAACAAATGCTTACCTTGCACAATTTTACTTGTCACTTTTATTTACTCATTTTAATTACCAACCATTACTTAGTCAATTAAGTCCATTGGTGAGAGTTTTCTAAACTGAAAGAAGTGTCAACCAAGAGGTGGTTCAAGGCATGAGAGAAGTTTCATGCCGTTGGTAATGAATCCTCAAAAAAGGATTAAACCATTAAGCATGAGTCTCAATCTCAAGCTTAAAGAATCCCAAGTTTGAAACAACCTTCAAAGCAAATAAAGAGTGAAGCAATGAGGGAGCTTGCAGAGCTTTAGGTGCTGACATGAAGTGCAAAATAACACCAAAACATACAATCAACTCAAACAAGGGGTGTCTAATGGCCTAAAACACCAAGCTTGTGAGGACATTTACACTGCAACCATGCAAAACAAGACTTAATTGACCTAAACAGCCCGAAACAAAGCTAAAGCAGTCTAAAACAAAGACAAAAACATGCTGGAAGATAGCTACAAAAAGCTAGAAAATCATGCTAAGATATAAAACTAACTAGGCTAGCAAATAAGACAAAAGGAGAGGAGGCTAACCCCTCTAATTTTGGACTTCAAAACATATTTTTTTCCACTAAAAATACTCTGAATTTCAGTGGTTAAAGGCCCAAAAAAAGTTGGTTTGAAAGTGGGAAACAAAGGTGCAAAAGCCTTTTAAATAAGAAAGAAAGAAGGGTGAAGCACCCCCTAACTTAAAATGGTCTCAAACCATCACTTTTAATCCACCAAAACAGGTTTTTTTTACAGTTCAAAAGTAGCCCAAAAACAGTGGGAAAAGATAGCAAAATGAGTATGCAAAACCAAGTGTACAAGACAAGTGTTATACCTCTTCAAGGAAAGAGTAATTCTAGGCAACAAACCCAGCCAAAACCCACTTAAGAAGCTCCAAGATAGCTTAAAGCAACCTCAGCTCCAAGACAAACCACTTTGGTTAAGGGTTGATATGCAAAAGTATAGTGTATCTAAGCAACTAAGCACAAAATTTCAAGAGAGAGAGAGAATTTTGTTCCAAAATTGCTAACCCTGAAAAATGGGGAAGGAGACCCCATATATATAGATAAACAAGAATTTGGCTGAGAAAAATCCATCCATACATGTCTATAGAGATAAGAGCAGTTGTGCCAATAGCTGGAACAGCTGTCAACAAAATATCTAAAAAAAGACACTGGTCGCTGGCAGACCACCAGTGATGGCCGGCAACCACCAAGGGTTGCAAGCTTACATTTTTTGGGCCAAAACAGGGCACATAATGGATAGGGGTTTGAAGGTTGAAAGACAGGGCATTCTGTCGAGGACTTCGGGCACTAAAACAAGCACATGCAATCATAATCATCGAGTGCACAAGCGATGACGTCCAAGTCTTAAGGACGATAAAAAATGGGGTGCCTATAGTTGTTCCTCTTTGACAGAACTCGGAAGTCATGAAATGATGTAAGTGAATGTCAAAGCCCAGAGACGACCCATTTTGACAAGGCGGAAAGACTTAGACAAACAAACAAAACAGAAAACAAATGGTTGCGCCTGCAGGCTACCTACATATCCCTTTGCAAGGAATCAAACCAGCGTAGTTCTGGGGTGAATGCAAACAATGGAAAATGCAAGAACATAACTTATGATCATGCAATGAGACTGTGCAATGAAACATTTAAATGCAAATACTATGCAAAGAAAATGCCACATTTAAACAAATCGAAACAAGGTACAACAACCTCAGTCATGAAAAGAAGTAAGTAAACAAACATGCCACGCGTGGGAAACATAAGCTGAACCACATTTCATCCAGAAAGGATGTAAGAAAATTATGCAAGCTTAACTACGCATCATGCAGGAAAGGCAAATGGTGACATAATCGTCGGGTGCACCCGAGGTTTCAACCGAGATCCTAATGCGTTGCACACGGAAGGAGAAAAAGGATGGTGTGAACACTGAGACGCACTCAAATGTTTTTCATCGAAGGGTGGTGTGAACAACGGGACACACCCGAATGTTTTTAACCGAAAGGGGTGGTGTGAACATTGGGACGCAACCGAATGTTTTTAACCGAAGGGTTGGTGTGAACACTGGGACGCACCCGAATGTTGTTAACTGAAGGGTTGGTGTGAACACTGGGATGCACCCAAATGTTTTTAACCGAAGGGTTGGTGTGAACACCGAGATGCACCCGAATGTTTTTAACTGAAGGGTTGGTGTGAACACCGAGATGCACCTGAATGTTTTTAACCGAAGGGTGGTGTGAACACTAGGACACACCCGAATGTTTTTAACCGAAGGGTGGGTGTGAATATCAGGACGCACCCGAATGTTTTTAACCGAAGGGTTGGTGTGAACACCAGGACGCACTCAAATGTTTTTAACCGAAAGGTTGGTGTGAACACCGAGATGCAACCGAATGTTTTTAACCGAAGGGTGGTGTGAATACCGGGACGCACCTGAATGTTTTTAACTGAAGGGTTGTCCTGACGTGTCACACGCGAGAGGAGGAAGGGGTAAAAGTATGCGATCCGAAGGGCACGAAAGTACATACAATATCGTGCATTTCCGAGAAAGAAACCTAACAAGTGTAATTCTCTAGGAATGCATGTTCTATGCAATACAAACAACCGAGATACAATGTTACTGGCATGTTCTATACAAAAAACAAAAACATAAGCATATTCTATGTATGATTGGCAACGGGAGCATATTCTATGCGTGATTCAAAAACGAATGCATATTCCATGCATGATTCAAGAGTGAATGCATATTCCATGCATGATTCAAAACGAATGCTATGATTCAAGAGCTAATGCATATTCCATGCATGATTCAAAACGAATGCATATTCCATGCATGATTCAAACCGAATGCTATGATTACATGCATGATTCAAAGCATAACAAAACAAATCCTATAGCAAACTTTCGATTTACCTCCCGAAAGAGTTACAATATGTTTAAAGGATCCACCTTGTTCATGTTGACAAGTGACGAACATCGCGCATCGAAAATGTCACGCCCCAAACTCGCCCCTAAAAGTTTGGGCATGACCACTTCAAAAACGGACAGATAATACGATATATACAACATATGCAGCCTGAACAGAAGCATTTAATAACATAAAATAATATAAATTAACATCCATCGAGCTCACACCTATATGCCAGGATCTCAATGTGCCATTAAACAGTTCCTCATATGATAGATAGATATACAAGAAGCAGATATTTGCATTCACATAATAACATATATGGGCATATATATAGAACCAGCCCCACACGTGGGCATACAGCAAAAATATTGGTAAAAGAAATTATACATGACTAATTACATTAGACAAAAGATTAAGGACCAAACTAGGGGTCATTAAAGGAACCCCACAAAATGCATAAGCTTCTCTGCATGGCTTGACCAAGAAGGGGTGACCAAAGCTGAACTAAGACCGACCTCCAGGTTGGTTGCCTACAGAAACAGAGATAACACAGGGTGAGCAAGGCTCAGTGAATAATAGCACTCAAACAATTTAATGATTAAACTTGAATTGTAATATTTATAACGTATATAAGTACAGAGGTCATATAATTAATCTTATCTTGTAAACATTTTCAGAATGGCCTTGGGCCTAATTTTCATACAGAGAGGCTTCAAGCCCAGTATCATGCAGAACGGCCTCAGGCCCAACAGATTCAACAGATTGGCCTCAGGCCCAGATATTAACAGATTGGCCTTTGGCCCACAGATAATACAGAACGGCCTCCGGCCCAGTATTAGCAAAACAGAATAATCCCTGATTCATAAGAATACCATTACACAATAGTGCACATAAATTTCCTATGGTTTATTACAAGTCGACATAGTTGTCTTGCGTATAACAGAATAGTAATAATAACTATTAACAGAAGGCATATGTATCATCATAGTACAATTAACAGGGACAGAACAATTCACATCATAACGGCCTCTGGCCCATCATTGACAAAACAGAATGATTCCAGATACGCAAAGATATCATTATTCCATAATGCCCATACGTTCCATTTGTTCATCAGAATCAATATAGTTAACTTGCAGATAACAGAACGTTAATATTAACCATTAATAGTAAGCAAAATGTACTACTACAGTACTATTACTCACAGTGATCGGCTTTTGGTAGTAATGGGACGATGTCCTCGTCTTGACCTACAAACACAGTGCACAACACATAATATGAGATTATAACCGATCCTTTACTTATTTTCTTTGATCAATTAATCACTTAGTCATGGTGGTTCTAAACTCATTAGTCCTCCATAGGTTATAATCTATGTCTCAAAAGATAGGAGGAATCGGTAGGAAAAAGGTTCAGACGAGGAAATAGTACAAATCTGGTAACCAGAAAGTGAACAGCTCCCACTAATTTTGGCATATCTGTTTCTGTACTTAGAATTTGGGAGTGATACCACCACCATTGGAAACTATACTTCCGGGGATTGATTTTAGGCTCAAGAATCACTCAAAACGGAGTCCGGATGCAAAAGATATGCCTATTTGAAGTTACCTAGTATATGCTGAAACAGGGATGGCCGCTCGTGCGCCCACTTTCGTTGCTCGTGCGGTGACTGGGCCGCTTTAAGCAGAATGTAATGCTCTATTTTTTTTCCATGTTCCACTCGTGCGGTGCCCGTGGCCACTCATGCGGCCTGGGCAAAATCAGACAGTCCGAACCAAGCCATAAATGCAACAAAGCCAACACATGGATGAGTAGAAAAATAGGCACAACAATGTAATTTTTAGGATGTATCATTACCATAAACATAATTCACAACCTCAATTTGATCCTTGAAAGCTTTAAACTCATAAACACAATTTAATCACTTTGAGTTTCTAACCATATTTGGTTTCTCAAATATGTAATCATCTAAATACATACACAAATTCAAGCATGAAAATGAAGGAATAGAATGAAATTCATCTCCATAAAGCTCAATTTAACTCAAGTGGTCAAAATGATACAACATCCTTACCATTAATTCAATTACAAACCCTAGCCATATATATATACAAAGAGAACCTTATTCAAGTCCAAATAGGGGATTATTGTAGATGGATTAAACTTACCTTGAACTCAATTATCCACAACCCTCTCAGATTTCTCAATCTCCTCCTTCCTTGATGAACTTCTTCTCTTCCTCTCAAACCCTCTTCTTTCTAACTCTCTCACTCAGGAGATATTTTGAGTCAAAAATCACTAAGTCAAATACTTAAGGGAACAAGTATATATAAAATGTGAATAAAGACAAAAATCAATTAGTTTAATCATTCCAAATCAAATTTTTACAGAAAATTATATTATGATCTAAAAATCATGCTGATCTCAAATATAAAGTCAATTTCAGATTATCAAGCCTCTAAGGCTTTCAATTTATGATCTAAACATTACAATTATAACAGATATTTCTTTTACTTAACAGATATAAATCTATAATCATAAGATTCACTCAATTGAACTTAATTTCACATGGAATTTCACAGTGAACACATAAAGGTACAGAGTAAGGGACCCAAAGCATACCAGAAAACATATACGAGGGTCGGGTTATTACAGAAAACACAGTTTTGAGCTTCTGTAGAGACATTCTGAACTCAACAGTGAATAATCCCCACACTTCTTGGAAACCACGGACACAAAACAGCATCAGGACTCCAAGGGAAGCAAGAAGACACTTGCCGGCCACAAAAGGAGGCCGCCGGCCACCTGCCGGCTTTAATACCCTTTACCGGACACCAATGTGGCCTGTCGGCCACCCGTGGTAGATTAAGGGTTTTTTTTTTTTTTTTTGTCTTTTTGGCTTGGTTCTTTAAATACAGGGCCTAGCACTTCATTTCCACATAACCCTACATCCGAAATTCTTCCCTTTCTCTTTCTCTCTAGGTGCTCCTTCTCTCTATATCCGTGCTTTCTACATGTTTTCAAACACCCCACGCGAAGTTTATTCGCTAGATCCTCTTTGTTTCCTTCACTTTGAACCGATTGAAATTCGATTTCGGTGCCTTTTCCTTCACTTTCACCATTCTAGGCTTGTTTTCCTCGAGTTTCTCTCGAGTTCTGTGTACTTTTCCTGACTTTGACTTTTTCCTCCACTTTCTCTCTCCTAGGGTTTGACTTTTTCTAAGTTTGCCCTTTTTCACCAAATTTTCTTCATTTCTCACCACTTTTGCATCTTCTTTCTAGATGGCAGATGATCTACCCCATGACCGAGCTCTGTTCGAGATTCTACCTCCGGCAAAGATGGAGGCCGAGCCTGAGCCCGAGATACTACCACTGGGAGTACGCCCCTTTGATTTGGTGACATACCATCCTCAGATACATGTGGTACCTCCCGGGGGTATCAGGTACTTCAGAGTGTTTGCGCAACATGCATCGGAGGACCTCTTGCTACGAGAGTCAGACTCCCATTTGTCTTACGGCGCCCCCGACGTATACACTGTATTCTCACGTTTTCCTCATTGTACATTGCATTTCTTGCTTTAACTGTATCAGTTGCTTCAACTGTATTGCTTACACTGCATTTCTTACCTTAACTGTACTTTTGCATTGACTCTTGCACTCCATTGCTTACATTGCCTTTTTTATCTTCATGTTCTCATATCACTGTATATCACTGTTCTGATCACATGAGGACTCTCGTTCTATTAGGGGTTATGGAACCACGTCTACGAGGGACTGGTATATGGAGCTCCATGCCAGTGTGAACCATATCATCGACGAGGCTGGCTTCGGCTTATTCTGCACGGGATTATCGCGCCATATTGCGAGTCGACCGCTTTTCGGTGCATTGGTGGAGCGGTGGTGGGATACCACCAACTCATTCCACTTCTCTACCACCAGGGAGATGACGATGACTCCTTACAACTTCGCCATGCTCGCGGGCGTAGAAGTAGAGGGTAATCTGATCCCTTATGATGTAGACATGGGCAGATAGGAGGCTGCCTAGCTACACTTACTGGGAGCACGCCCACTTCTCTTCTGGTCGGAGATGGTACGATATAACTGGTTCACAGAGCATTTCTGTGGGAGGGAGCCGTAGACCCCAGAGGAGACCGAGTACTATGCCTAGGGTTTTTTGATGTTCCTGTTCGGTACCACCTTATTTGCGAACAGGTGGAATACCATAGCGTTGTATCTCTTGAGCGCCTTGGTGGACTTATCACAAGTCCGGCTTTATGATTGGGGTGGCACTAGCCTGACCACATTGTACGGACATATGAGCTCCACATCCCGCAGGAGGGAAGACAGAGTCGGAGGCTACTGGTGAGCCTGGGAGGTACGGTTTACATCTCTGGCTTACATTTTCTGTATTCTATTTCTGCACTTTCTGCTTTATACTTTCTGTACACTGCATACTGCATTGTTTGCATCTATACACTACACTTTCTACATTGCACATTCTGTACACTCTATATCTGTACACTTTGTACGCTGTACCACACATTCTACTTTCTACATCTGCACTTGTACTTTCTGTACATTGTATACTCACTGTTGCCTTCGGCATCACATATTCTGCTTTCTGCATCTATATTTGTACTTTCTATACACTGTATACTCACTGTTGCCTTCGACATCACATATTCTGCTTTCTGCATCTACATCTGTACTTTTTGTACACTGTATACTCATTGTTGCCTTTTCTTCACAGCTATGGGTATACACATGTTTCCCAACCCTTGCTCCAGAGCCAGAGGTGGAGATGCCTCTTGTTGTGCCATACTCTCACCGGTATGATGGCAGGTGCCTACGGAGGACTCGGGAGACCTTCGCATTCTTTCGCCGATACTTTGACACAGTAATTGCGAGGGTGGTTACCCAAAACCCACAGTTATTTTGCTTTATCAACAACTGAGAATGACTAACCATCTATATATGTCCTGTTTGCAGATTACTTGGCAGCCTTGGGTGTTGATGGCAGCTGGAGTTAGAGATCAGTATGCCGGCGCAAGGGGAGCATCCCGTTTTCGACTTCTGCTAGAGGGCCCGGTGTGCCGAGCTTGGTTTCTAGGTGAGCAATTCTTGCGCCAGACCATGGGCTTGCCTGAGCTAGTAGTGCCCATGCCTCCTCTAGTATCTATGAGGGCCACGGAGAGCCTCTCCTTTCAGGAGATGATCTAGTTCATGGAGAGCTTGGATGCGGACTACTCTCACGGGGAGGGGGATTATGCGACGTTCATTTAAACACACCTCATGCCTTTCTTGACAGGTGTTCATGCTTATGTACGCAGAGCAGTAGGTGCTCCTATGGTAGGTAGAACTCGGGCTACGAGGGCCAGAATTGGAGAGGCCCCTCCTGCTGGACACACTACCGGATTGCCAGAGATCTCGACTATGTTGACGTGTTTGAGGCCGGTTGGGATGTCGTATCAGATTCTAATTGAGCAAGCGAAGGCCGGGCATATATACGTCCGAGCTCACAATGCACCTCCAGTATGTACCACATTTTCTTCAGCTTTCCATTTTCTTTCCAATATTAGCTCCTTCTGGATATTGATCATACTCAACACATTTACAGGCACCCCTGGGATACATTGAAGGATTGCTCTTCATTTGAGAGCATGATACTGAAGAGGGAGACATTGCTCAGTCCCATGGCATCCAGGTATTCTTCTCCCGTCTTCTGCCTGTAGTTCATCATTTTTCACACTGTTATGTATATCATTCTCACTGAAGCACTGATACTCATATCACAGTATGCATTTGCCCCTTGTCACATCACACTGCTATGCTGCACTGACACACTATACTGTACTTGCACTGTATCTGGCCCATTGCATATACTCATTCTGCACACTGTGCTTGCATCTAATACGCATACTATAACTAATATGTAACAGCTGTCTTTTCAAATTCCATCCATACCGATGGCACCAGCGGCAGCTATAGCACCCGCACTAGTAGTACATCCTCTGGTAGCAGAGAGGAGAGAGAGAGAAAGAGAGACAGGCTCTGGCACGCGATCGAGGCAGAGCTAGGGCACCCGAGCTGAGAGTGACCCTTCAGAGCCTATTTTGAGTGATGATGATACTAAGACGAGCGACTCTGAGGAGGCAGTGAGTCAGCATTCAGATTCATCGGAGAGTGGTGATGATGACGCCGGCTCGGGTTCCGAGAGTGGAGGCAATGCCAAGGTGAGCTTTGAGGCGGAGAGCGAAGATGACGCTGGCTCAAATTTCGGTCTAGATTCAAATAGTGGTGCCGACGGAGACAGTGCCCCAAAGTCCTCTCCTCTGAGGAAGAGGACGAAGAGGGCTTTTTGAGCCTGAGGCGACCAGTGCTATTTTTTTTGTATTTTGCTTAGTTTCTTTTCTTTAGCAGCATTAGCACATGTATAGCTTTAGAAAGTTCTATTTTGCTTTAAAACTTGTACTCCTCTTTTGTAAAAAAGCCATGATTGAAATAAAACCGACAGTTTTATGAAAAATGTGTTATCATTTTTGCATCATGAGCACCATATATGCATGAAATGGACAGGGAATTGAAATGGCCAAGAACACCTCGCTTAATCGGGTAGCGAACCAAACAACAACTAACATACAAACAAAGCAATATACAACTCGATAAACAAATCAAAACAACACAAATACAACTCAATAAACTGGCTAATACCAAAAGGACTCAAAACAAGATCGTAAGGCACACAAAGAGCAGAACAAAACATTTGCTTCCAGTACTGGTTAGCACAAAGGTAGACCGTAAACTTGAGAGAAAGGGTGCCGGCTAGAGTAGGGGTTTGCCGGCTACCAACAGTGGCCTGTCGGCCATTAGTAGTGGCCAGTCGGCCACCAAAGTGAAGAACCTCCAGATTGTTGACACTTGGCTTCCACTCACTGCCTTATCTTCTACAAAAGGTTGAGCTTCATGAATTCTTCATTTCAGCTGCAAATTCCTCACAAATGGAGCCATTTTTCGCCAAAAAACTCTCAGATTGGATTGCAACTTTAGATGGCTCGAAAAAGATGAATTTCTAGAGTTTCAGTCTAAATGCACTTTTCCCACTAAGCCGTTCTTTGCTTCGTTTTCCATTCCTTCATGTCACGACTAGATGCTCAGCCCCGTTGCGCCCACATCCAAGCTCTGGGACGGATGTGCGAGTTTACTTTACACAAGGCTCGATCCTTGGTCCACAATGGAGAGTTGGATATTCCCGGTTTAATTCATTGATTTTCTGATGTCGGTGACCGAAGTAATCTTATTTGGTGAGGTTTTCGACAACACGCCCTTTGCTTATGTATGCTAGCACATTTCCTCCTTGCCTCTAGCTTCGGCGGGTTTAGCATTTGGCTAATTGAAGTGGCCCAAGGCCTGAAAGAGGGCAAGAATTGCATTGGCTTGGTGCTGGCCGAGACTTTGATGGGCTTAGACGCCTTCCATCGGGGAGAGACCACCAAATTCGCAGGGAGTGCACCACTTCTTCAGGTAATGTTTCCCACCCTTTCTAATATTTGTTTCTCATATCCCTCGGCATTCATGCTATGTTTTTCTCTCAAAGCCCTTTTCTCACTTTTCTCTCAACATACATCTCTCTATTCTTTAATCTCTCTCTTCTTTCATCCCTCCCCAAATATGGCTTATGGACAAGCTAAAGGTAGTGGACTCTTGCCCTGCGTACTCAGCTCGAGGCTATTTCTTCCGCCAGCAACTTGTGGATTTCCCGAATGAGGGATGGTGGTGCCACTGGATGTGCAACAAATCTGCTGTTGACATTGCTTGGCGTTGCCCTGGCTTAACCTGACCGAGATGGGCAAACGTTGATTGCTGACTCAGTACCGACCAATACCATTGGTACCCACTTTTCTCTGCACTCTACAGATATATACAGAGGTTTGTTATGTGCTGAGCCTTCTGGCAGTAGTTCTTTGTCTGAGAAAGTTAAAGTTAGCGCAACACCTCCTGAGAAGACCAATCCAACTAGCTGTTCAGGAGTTGTGTCAATGGACAATTTGGCTTTATCCATCACTGATAGCACAGCCTGTCGATGCACGCGAGAAGCCATAAGCAGACCCTAGATTGAAATATTGGCCTGGACCATCTTTAACTGTTTCAGCACCGCTTTTTCCTCCAACTCCTTTTCACTCTACTTCTCTACCTCTTTATCTTTCCCGGAGGCTTCAGCTTGGTCCAAGTGCGAGGGCTTGAAATACCGACCACTCCTCGTCATGTAGTCAACCTCTTTAGAGTACCAGATGTTGTCTGGCAAGTCTTCACCCCAATCTTCATCGGTGTGGGCCAAATGTAGATCATCATCTTTCCACCATACACCTCCGACAACCGATAAACAATTGTCCGATTCTGATCTAATCATTCTCTCATCAGAAACATTCCCCGCAGGGTGTTGAGTTATTCCAGCTTCCTGTTTGTTCTCATCCCTTTCTTGCACAAACTACTTCAGTGTGGCTTCTTACTCAGTATCCACGGTACTCACGACGCTCAGTTCTTGAGCTAAATTCTTGATACTGGTGCTCTCTAGCAATTTTCCCTTGTCTTTGGCCATTCCAGCCACTGCAGCTGTTCCCATTTCCTTTTCTTTAGGTTTTGGTTCGATTTCTTCGTCTTTATCAGGCTCGTAACTAAGCCACCCAAAAATTTTTGTCGACCCATTTAGATCAAACCAGTTAATCTGCACGTCCCCCTGATCTTGTTCGTCACAGAACTGCAGATTGTCTAAGTCTTCTTCCAGCTCTACCAGATCATCTAGTCCCTGACTTGGGCCATCCTCCTGAACCATATTGACCTCTGCTGTTGGCGGCAATACCACTTCGGGTTTGGCTTGATCAACTGGCACAATGTAATAGCATGGGTCATACTCCCCTTCAGTCAAATCCTTAAAGCTCTTAGGCAGCGGACTAACATCTTCCTCCAAGGCCGAGCTCCCTCTTTCTGCCATCATTACCACCACAGGTTCAGGTTGTAGAGGGAAAGTGTTCATCATGCACAAGTCTGTGCTTTCAGGGATGAACACGGTCGGCTCGGGTAGGTGGAAAGGGGTAATGTATATGCTGGGGTCATATGGGATGGCCAGTGTATGTATTAGTTTTAGGTTCCGGGATGGGGGAACTTGGTTATAAGCTAGGAGAGGGTTAGTGGTTACCTTCGACTTTTGGGGTGGTGCTATCACCTTGTTATCGATGAGATCTTGAATCTCATGACGCAGCTTGTAACATTGGTCGGTGTCGTGACCATGCTACTGGTGAAAAGCACAGTATTTAGCTGGGTTATGTTTTGGTGGGAGAGGATCGGGTAATGGGTGTTGTTCTAATGGCTTAAGATGCCCCTTTTTGATCAGCACCCTCAAGGCTTGGGATAAAGGCATATAAAGCGGGGTGAAGACCCTTTGAGATCGGGCCTGGCTGTTTGAGGTTTTTGGATTTGTACTGGCAAAATGGTTGGCCGTTTTGGCTGCAGTGGTGACTACATTCACATCAGATGGTCACACAGATGTGCTACCACTCATGGTTACATTGGAACTGCATGTAAAAGGCCTTTTGGGTTGTTCCTTCTCATCGGCTATCAGCCCCTATTTCATTGCATCTTTAATCCGAACCCCTATCTTATGGAGCTCAGTGAATGTAAACAATGGCAAGACTATCATCTTCTGCAATAATCTCCCTTGCAGATTGCGGACCACCATTCTGATTTGATCCTTCTCGGACGGCCTGATAGTCATCATCGAGGCGTTAGCCCTCCATCTTGTTACAAAGTCCGAGAAGCCCTCATTTGGCTCCTGACGGGTTGCTTCAAGATCTTGGGTTGTGACCTCGATCTGGGTATTGTAGGTGTACTGTGTGATGAAGGCCTCAGCCATTTCCTCCCAGCTCCATTTCACAGAGTCTTCCAGCTTTGCATACCAGATGGCCACTATCCCTGACAAGGTTCGGCTGAAAAGCGACAACTTTTGAAGTCTGGTAAGGCCCATTGGCCATAGGATGTCTGAGAATAACTGCAGATGGACCATGGGATCCCTAGAGCCATCAAACAGGTCTATGTGTGGGATCTTGAATCTGTCTGGCAGAGTTACTGCAGAGTCAGTATATCCATCCTCGATGTCAGGGATTGAGTTCACACCCTATCCTCACTTGAAAAGCTTCTCCAACTTGTTGACCTTTAGTGGAGTGGGGTCAACCTCGAATTCAAACGGCGCCTCAGTTTGGTACACTGGTGCCTTGGAAGCCTGTAGTGGGATGGGGTCTACCGGGTTACCTAAATTCTCAGCCTAAGCATTAGTAGGGATTCCGGGTGCTGGGATACCAACTGGAGGTGTATGGGAAGCAGAAGTTGCTACTTGCTATGGTTGCTGTTGCTGCAGCCTATTTATCACCTCAGCTTGATGGGCCGTAACTTCAGCTCGCGCATGCAGCATCTTGCTGCATGGTTTCAATGGTTTGCTGGAGATGACGAAACAAGTCTTCCATGCCGGCTGCAGGGTACTGAGTCATCTGAACAGGCAAGTAATCTCTTATTGGAATGGAAGTAGAAGACTGAGCCTGACTGGGCGCAGGTGAAGTAAAAGGTGACTATTGGACTGGTGAATTATGCCTAACCCTTCCCCGTCTTGTAATCGGTGGGAGTGAAGCAAACACTAGTTGTCTCCTAACAAGATCCCCGGATCTGTAAAGTCTCCTTACACGAGTCCAGAGTGCTTGGGGGGTAACAGAACTGTCCGAAGCAATCGTGAAAAACTACCTTGCAAAAAGAAATACAGTAAAAAGGAAAACAAAAATCAGAAACCGCACAGTACCTCAGCTCAGATGTGAACAAGACACAATTGTAATCATAAGCTGTAGAACTGTACTCAACACTGACTTTTGCCCCCAAATCTAATACCCAAACTTGCAATTGGTATGTACATTCCTGTAGAGTTTCACTCTAAAAGCACATACCGGTTAAGTGAGAGCCAAAACACCCGTATGATGGGGTAGGGTCACCCTGTCCTAGTTTCTCTAGGAACTAGGGTTCACTATTCAACCAAAAGTGTTTCACACAATCCTGGATTCGAGTAAGCATCCTGTCCTAGTTTGGAACAGTCTCTACGGCTTTCGTTATGCAACTAGGCCGAATGGTCAAAAAGGGTACCTCAGCAAGACTATCTAATATACCTCTCGCACCTAACACCGAGAAGTGAAAGGTGGATCAAACGGTACAGCGGTAGTCCAGATCCAAGGGTTGTGTTCCCGTTGTGGCAAAGCCCACAACCTGTCAGCCTTTTAGCAAGCTTTTCGAAGCAAGCCTCTAGCAAATCGTTCAGGAATAGCAAATGGCAAACACAATGACTTAGGCGCACTAATGCAAATGCAAATGCAAATGCTAATACAAAGAAACACATAAGTATAGATAAAATCTCATATTATGAGTTCGAGTCAAGTTTTCTAAATCCTTAGCAGAGTCACCAGAAATTGTAGCTCGGCTTTCTCGCGCCCCCTTTCGAAAACTCGAAATATGCCCTACAGTTGGGACTTTCGCGATTTTGAATCTAATCTCACAAGTGCAATGTGAAATTGATAAACATCAAAGAGTCCAAATCTGGCAAATCATTTTGGAAAATTGATTTTGAATCAAAAATGCCAAAATTGGACTACTTTCCTAGATATAGAGTCGCCACCTAAATATTTTATTTTGGGAAAATTTAGGAAACCCATGGCTCGTGCCAAAGGCCACGTGTCCATCATCACCAAAGTTGCCTCGGCTCGGGAACTTGGGTACGAGAGGAGAAGGTCATGAATTGAGCACCCCCGCTCGCCCGATCAAAGATCAGCCTCTACTAATCATGATATGATTTTTATCAACATTATGTGCTCTTGTTTTGGTTATTAGGCTAGCATTACTATGTGATACGCACAAGCAAGTACATACTAGTTTGCCCAATTTGGAACAACTCAATTTCATGTTTGTTTGCGAAAAGGGTTTGAATTTGCCACCTTAGGTGGGCTTAAAGTTTGCGAATTTGCCACTCAACAAAGTGGGCTTAAAAGCCATGAATTTGCCACTAGACATAATGGGCTTAAACATACATTCATTGAATCGTTCCAATTCTAGCAATAAGCCTTCATCTACAGGCATTCAAATAGTTTATCAAGTAAGCATTTAGCCTCATGGAAAGCATGCTAGACATGGCAATCACTTATACTCATGCAAGTATGCTAAAGCGTTAAAAACTCACCTAGTACTCCAAGCTAAAAAGATATGAGTTAGAAAAATATGCATGATTTCTAACTATGATAAATGTCTAGTGCAACAAATGCAATATGCAATTAATAGGCTCGACTACTAATATGGTATATGAATCGATTTTAGACATGTAGTCTAAGCACGTATTCAAAGAAGTATTGAAACGACAATGCAGTTTGAATGATGCATCGAGCCTCGGTGCATGCATGACAAAATGAATGGATGCAAACATGGAGTATGCTAATTGAAACATGTCCCTAATCTAACCATCAAAAGCGGTTAAATAAAAGGGAAAAAGACGTGAGGTTGAAGACGTACACATTATTACATCATGCTCTCGCGAAGGAGAGTCCGAATGAATAAACTAACTAACTAAGATAAGCTAATTAAGCTAATTATTACAAAACTTGAATGAATAACTAACTAACTATCCAAGCTAATTAATTAATAATTTAACTAGGCTAAACTAATTAAATATTACAACACAAACTAATTAGCTACAACTAATTAAGCTACTTTAAATATTACAACACAAAGTAATTAGCTACAACTAATTAAGCTACTTTAAACGCATAATTAAATGTAATTAAATTAATAGCTAATTAGTCCCGGGAAGCAAGGGAGGCCCATGCGTGCTCGGTTTCCACCCGAAGAATATCTGTTATCTGCCCTCGAATGCCTCTGTTTGCACAACCCTTGCACTATTTTCTTCTCCAGATTAACTCTACCATGTTATACAAACACACTGCCCTAAATTCACTGGTGGCCGGCTGGCCACCACTACGGGGTTGCTGTCCAACACTGATGGCCTACCGGCCAGTAACAGTGGCCGACCGGCCACTGATGATCCACTTTTCCTTGCTGCAATAGAGAGCAAACAGGGCAAAGAAAGTGCATTCTCACAGGTTGTATGTACTGTGTATCCCTCCTTATCATCAAAGCATCTCAAATGAGTGATACACGTGGTTCCAAAGTTATCAACCAAGCAATTTCATTGCATGATGGCCAAAGAACCAAGGTGTACAAGTTAACAAATGCATAAACAAGACTCAAGACCATCACCCTATCATGCACGATCAAGGGCAATGGGGACCTTGGAAACTTGGCACATTTCATCACTTTAAGTATGAAAAACCCCGATTTTCCTTGTGTTCAATTAATGTCCATTATACACATCCAACACAAACAAATGCTTACCTTGCACAATTTTACTTGTCACTTTTATTTACTCATTTTAATTACCATCCATTACTTAATCAATTAAGTCCATTGGTGAGAGTTTTCTAAAGTGAAAGAAGTGTCAACCAAGGGGTGGATCAAGGCATGAGAGAAGTTTCATGTCGTTGGTAATGAACCCTTAAAAGAGGATTAAACCATTAAGCATGGACCTCAATCTCAAGCTTAAAGAATCCCAAGTTTGAAACAACCTTCAAAGCAAATAAAGAGTGAAGAAATGAGGGAGGTTGCAGAGCTTTAGGTGTTGACGTCAAGTGCAAAATAACGCCAAAACATACAATCAACTCAAATAAGGGGTGTCTAATGGCCTAAAACACCAAGCTTGTGAGGACCTTTACACTACAACCATACAAAACAAGACTTAACTGACCCAAACAGCCCAAAACAGAGCTAAAGCAGTCTGAAACAAAGGCAAAAACATGTTGGAATATAGCTACAAAAAGCTAGAAAATCATGCTAACATATAAAACGAACTAGGCTAGCAAATAAGACACAAGGAGGGGAGGCTAACCCCTCCAATTTTGGACTTCAAAACATATTTTTTGCTACTGAAAATACTCTGAAATTCAGTGGTTAAAGGCCCAAAAAAAGTTGGTTTGAAAGTAAGAAACAAAGGTGCAAAAGCCTTTAAATATGAAAGAAAGAAAGATGAAAGACCCCCTAACTTAAAATGGTCTCAAACCATCATTTTTAGTCTACCAAAACAGGTTTTTTTACAGTTCAAAAGCAGCCCAAAAACAATGGGAAAGATAGCAAAATGAGTGTGCAAAACCAATTGTACAAGACAAGTGCTATACCTCTTCAAGAGAAGAGTAACTCTAGGCAACAAACGAAGCCAAAACCCACTTAAAAGGCTCCAAGATAGCTTCAAGCAACCTCAACTCCAAGACAACCCACTTTGGTTAAGGGTTGATATGCAAAAGTATACTGTATCTAAGCAACTAAGTACAAAATTTCAAGAAAGAGAGAGAGAAATATATATATATATATATATAGAGAGAGAGAGAATTTTGTTCCAAAATTACTAACCCTAAAAAATGGGGGAGGAGACCCCATATATATAGATAAACAAGCATTTGGCTGAGAAAAGTCCATCCATACACGTGTATGGAGGTAAGAGCAATTGTGCCAACCGCTAGAACAGCTGTCAACAAAATATCTAAAAAAAGACACTGGTGGCTGGTAGGCCACCAATGATGGCCAGCAGGCCACTTCCATTTAGCTTCTACTTCATATTTCCTTTTTGTTTCCTGATTTTTGTCCGTTTCACTTTGTTTTTTGCATAGGTAGTTCATATATTCATGAAACTGATTGCACATCTAGGTATTTACTTTTTGATGTTTTTCATTGAAAAAAAAAAGAAAAAAGAAGAAGGAACGCCAGTTTAGGTGAAGAAGACATTAAATCACATAACCGGCAAAAAAACATCACAGTTGTTCGAGTAAAGGTATGTAGTTTCTTTATGTTTCAAATTGAAATTGTAAATTTTGATTTTGTTACTTAATTTTAATTGTAATTGTAGGAAACAAATAAGAAGAATGGAGTTCCAGCAATCCATGGATGGGCAACGAGACACTGAAATTACAATAGGATGTCATTGTGGTATGGGCATACTGGAGGAAGAGCTGAAGAACTGTTCCAAGAGCCTCATACCTTGTTATTTTCTTTGATTTCTTGGTTCTTTTAATTTTTGGTGAGAGCAATTTCAAGAGTGGTTTGAGATTGAATTTGTAGTGATTTTTTTTTTTTTTTGCCAAACCACAGATTGTATATACTATTGCTCTTGTATACAGGTAGTTAAATTCTCAAGCTTTCTTCGTAGTTAAATTTTTTGGCCCTGTGTTATGTTATATTTTGGTTAAATTCTTTGGCTGTGCTATGCTATATTTTAATTAAATTATTTGGTGTATTTTAGTTAAATTATTTAGCTGTGTTATGCTAGATTTCAGAATACCACCCCCCCCTCCAAAAAAAAAAAAAAAGAAGAGGCATTTTTGAAAAAAACGCCACTAAATGATGTCATCATGATGTCATGTGACGGAAAGATAGCTGGCGTCAAAGTTTTCGCAACGTCTTTTAAAACGCCGCCTAATGTTTTTAGTGACATTTTTAAAACGTTGTAAAGCTATTACGGCGGCCGTATTAGTGACGAAAATATTAAACGTCGCTATATCTTTTAACGGCATTTTTTAGGCTTATAGCAGCGTTTTTGAAATGCCGCTAAAAATCAATTTTCCTGCAGTGTTAAGAACCAGAACATTTGATTCACGTTGCTAGATCCCCAAGATTTAAACCAAAAACTTCCAAACCTCTTCATCTTTGTTTCCTCTCCACTTCCAAACGTTATGTTGGGTATATAGGTTCTCATATCCTTCTCAGTTAACGGAAAATCATAAGGGCAAACCATTACATTTGGAACCAACTCTTTTGCAGGGTGGTTCGCAAAATGGTCTAAAGCTAGTGGGCTTCTCCGCTCCAACACATTGCCACTACTAGCCACTCGTGTGGCTTGCAAAGGTTTATTGAGCATCTTCCAAATTCGGTCAGAGCCTTTATTATTAGCATCATCTTTCATAGTTGGCCTACATTTAGTAACACTTGAGAGGTCCCACACTTCACAGGTTTCGCCCCCAACACCCCAAGGCTGTGCATTGATAACAGTTCTATCGTACCTTGTGATCGAGTATGGGTTGTGTCTATCGACTCTTGGATATCCAAGAATATAACGGTAGTAAGCTGGAGAATAAATTATTCGGGTAGAATGTTGTTACTGTACCAACATCCGCTTGACCATCTATGAATAAACCTTGGCCAGTGTCCTTATGCGGAATTTGAGATGGTTTGAGCTCAAGGGTGTAGCCTATGAGATTCTTCAGACTCTGAGATAACTCAACAGGTTTTAACGGTTTTGTGTCAGGTACAGCTGTGCTCCAAGAGGTACTGGAAACGTCATTAAAAAAAAAAAAAAACAATATAACAATAATTTCATATGGATGGTTAATCATCAATAACATGTCACACAAAAGGACACAACAACATCTGTATCATTAATTGGGAAAGAATATGTGGTTCTGCGTATTGTATCGAAGTGACTAAACCACAATATAAAGAAATTAGCATATAATAAAACAACAGACATATGCATAAAAGATGATTAAATGCTCATTAAAAAAAGAAAGTTTGTAAGATCGTACAATGCTAACATCCCAACTATTTATTTCAGATGCACACGCACACATACACACACAAACACACAAGGGGTCACATCAAATGAAAAAAGGAGTTTTGAGTCGCCTTATGAGTCTCTTTGATGCCACTATCCTTCTTTCCTATTTCCCAACATACCTCTAATCATTTTTCACAATCAGTAACTTGTTCTCTTTTTCTTTTTCTTTTTTTTCCCCTGAAAATAGTCATCATTGATACAAATAAAATATAAGGAAAGAGATGTTATCTAAGATGTGTGATTGTTAGAGTATTACTGGGAGCAGCAGAGGTGAAAGCCACATTGGACGCCTTGCTTTTGATAGTGCCAAATGTTAATGGTAATGGGGAAGTCAGATGGGATAGGGCATTAAGTACAAGTCAAGATCTTTTGTCAACAAGCTTTCTAGATTTCTAAGAATGATGTCATAGTTTTGCCATAGTTGACTACTAGGATTCACATACCTAGACCTGTCAAGCTCTTCCATATCAAGTTGCTAATGCGACAAGACCATAGTTATTGTTCATAATAACTATATTATTATGCATTGTGACTATTGCCCATAATAAGATGATTTTTCAATATCTGCCACTACATACTTTTGGCAAGGAGCACTTAAGGGAACCAATTTATTCATAGTTCACTCACTTTTCTTTTCTTTTTCAGATGTCAAATAAATTCAATTTAAATCAATAACACAAAGCTATGAAAGAAAAATAACAAATAAAAGAAAAATAAACCAATGTTTTAGATGGTTTCAGTAAAACTATCTACTCGTTCTATAAGATAACAAGAAATATTCTAAGATAAATTTTACAACACGAAGTGGGTAAATTTAAGCAAACTCAGTGTTAGCTCAAATAGAATAAAAAGCTGTAGTAATTCCAAACACTAATAAACTGAAATTTAAAATGTCCCGGAGTTGATAAAAACAAATTTCTGACAGTTTCAAATAAAAATGCAGATAAATACTCACCAGGACTTTTATTTTGTGGGCTTATCCTTCCAACAGCAAGGCCAAGGCCACTACGACTCACGGTAGTATTCCTTTGTGAAGTTGATTCAAATGATTTATTTATGCTCTTTGAATCAGGAAGAAGAATTTCATCCATCGATGCACAGAAGGTTTTAATTTGAGAATGAATGTTTTCTTGAACCTGTTTCTGTTGATCAGCAAGGGGGGGCTTTACCAGCCATATCAATGATCGCCTCTGCATCTGATTCATCAACATTCCTTCCTAAACGATTATAGTTGGATATGGAAGGTTTTCATAAGGAATTACAACCAGCATGACAAAAAGAAATGAAGGCAACTATATGGCAACAAAGGCTGCATCGTGTTCACATGAAGGCGCATGGTAGATTAGAGCATCAATACATGGCATGCAGAATATTAATCATGATGTTTGTCTCAATCTTCCAACACTATGAAAGTGAATTACCTCGTCAAAGCTCAACAATCATGAATACTAATACACTTATGCAAAGTATTGCTATTATGTTATTGGAATCATACAGTTCACAATTTAAATCATACAATTCGACTCGATTCAATGAGTAATCGTTATGAACATGTTGCATAAATCTCAAAGAGTTGTGAACCGCGGGTGAATCGGTGAATCGTGAATCGATTGATTCACTTTTGATTAGCTGAAATCAATTTTTGGCTCTTTTTTGCTTTTTTATTTTTTAAAAGGGGTTCACACAATCTTTTATGGTCTTTAGGGTTACCATATGCTATCCTTTGACATTTTCCCTGCCTATTTACTCTCAAAGACTCAAACCTTGAAAAAATAAATAAATAAAATCTTCTCTCCCTGCAATAGACTTTGATAATCAACTTTATCCAAGTGTTTACACTTATAAAAGGAATCTTTTGAAGGCATCAAGTGAGATTATTTAAAAAGTTTGGAGATTTGGGACATTACCCCCTTTGAGGTGAGTGTTTTTGTTACTTTAATTGTAAAAAGTTAAAAACATTGTTATTGAGTTATTGTTGCTTGAAAATTGAGAGTTGGTCTTTGTTTACTTTATTTATTAAGAATGGTTCATAAGAAATATTTAAAAGGAAAAGGTAAGGTGGACATCTTATATGGGAACATGTATTAGCTTCTTATCTATTAGACTACTTGATCATCATTCAAAACAACATTTTCAGAAGTGAGTCTAAATATTTCATATTATAAGATAAATTTAATACCTAAGTAAGTGTATAGATTTATTTTCCTTTATTATAATAAAAAATAAAAAAGTGACTAAACCTTTACAATTCCCAATTCGATTTGATTAGTGATTCGATACCAGTGTTATTAAAGGCAATAGGCGTACCAAGGTCTCCTGTGGCCTAGGCTCAAGGCGCAATGCGAAGCGCAGGCTTCACTGAAGTGAGGCACATCTTGTACAAAATATATATATAATTTAATATAAGTAAATAATTTAGGATTCAATATAAACAAAATGAAATATGAAATATTTAGTGTTTTTTGGAGATTAAGAATTAGGGTTAATTTTTCTTCTATCATTGATTTGGGGTTGAATGCCCAATGTATTGGCATATGTAACAAGAGTAGGGATCTTCTGTAACTACACCATATTAAATCAATGGTCAGATTTTAAACAAAATCAATTAAAGAAACGATAAAAAAAAGCCATCAAGATGCAAGCCTTGAGCCAATCAGGCGCCTTATCATAGTCGTCTGGCTTGGAACACTACAAGGCACAAACCTTGGACCTAGACAGGACTTGGGCCTAAGTGCATGCCTAGGCACGCCTTATCGAAGTCACCTAGCCTAGAACACTACAAGGCCGTTTTGATTCACAATTTGAATCCCAAAAGTTTCAAATCATCACTAGAAGTCAAACTACTTCCTCCAAGTTGAATAAGGAAAAAAATAATAATGATGTAAAACAAAAGTTGTTCAAGGTCAACTATATCTCTCAACTCCTGCTAGTCAAGATCTTTTTGTCATTTAAGCCAAGTTCATTAGGTATTTACTAAGTTAATATTGTCCCATTGGATAGAATTTTACCTTGAAAGGCATTATGTTAAGAATTTACAAAATGGAATACATACCCTAGTTACAAATTCAAAGCCTTACTACTAGATTTCTAGATAAAAACAAAAATTATATATTGCTCAAATTGAAATACCATAAGATTATTGTTGATAATAGATCCTTCAGGAATTTAAGATGAATTTGCATCTTATTATGACCTTTCCAGAATATGTGACACCATTTTCAATACATTAACAATTGTTAAAATTTCTTCTTTTTCAATGCCACAAAACTCAGGTCAATCAAGCATTAATGCATTCATAACTTTAAAGCACGAAACAAAGGTGTTGTGAAAGGCAAAAGCAAGCTCGAGACAAGTAACATGAACAATGGTTAGTGCTAGCCCTTTTGCATTGTGTGCTAACCCAACTTGTGTAATGAGACCACTGAGATGGTGCCTAGGCCTAGAGGTAGCTTAGCCCATATGGTGAAAGATGATAAACAACCCACTGGGGTTTTAAGGATTAATCAACTAGAGACCCAATTGGAGAAAGAATACAACTTAGTAAGCAATGGAAATATGACCAGCAGAGTTCAATATGATGTGAGTGAGAATGTTGATCAGCGAAGGAAAGAAAAAGGGTATTATTAGAGGAAAAAGAAAGGAAGAAAATGGGTAACTTTTAAAGGAGGATTTTAGAGAGGAGCTTTGTTTCGTGAGGCAGTAACTGCGATTTCAACTTCTATGTCTGTTAATAACATCTCTGGTAGGCAAAGGATATTAATAATCGAAGCCCAAGATACGATTAAGATGGGAAAGGCATTGGGGTTGGAGTTTGAAGGAAATGAAGTTAAAGCAATTAATAAGATCATCCAGATGGAAGAAGATGACGAAGTAATGTTAGTAGGAGAGAAGAAAAAATGAAGTGTTTAAATTAACACTTCAATGTGAAATTAAGAAAAAGTTGTTGCTAAATGAAGATTCTATCATGGAATGTGAGAGGGCTTAGAAGGGTAGAGAAAAGACAAAGAATCAAGGAAGTATTAAAAGAACAAAAGGTGGATATGCTTTTGTTACAAGAGACCAAAAAAGCAGAGGTTGATGATAGATTTGTTAGGTCACTTTGGCCTATTGAATCAATGGAGTTCATGGGGGTGGATGCGGATGATAGTGCCGATGGATTGCTTTGCATATGGAAACCAGATGTCTTTGCTTTAAAAGATTGTTGTAGCTCCAGGAGGTTTGTTCTACTTTCAAGTTCTTTTCATTCTAGCATTGATTGTGTCATTGGTAATATTTATGCGCCTAATGAGGAGGTTGGTATGAGGCAATTATGGGGGTTGTTGTTTAAATTAAAAGAAGACTTTCCTAAACCATGGTGCTTTGGAGGTGATTTCAATGAAATTACTTCAATTGGTGAGAGAAAAAGGTTGTCTAAGGAAGGATAGGGGTATGACTGAGTTTGGGAGTTTTATCAATGAGTTGGAATTAGTGGACATCCCTATGCTTGGGAGACAGTACACATGGTGCAATTCCCAAAGTTAGAGTAGAATTGATAGATTCTTAGTTAACCCAGAATGGTTAGAATGGTTCGAATTCAAAGTGTGGGGGTTACCTAGAATTCTATTTGATCATTGTCCAATACGATTGAAGGAGGATGAGAGAGACCGGGGACCTAAACCTTTTAGGTTTATAAGTGCGTGGGTTTTACATTCTATGTTCATGAAGGAGCTAAAAAAGATTTGGGAAGGTTCAAATGTAAGGGGATGTGCCGAGTATATTGTTATGAGTAAGTGAAGATCATTAAAAATGGCTCTAAAAAAATGGAACAACGAGGTTTTTGGAATGTGGAATCAAAGCTTAAAGAGGCGGAAAGAGAGTTGCACAATTTAGATTTAATTGCAGAATCCAAAAATCTTAATGAGATGGAAATCTCAAAAAGAAATGAGGTATTCGGGCTGATTTGGTAGAGTCGAAAAAGAAAGAAATGGGTGTGGCTACAAAAGTCAAGACTAGATTGGATTTTAAAAGGGGACAAGAATATAAGGTTTTTCCATATAATGGCATCTATGAGGCAAAGCAGAAACATGATTGACTCGATGAAGATTGATGAAGTTATTGTTGAAAAACCAGCTGAAGTCAAACAAGCTATCTATGACTATTTCAAGAAGCAATTTGATGAACGTTGGAGATATAGGCCCATCATTGGTGGAAACTTTCAACAGGTGAATCCTACTCAAGCCACTGAAATTTTGGAAAAGGACTTTATTAAGGCTGAGATGTGGGATGTAATTAGAGAGAGTGATGGGAATAAAGCATCAGGGCCCGATGGTTTCAATATGATGTGCTTTCAAAAGGGTTGGAAGGTGATGAAAGAAGATATAATGAATTTCATGAAGGAGTTTCATAAAAACAGCAGATTGGCATATGGTATAAATTGTTTTTTGTTACCCTTATTCCAAAGAGAGACAATCCATCATCCATTATGGAGTATAGACCAATCAGTTCGATCAATTCTGTGTACAAAATTTTATCTAAAGTGTTAGCTAACAAATTGAAACAAGTATTACCAAGTGTAATTGATAAAGTCCAATCAGCACTCTTGAGGTGGAGAATTATTTTGGATGGGGTCCTTATCGCAAATGAGGTAGTAGATTGGTGGAAGAAGTCTAAAAAGAGGGGACTAATCCTAAAACTGGATTTTGAGAAAGCTTATGATTCGATGAATTGGAATTTCCTGCTTCAGATGTTGGCAAACTTTGGGTTTGGACTAAGATGGTTAGGTTAGGTAAAAGAGTGCATTACCTCACCTAGAGTGTCTATTTTAGTGAATGGATCTCTATTTGTAGAGTTTTGTCCTCATAGAGGGTTAAGTCAAGGTGATCCACTCTCACCTTTATTGTTCAATGTCGTAGTTGAAAGGGCTTAATATACTACTAAAGAGAGCAAAGGAATTGGGGATTATCAATAGGGTAGAAGTGGGTAATGGTGGGTTTTGTGTGTCTCATCTTTAATATGTAGATGACACAATAATCATGTGTAATGCTGAATGGTCTGAAGTGGTTGCCACTAAAAGAATCTTGAGGTGCTTTGAAGTGGTGTCTATGCTTAGGATAAATTTCCACAAAAGCGTGGTATGTGGGGTGGGTGTGGTTGATGATCTGACTATGGAGTTTGCAACAAAACTTAATTGTTTAAGTGAAAAACTGTCATTCAAGTACCTTGGTCTTCCACTTGGTGCTAACCCAAGCAGAAAATATTCTTGGAAACCTATCATTGACAACTTTAAAAAGAAGCTCTCAGGATGGAAACAAAGAGTGCTATCATTTGCAAGGAGAGTGGTGCTTATTAAATCTATGCTGTCATCTTTGCCAATTTATTACATGTCACTTTTTAAGATCCCTGAAAATGTTGCTAAGGAACTTGATAGATTGCAAGCAAATTTTCTATGGGGAAGTTCAGAAGTTAGGAAGAAAATTCATTTAGTAAAATGGGAGGAGATTACAAAGGACAAGCAAAAGGGAGGTCTGGGGATACGAGATATCAGGCTCACAAATCAGTGTATGCTATTCAAATGGTGGTGGAGGTTTGCTTTAGAAGATGATGCTTTATGGAAAGCAATAGTTTTCTGCAAATATGGATCTGCTGGAGGAAGATGGTTGATGTCTACTAATATAATAGGCATAACCTCTAAAATATTGAGGAATATTGTGGTAGTATCACAATCTAATCCAAAATTATATACCTTATTTTTGGAGAACATGGAAATAACAATAGGGAATGGGAAAAGAATAATGTTTTGGATTGATAATTGGATTGGGGATTCAAGTATTTGTATTAAATTCCCTAGACTTTATCAATTATGCACAGAAAAGGAGGCTTCTCTAAATGAGTAGGTTTCAAGAAAAGACAATTCAGACAGGTGGTGCTTTAGTTTTAGAAGAAATCTACATGCTTGGGAAGAAGATGAGTTAGCAAAACTCATTGATTTGTTGGGAACAGGGCCTAGGATAGGCATGGAGAATAAGGATTATGTGAAATGGAAGGCTGATTCAACATGAGGGTTCAAGGTTAGCAGTGCATATAAATGGTGTGCTATGGATTCTGCTTCTCTATACAACTGTGCTGGATTGATATGGAACAATTTATCTACACCTAAAGCCAAGTTCATTACTTGGTTGGCTTGGAAGGGTAGACTTAAAACAAAGGCTTTTATGCACAGAATTGGAGTGTTGAGGGGAAATGTGGATTTACAATGTGTGTTTTGCAAATCTGAACTGGAATCATCTAATCATATTTTACTGTTTTGCCCTTTTGTGTGGAATGTGTGGTACGCATAATTGAGTGGTGGGGGCTGGAGTGGGTAACACCAGGTTTAGTGGAGTGCCTATTACAATGGTGGTTGAGTTAGAATTTCAATAAAAAATAAATGATGTTTTGGAGAACTATTCCCTCAACAGTGATTTGATCTATCTGGAAATGCAGAAATGAATGTATTTTTTGCTAAGCATCCAGATTTGGTGGAGCTATGTGAGATAATTAAGGTAAGGTTAGCACTTTGGAGGAAATCACACAATTCTGGGTGCCTTTATTCTGTACATGCTATTGTGAGTAATTTTCATTTGGTGAAAAAAAGCATGTAAAATTGGAGAGGGTGAGAAGGTGCTTGGGTAATAGGATCAACTGTCGATTGAGTGCAGCAGCATCAGTGTGGGAGGGTCTGGTACATAATATGCTCTGCATTTCTTTTGCAGGGAGGAAGAACATTAGTAGTATTCTGTCATGGAGTTGGTAGATAATTTGCAAGGATCTGGTGGGTAGCAGCTGCAACAGTATTGGGTCAGTTTGAAGAAATGTTGCATTGGTGGGCTGGGAGAGGGGTGAAGAAGAAGAGTTTTTGGCAACTGATACTACAACGGTGAAGGGAGTTCAAGTTGTGTCCTGATGCTGAATGTTAGTTGCTACCTTGTGTTATGTTGTTAAGCTCTCTTAAGGAATGGTTGATGTGGTGGTTTTGTGTTGTATGTCCTCTGTCAGCATACGAGTTTTGTGTGTGCTTGGCTGTGTGTTCTGCTGTTTTAGTTTTTGGGTTTGTTTTTATTTCGGGTGTGGTTGTCTTTTTGTTGCGGTTGGATACTCACCAACTTATGATGGCATTCTAGCAGATGATAGGGCGGACTTATCGTGCCAACCTAGTTGGGATTGGTTTGTTTTGTTTTGATGCTCTTTGCACTCATCGCTTTCTCTATTGATGTAATACTCTTCTGGTTCATCAATAAAATTTCTCTTTTGCTAATCAAAAAATAAAATAAAAATGTTTAACTCAATAACCAAATGATATTGACTTGGTGTAAAGAAAGAGCCAATTTATATCAGCCTCAAATTGAATGTGACTTGGATTTCTAGCAAATGTGGGACTTTTTGCGAGAATTCTCACAACCTGATAGCAAATGAAGAAACAAAAAAACCTTATTAAGATGATGGAAAGATTAAACAGCAGCAATGTTTAGGACAAAAGTAGGGGGGCCACGTTTAACATATGGGGAATCTATCAACTAACAAATTATGCAGTACTGTAACAAGATAAATTATCCCAAATTGGATGCAAATGCCATTTTTTAATTTTGTGGCCAACCCAATGGGGTCATTAATATTGTAAATATGTATTTGGAATAAGGAGGTGAAATTTGTTAGTTGGTAGGAAAACTCCCAAAACATGCCTAAATAGTAACATAAGTATTAAAAATTTTGACATGAAGATATCTAAAGCAGTTGTATTGAGCATACTCTAAATAACTCTTTGTCCCACATGTAATAACCATAAATTTATATTAAAAATAAATAAAAAAATAAATAAAAATAAAAAAAACATTGGAGATAAAGGTGCAACAATGAGTAAGGTTAATTAAGTGACAGTGGCAGGAAGTGAATAAAAGGTAGTGACAAATTAAAGTATGGAAGCTCCAGCTGCTCCACTATTTATGTATCATCTCAAATATGGATTCTTCAAAAAAACCACCCACTTCTAATGAGTAAAACCCCCTTGAATGTAATGAAGATAATTGGTTCAAGTTAACAAACCAAGTGGATAGTGCGGTTTGCTTCCACAAAAGAACCCTTTATAAAAAGGTGCATACGCGATTAAAATATATAAACTCATTCTCTTTAGAATCTTTTTGTGCAAAACATATCACATTAGAAACCTAGCCAAAGGTTAAACAACATGGCTCTAAATCGTGGTACTAGGAGACATAACTGTAAGGGTCACAGTGTAACAATATCAAGAGTGTCAAGGGATACACAAGCTGCCATTGGACTGAAAAACAAAATCAAAAAATGAAGAAAAAGTACTTATCATATTTTGATGAGCCAAAGCTAGTTTCATTTCCCCGCAAGTAATAAATAAATAAATGTTGCAAATTTATTACATTTTGAGTGTGTGTGTGTGTGTGTGTTTTTCTCGTATAATAGTTTCCTACATGAGGTTCTTATCTCATATCAATAGAACATAGTTCATTTCTCTTTTTCCCTTTTCCCATAAACGTTCAAGTGACCTAACATGTTCCCTCCTCTCTCTACTTGTCCCACCAATTACAAAACCTTTGTGCTCTTATCATTTCCTATACAAATCCTAACTAGTGACAATTGTCCATAAGATTACGGGTGGCCCTCGCTTTAGATTGCCCAACCTATCTTGTGGTCATATGTATACACCAATCTTACACATCTACATCAATCAAACTATTCATTATTTTTCTACTTGACTAATTTATTCTTTAAAAGCAAGAAAAAATCTTCATTTTTTGCCATAAACTTATAAAATTTTGGATAAATATACCCACCCAGGTTTATGAAATATATAGTTGATTCTCTCACATTTTCAAAATTACATCCCACTCTTTGAGGTTCCAAGACTCATTACAATACCCCAAATTAACCCACCATCAACTAATGAATTTTGATAACATCATCATCAAAAATTTCAAAAATACCATTTTTAACCTTAATAACCCAAGCCCAAACCCAAACCTAATCCCCAACCCTAAAAATAATGAGATGTGTGATGATGAAAGAAAACAAAGAACGAAAAGAGGAGCGAGGCTAATGATAGTCTACAATTTTGTTGGGTGGAGGTGTATTGGTTGCTACGTTTGAAGGATTGTTGCGTTGTTGGGCAATAGTTGATGTAGTGTGCTAGGGGTTGCATCTCCATGGAATGGTTTGTTGATCAATTTTTTATCTGTTAACACTTGTTGTTGGACGATGGCTACAATGGTGAATGTAGTGGTTTGATGATCGATTCCGTGTTGGTTGAGGGTGAAATGGGGATGGCGATCGCAAGGGAGAATGGATGAGTGATGGTAGAGGGTAGGGGTGGCGGGGAGAGTGAAAGAGGATTAGGGGTGGCAGGGGAGGGTGAATGAAGGATGAG
The DNA here is from genome assembly GCA_030407325.1 of Camellia japonica. Lineage (NCBI taxonomy): Eukaryota > Viridiplantae > Streptophyta > Magnoliopsida > Ericales > Theaceae > Camellia > Camellia japonica. Next base: position 121,607,647 of record JAPPVO010000017.1, read on the forward strand.
GGGTGACAAGAAAAGGTGGGAGTTAGCAGTTAAGGGTTGGAGGAGAGGACGATGGGAACCCCTTGTCACATATCTAACTCACAAATACTTACAAGTTGTTTGAAACTTTGATGTTATGCATAAGTGATGTAAGATTTTCTATGTTTAAAGTTGAATTATTGGGCCACCACTTTCCCTCACACGATACAGCATGCTCACATCCTCGAATTCCTCTTCTACCTCGATCAATTTGGGGATTTCTTTGGTAATGATAGGAATTGGGGGTAGCCATGGGTTTCACATTATTTCAACTAACAATGGTGGTGTTGCGTTGTTGGGGGTATCATCATGGATTTTGTTGGTGGATGATGGAAGTGTTGTGGTAATGGGTGTTGGCAATGGCACTGTTAGCCATGGATAATGAATAGTGGTTGCAGGTAGTTGGGTGCAGTGGACAGGAAAGGATACCATGGATAATGAAAAGTGGTTGGAGGTGGTTTGGTGGCACTGTTAATTGTAATGTTATATAAATTTGAAGTAACAGTAGTTCAACCAACTTATAGTTGCCTCTAGTTTTCCTCAAAACAAAACCATTTTAATCTACTTACCCCAAATAAATTTTAACAAATTGTAGCAAAGAAAATACTAACCTTGCTTTTCCACTCAATGCACACCACCATAGGGACATATAAAAAGCAAGGGACCTCAATCCAAAGAGATTAAAACCATGAAATACAACACAATAACCTAGTCACTCTTTCTATTGTACTTGGGTTAAAAAAAAAAAAAAAAAAAATAAATAAATAAATTGTGATATTAGCTTAAAAACCTCTGTAGAAATATTTTTGGACGAAAATGAAAGTAGTAAATTTGTAAGTACATTCGTTCATTTGCCACGCCAAAAGTCCAATCCTTGTTGCAAACATATTGGGGTAGGTAAATATTAGATTTTACATTACGAACAAATATAATAATAAACCCTTAGTTTGGATGTTCATAGTTATGTGTGGGTATGCCAATTAAACTAGTTTTGAATGTAAAATGAGTAGTTCAACCAAACAAAAAGAGAAAGAGAAATGAATTGGAAGCAATTTCAATCAACTGCAAGCATTGTCCAGAAAGGATCATAGATATATACCAATAATCAAATAAAATTAACCACAAATTTGTAAAGCATTCATATATATATATATAGAGAGAGAGAGTACCTCTTGAAATTTCTGGAAAAGAAAAGCCATGAGATGGAGAAGTAACTGGGAGTCCATGTTTTTGTTCCTGCACGCCCTGATATAAAAAAACCACTTGAGAACACTCTAGCCACACTAAAATTGTGAGAAGAGGTCCTGAGAAAACCGCAGAGGGTCGCATTCCTACACGCCATGAGATAAATTCCAAACTCGCTAAAATCATGTGATGAAAGGAACACTCTAATCACGCTGAAATTATGAGAAGAGGTCCTACCGCTCAAGGTCGCATTCCTACATGCCCTGAGATAAATTCCAAACACGCTGAAATCGTGTGAGGAAAGGAACACTCTAACCACGCTAAAATCATGAGAAGAGGAAAATCGCCCAGGTTCGTGTTTTCGCACATCCTGAGATACTCTAATCACACTGAAATCGTGAGAAAATGAAGACCACCCAAGGTCGTGCTTCCACACGCCCTGAGATACTAACAATCGCTCAGGAACGCATCCTACGCGTCCTGAGAAAAGCCCTAAGGGATAATGATCCTAAATGCTATTCAACGAAAAAGGATAATTGATACAAGATAACACAAGATGAAAATAAATGCAACAAGTGAGATAGATGATATAATATGTGTGACAAGCAATGTCGTGGATGATGTTTAGGAAATGCAATAAACAAACAAAGCGATGCTTTAGAAAGCACCTCATAGGGTGAATGGCGATGAACCACTCTACTCAGACGGGAATTCCTTTCATGTGTTCTTTGAACTTTTACCTTCAACTCATAGTTCAAAGGTCCTCAAATACTGGCAAGGACATCTGTATGTAGAAGCTACGGTTGCCGCTTTTTCTCCCTGATCATACTTATAACTTTCCCTATTCTCCAATTGGGCAACAGACTGGGTTGTGTGGGCTCGCCTTTTTCCGCGCCCCCGCCTTTTGGAAAGGGTTTGAAAAGAAGGCCTCACAGTTCAGACTCTACCTACGGTTCTGAATCTAGTCTCACAAGTGCAATGTAAAACTGATAAACACCAAAGAGTCTAATCCGGAAAATCTTTTTGGAAAATTGATTTTAAGTCAAATAATGCCAAAATTAGACTGCTTTGCTAGATTACAGAGTTGCCACCTAAATATTTTGTTTTGGAAAAATTTAGGAAACCCCGACTCGTGCCAAAGGCCACGTGTCCGTCATCACCAAAGTTGCCTCGGCTCAGGAACTTGGGTACAAGAGGGGAAGGTCCTGAAATGAGCACCCCCGCTCGGCCGATCAAAGATCGGCCTCTACTAATCATGATATGTTGTTTTATAAACCTCATATGTTCTTATTCCGATTATTAGCTAACATTACTATGTGACGCGCACAAGCAAGTATAGACTAGTCGCAAGACTTGGAACAATTCAACTCGTGTTTGTTTTAAAAAATGATTTGAATTTGCCACCCTCAAGTGGGCTTAGAAATGTGGATTTGCCACCAAACATGGTGGGCTTAAAACATGATTTTGCCACTTCGCAAAGTGGGCTTAAAACACACATTTGTCGAACTGTTCCAATTCAAACAATAAGCCTTCATCCATAGGCATTCATGAAGTTTAGCATTTAAGCACATAGCCTCATGGCAAGCATGCGAAACATGATAATATGGCAATCACACTCATGCAAGCATGCTAAAGCATAAAACTTACCGAGTACTCCAAGCCAAAAAAAAAAAAAAAAAAGCTAGTTAGAAAGATGCATGATCCTAACTATACAAGATGCCTAATGCAACACATGCAATATGAAATTAATAGGCTCGGCTACCAATATGGCATATGATTGATTTGAACAACATGTGATTTAAACACGTATTCAAAGAAAATATTGAAATTGCGATGCAGTTTGAATGATGCGCCAAGCCTCGGTGCATGCAATACAAGTGAATGGATGCAATCATGCGAGCATAAGGTATGCTAATCGAAATATGTCCCTAATCTAACCATCGAAAGCGATTAAATAAAAGGGAGAAAGACGTGGGGTTGGAAGACATACACACGCGCACGCACCCTTATTACAACATCACGCCCTCGCAAAGGAGGGTCCGAATGAATAAGCTAACTAGCTACACTAATTAAGCTAAGCTATTACAACTTGAAACCAATTAACTATTCTAGTTAACTAATTATTACAAACCAAATTTATGCTAATTAATTACAAAACGAATTAATTAACTAAATAATTACAGCACTTGTATTAATGAATTAGCTACGACTAACTAATTAAACAAAGCAAGTAAATGGCCTCGAGGGCGAGGGATGCATGCAAGCTTGGTTGGTTTCCTCCCGAAAATCCACCGCCTTGCCATCGGACACCTCTGTTTGCACTTACTTGAACACCAACAGTGCTGTTAACTTTCAGAACACCTCTGCTTCAACTCAGGAACACACTTGTGCAATCTTCATTGATGGCCGGTCGGCTACCAATGGTGGCTGTCGGCTACCATTGGTGGCCGGTCGGCTACTTCTGGTGGCCGGTCAGCCACTACTGGTGGCTGGTCGGCGACCCCTTCCTTGAACTTCCCTTTTTTGCTACAACAGAGAGCAAATAGAGGCAAAGCAGTGTATTCTCAAGGAGTGTATGTACTGCTACTCTCCTTATCATCACACAAGTTCAAAGGAGTGTAGCTCTTGGCCCTCAAACCACCAACCAAGCTTGTACAAGCTTAATGAGTGCAAAACAAGACTCAACAAAACCACAACCCTATCATGCATGATCAAGGTGATGGTGACCAAGAAAAGTGGCATGTTTCATCACTTTGAGTATGAAACATCCCATTTTTCTCGTGTTCGAATTAATGTCCGATCCGAACACATGCAATGCAACATAAAAAAATGCTTATCTTACCTCTTTTACTTGTCATGTTTTATTTACCCATTTTAGCTTACCAATTCATTCTTTAATTGATTAGTCCAAAAGGTGAGTGTCCTCTAATGGAAAGAGGGTTTAAACGACAAGTGCCTTGAGCATGAAAGAGACCTCATGCCATTGGTTAGTAGAAACCCTCAAAAGAGGATTGAAAACATTAAGCACGAGTGTCTCAATTTCACACTCAAGCCAACAAAGCTCCTTTCAAAATAAATGAAGGAGTGAAGAATAGAGGGAGATTGCAAAGATTTCAGTGCTGAAATGGAGTGTAAAAAGACACTAAAACATGCAAGCAACTCATGCAATTCATGCTAAAAAGCCTAAACCATTAAGCTAGTGTAGCCTATTTACACTACAACCACACAATACAAGCCTCAAAGGACCAAACCAGCTTAAAATAGAGCTGAAACTAGTCAAAATAGTAACAAAACCATGCTGAGATTAAGGTATAAAATGCTAGAAAAACATGCTCACATGTTAAGCTATCTAGGCATGCAAACAAGACACAAGGAGGGGAGGCTATCCCCTCCAATTTTGGACTTCAAAAGAAAGTTTTTACCACTGAAAAACCTCTGATTTTCAGTGGTTAAGAGGCCCAAAGAGTTTGATTTGAATATGCTAAAAGATGGTGCAAAAGCTTAGACAATTAAGCAACAAGAAGGGTGGACTACCCCTTAACACAAAATAGCCTCAAACTATCATTTCTAAACCATAAAAACAGAGGTTTTTGTAGTAGAAAACCAAGCCCAAAACAAAACAAAAAGATGGCAAGACAAGTGTGCACAATAAGCTTAAATGAGGTAAGTTCTCTACCTTTGAAGCACAGCACAAAACAGCCACAATTTCAGGCTTAAACCTCATTCCAAAGCTTAAACTAGGCTCCAAGGGACCTCAGCACCATGTTGGTCAAGTTTAGTTAAGGGTTAGTGTGCAAAAGTGTAGGGAAAACTAACTACCAAGCACAAAACAAGAAGAGAGAGAGAGAGAGAGAGAGAGAGAATTCTAGAGAGAGAGAGGAAGAATTCTGATCCAAATTTTTTAACCCCTCCAAATGGGGGAGAGCACCCCATATATATAGAAAATCAAGGTTTAGGCTTGAAATCATCCTACCATACACGTGTATGGAGATGCACTTCAGTGAATAACAGCTGGCACAACTGGCAAATAAAATATCTGAAAAAATGAGAAAAATGGTTGTCAGCCACCACTAGTGGCCGACCGGCCATCAATGTGGCCGACCGGCCACCACTGATGGTCGGCAAGCACAAGACATGGCCGATAGGCTATGGAGCTGGCCTCTCCTCTAGACTTGAAACAACAAGCTCTTGGTCCACAACCAATCACAAAACATACAAGGTTTGAAGGCTCAAAGACGAGGCACTTGGCCAAGATCTTTGGGAACTCAAAATGAACACGAGCATACAAAATCATCGAGTGTTCAAATGACGTCGTCCAAGTCTCTAGGACGGTCAAAAATGGGGTGTCTACAGGTTGGTTCAGTATCCAAAATTGAGGCGCATACCCACTACCTCAACCTATGGGGCGGCCATATAGATTTCAAGCCGTGAATACACCCCTGGGTATTTAAGCCAGACTTTAGTCTCGGAAATTCCAAACCTTTGTGCTCTAGCCATCACCATTCGAACTCTAGTTTCCACTGTCGCAGTTGGTCTCCTAGGAACTCATTGCAAACACAGCCCAGACGCCTCCGGTGGGGAAATGGTGTTCGAAGAGAGCACTTTTGATCGCCATTCTAGCTTGAAGCAGGCTTTGAGCTTGAGGTCGAGGTGCACTCATACTTCAAAGAAATGACACGACCTGAAAAGATGCCTCCAGAATGCAATCGCGAAAATTGCTGAAGTTGAAACAAACTTAGATGCTCCAAGTTTCCCTCTTTTCCTTTTGCTTTGCAGTCCGGAACCTATGTAGCTTCAGATAGGTCCTTGTTCAATTGCTCTCTCTTTTGACATGGGTTGGATCATGCAGTTTATGAAAGAAAGAATCATGTTTTGCATGACATGTTGAGAACAGCACGGCACTCTGAGCACAAAACGATTTATTTTTTTGAAATTGAAACTGAGCACGAGTTCTTAATCAGGTATTGAGCCTACGACTAACCAGAGTCAAAACGACTCAACAAAGAAAAAGTAAATAACCTAAATACAAAACGACTCAAAAGAAGACTTACAACAAACAAAAAAAAAAACCACAAACACAACACTTGGATGTTTACTTTCTAACGACAGGAGATCTCTCGGTTCATAGGAAGCTTGCTTCTCTAGGTAATGTTTCCCACCCTTTCTTATTCATGGCTCTCACATCACTTTGGCCCTTAATCTCTATTTTCTGTCAAAGCCCTTTTCTTACTTTTTCTCTCAACGCATATCTCTCTATTCTTTAATCTCTTATTTTTTATCCCTTCCCAGGCGTGGTTGATGGATAAGCTAAAAGTTGTGGCTCTTTTTGCTCACAACTAGTGAGTTTCTCCGACAGAGGGGTTATGGTGTGGTTGGATGTGTAGCAGTTCTACAATTGACATCGCTTGGCAATGCCCCTTGCTTAACTTGGTCGAGATGAGTTACAGCATGTCTCGCCAGCTAGGTATATATTTGATTAGTACTTCTCATTCCGGTTCAGACGCCAGTTTAAGCGTGAGCAGACTCGTCCAGATGATGGGTGGAATACCCTATTCCATTTCCAGTTTGTGCTTCGCACTTGGCTTGGTACCTCGCTATTCGAAGGGTGAGAAGTTTTTTTCGCCCCCTACTGCTAGCTTCAATTGTGCTCTTCCTGGCGAGTGCATTGATAATGAAAAAAAGATAGAAAACTTGACTCGACTGTGCCCCTAGTTCATCACTTTGACTTTATTATTTTTGTTTTCGACTTTCTACTAAAACAATTTTGACCAACATGAGAGTTAGATTAACATGTTTGTTCGACTTTCTAATTTGAAATCATCTAAGTCATCCTATGAGCACTGAAAAGTTTCCTTTTTCAGGTCTAAGAAATTGTTCGGTTTTGACCCAAAAAAAATTGAATATTTTCCGAGAAAATTAGTCTACTTCACTAAAAATCCTCAGAATTGTTTTTGAAATGGCCACTACGCACAACCTCAAATCCGAACTTGATTTGTCTTGCAGCTAAATCCTTTATCAGAACAAGACAACCGAATTTGAACAAGGATGAACCAACTAGAATGGATAGGATAGTAGAGTTGGATAGAGATAAGCTAATCAACATAGACGTGACAAGCAAGTTGAACAATGGTTGGGGCCGAACTTCAGGATGAAGTTGCCTACGTATCCCAAAGATGGGAATTAGGCCTTATGTAGTTTCGGGGTTAAGGTGCACTCGGGTATTAACACTCTCCTTTTACGCTCTAACTTTTGCCAAAGCCGCCCTTCCGGGTTTTCAACCTTGCGAGCTATATTTTTTCTTTTCATTTTTCTTTCTTCTTCTTTTTCTCTTTTCTTTTCTCTTTGTTTCCATTTTTTCATTTTTTTCTTTTTCTTTTTTTCTTGCTCTAACTTTTGCTTGGGTCACCCTTCCTGGTTTTTGGCCCAGCGAGCCTCTCAAGGATAGAAAAGTTTAACTTGTCCATATGAATTGGTCGTAGGATCTCTAAGCCATCTGAATCCACAAGAATGCTTGCTGTCCCTCACTAAATAGTCTTGATGATGTGAGAGCCCATCCAATTAGGTCTGAATTTGCCCCTAGTGTCGTGGATAGGAACTCGATTGTCCTTTAACAAAAAAATAAAAAATAAAAAATAAAAAATTCTTCTTTTAGATTATGGGATTGGGCTTTCTTGCTGATCTCCATTGGCTTGAGAAATGTCCCAGTTTTGAATCTTTGAGCATATATGACCTTTTTGCCCCTAGTTCAAGAGTTACTTCTCATCCAACTATGCAAGCTTCCTTTGATCACATTTGACCTTATTGTCCCTAGTTCAAGAGTTGGCATTTGACCTTATTGTGGTTGATCGTTGAACATCTGAATCGAGGCTCAAGGTTTGAAAGCAAATGGGTTAGGTCTCGAGAGTGATTCCATGCTGTACAATCTCAAAATCAATTCCAGGCATGCCTCCGTAGGACCACGCAAAAAAATATTTTTGAAATCTTTTAATAAACCGACTCGTCAGTCGTGCTCCTCTGAAGACAATGTAAAACCAATTTGGACCAAGTCAGGATCCTTCTCAGTACCCACATTAACAAACATGATCTCATTCATTAAGGGCTTAGCACACCTTTCTTCATCTTAGTCGATCAAATTTCATAAATTCTGAAGAATTCCTTCTTCTTTGTTTTCACCACAGTTTTTGTCAGGTTTTTATTCTTGGCAATCCTGTTTGACAAAACTCCTTTTAGTTGTACTTTTATTCGGATTTTTTTTCAGTGAGGCTACGAGTACTTAGATGCGAATCCAACCCTAATTGTACCTTGCATAGAAGTTTGTGATTCTAATTCTTTCATGATTGCCACTTCACTGACTATGACAGGGATTGAGCTGCTTATCCCCGAAGCAAAATGCAAAAATGCATTCGAAGTTGCTTGTTCGCTCGAGCAGACATTCCCCCGCTCGAGCGCAGAATCCTTGATTCCAAAAGTTTGATCGACTGCAAAAACGCTGGCAGTTGCATTTTTTCGCTCGAGCGGAATTTCCTGCGCTCGAGTGTCAGTCCGTTCGAGTAGCCATTTCGGCGTTCAAGCTGAGATCGCGGAACAGATTGCTATAAATATGTGATTCAGTCAGATTTTAGGGTTACGCTTCCAAATCTTCGTCTTGGATATTAGGGTTTATATCTAGGGCTATTTTGCCAGTGTTCTTTGATGTTCAATTGAGTATTCAACTCATAGTTTAAGAGGTATACATCAAACGATAGTTTGTCTATTCAATACAAAAGATAGAGTTGTTCTTCGGTGGATTTTGGAGAATTCGAGCCTGAAGCTTTGGTGGATTCTAGAGTGGCTTATCGTCGTGATTTGACATCGGCGTTGTGGATTTAACTTTGGGCAAGACAATTCTGAGGTGAAAACGGGACTGGAAAAGGCACATAGGGTTTGGTCCAATTTGGGCGTGGATTCATTAGGTAATTGAGAGTATACATATATAATTCCTTTGTCTTTTTAGTAGATTGTTTTGTTGCTTTTGCCCGTGGTTTTTTTTTATCACAATTAGAGGCGCTTCAATTGTGGTTTTTCTACGTAAAATCATTGTGTTGATTTGTCTTTGATTATTTGATTGGGATTGCTATTTACTGATTAAAATTGATACATAATCACAAATCAATATCTAGTGGATTTCTAGATTTTTCAGTTTTGAAAGTTTTGAAAAACTTTGGCCAATGCAATAAGTTAAAGGCACAGAGAAGTATTGAAAATTACTGCAATTTCGTTCAGATCTTCTAGCTCAATTGGCTCAATGATATAAACAGGCTTAAAAGAAAGAGTTAAAGACACACAAAACAAGACAGTGATGTCCGAGTTAACACCCCCAAAATCATCAAACTCTGACACAACAAGACTTACTCAACACAACTCAACACCCAGTTCAGAAAATAATAAAAAATATTTTCAAATTGCTAAACTTAGTGCGTGCCACCCACCATGCCCGGAGTAAAATAAGTGCCATCAACGGGTGGTTCATTCTCGATCACAGAACCAGTTGCATTATCCCCCAAGTTCATTGATCCAGCATCGATAGACTTTGTAAGACTTGGTGAGGCGATGACTTTTATGGCAAAGACGAAAACAACGGTTTGTGTCATAGTTGAGTTGTTGATGGAAGGCGCAACACTCGGCGGCATCATGTCTAGCCGGAAGGCGATCAGGGAGAGGCTGAACGTCAAGGGGTTTGGGATGGCCTTGTCCTATGAGGATATACAGAGCTTCAGACAAGGTCATGTAAATGGGATTGAAGGTGTGACTACCAGTCCTACAAATATTGACAGAGGGGTCGGCAGGTGTTGCCTAGTCTACCCCTTGATCCCAAATGCCCCCAACCTGGGTGACAAAAGTGTCATCCACAGTTTTTGCAACAACTGCAAGCACTTGCTTTTTGTTCAGCCCTTTGCCCTTCAACGCCTCTATAGCCCACCAAAGCTATGTATAAGGATCAATACTTGACCCGGACATGTTCTTGCCAATTGCTTTAATTTTTTTAAAGGATTGGGTCACTACATCTGAGCGAAGCCCATTTATTATGATACCATAACCCAAACTTGAGATAGCTTCGAGTTGACCTTTTATAATTGTAGCTTGTCCCAAGATCGGGGAGCTTTTTGACCTAAAATTTTGGTATGTGATGTGGTCGATGATGGAGCCAATATACCAAAGGTTAAATCTATCACAGCTCTCTGAGGATCTATAGCGATTTCGATTTGACCTATCACTTGTTATATTCTGGACTCGAGTTTGTATGGTTTTGAATGGTGATTCATCTCTTGTTTCCCTTGTCTCCCCTCTATTCGGTTATTGGATTGTAGTTATGCATTTGGAACAGGTTGGTTGCTTGTTTTCCCAAACCTTTGTTGCGCAGATTTTTGCTTTTCCACTCGAGTGGCCATTCTTGCGCTCGAGCGTGCTTTGCAATCTTTTGTTTCTCCGCTCGAGCGGCCATTCTTGTGCTTGAGCGGGCTTTACAAACTCTCAGTACTTTGTAGTTTGCAAAACTACTAGGACAGTGATTTCTACGCTCGAGTGGCGTTTCTTACGCTCAAGCGGTTGGCGCTCGAGTAGCCTTTCCTGCGCTCGAGCGTTGCTCTATTGTCTGCAAAACTTCTGGATATGTGTTTTCTACATTCGAGTGGTGAATTCTTGCGCTCGAGCGGTGAGCATTCGTTGTGTCTTGGCACTCGAGCGACCTTTATTGCGCTCGAGCAGAACAACTTTTTGTGTCTGACGCTCAAGCATCAACTCTTCCGCTCGAGTGGACTGTGCATTTATCATATCGTGAAAGTGACATTTTATATCACTTTTTCATCCTTCTCTCTCTCTAAAACTTTCCAAAAACCTAGATCTTGACTCTCTCTCTACATTTTGGCCTAGATCCTTTGGGTTCTCTACCCTAGTATTTTTGAGAAAAAGCCAGAGCATTCCAAAAGCTTCATTTTGATCCGATTGGAACGTGGTCTTGGCGTTGTCGAGGGTTCTACTTTTCCTTGCTTGGTCTTCTCTTCTTAAGGTAGGGATTTTTTACACTTTAATATGGTTTTTAACTTAGTTATTTGTCGCTGTGTAACAATGTTGTGATTTGGGGGTAATATGAACAAACTTAGGGTTTGGGTGTAAAATGGAAAGAGGGGTTTTTGGTGAATGAGAAGAAAACGATTATGGGGTTTGAAAATGATGTTGTATGGTGTCAAAATTGTTGATTTTGGGACTTGGTTGAGACTTGGGGAGAGAGGGGGTTTGCCCTAAAATGATTGTGATATTTATTTTGTATAAATAAATAAAATGGATGTTGTAAACATGAAATTTGGTGAGTATTGAAATGTATGGTAGAATTGAGTAGATGATGCGTCTCATCTTTAGAAACTTGAATAATTTATCTGTCTTGAGATTGAATACCTGTTTAGAAATAACTGTTTTGGGCTATCGATGGAGGATAGCTTTGATTGTTGTAGAAATTGCATGAGGATTAGGTGAATTAAAACTAATCCATGGTTGGTTATCATTGAATATGATCATGTTGTAAATACATTGTATATGTATGATTATTTGGGAGGAGAAAGGAGATAGAGTCCATTGTTTGGAAGGAGAAAGGGGATGGACTCCATTATAATTAAGTTGGCCAGAGTGTCCTGGGTGAAAGTCCCGAAATTTATACATGGGTGCTGATCCCGCGGACGAAATTTCCGTAAAATAGCAGATTGAAGTGTTTGTGTGTTAATGATGTGATTGTAGAACCATTGAGTTGTAGTCTCATTTGGGTTATTGAGAGATAATGAAATTGGCTCATATATTGAAACGAATTGAATGGAAATGGATTACGATTTGGATTTAGTATCTTATGACTATAGAAATTGTGAATGTTTTGTCACAGGCATTGTTTATGCATATTGTACTTATACCTTTGTTAAATCTCATATATTGTGTTAGATTATTCTTATTGGGCTGTGGCTCGCCCTATTTGGGAACAACATTTTTAGGTAATGATGGCATGCCTCCACCAAGGCAATAGAGATAGAGGAATTTTGGGAAGCAAGTGCTTCTTTGTTTTGTTTCACTTTTTGTATAGCTTAGGGCTTAAATTGTATGAGCTAGTCTCACTTTTGTTGTAACCAAGCCAAGACTTGGAAATGTGTAAGCCTATAGGGCATTTACTTATGTTAAACTCTCTTATACTATTAACTCTATGAAATGAAAGAACGTTACACTCTTATTCATGTGGTTATTTATAAATATTTCGGTTGAATCTATGGTTATGTTTTGGGGGCGTTACAAGATCTTCAATCGCACTCAATAGCTCAGAAGTAGTGGGTTCGGCCATTGGTGCTTACGGTGTATTTGATGGGGTTTGAGATGATTGGGGTTCAAGTGCATTTATCATACACAAGTACGTGCTTTCTGGAATGAGCACCTCAGGCTTAGGTAAATAGGCTGGAGTGATGTATATGCTGGGGTTGTAGGTGGATGGCAATGTATAGATTAGGTTGAGGTGGGGAGGTGATGGGTTAGTGGTGGTATGTGGTGTTTTTGGTGGAGCTATGATCTCTTCATCAATAAGATCTGGAATCATATGACGGAGGCAAATGTAACGGTTTGTATCATGACCTGGTTATTGATGATAAACACAGTGTTTAGCGGGGTCATACCTTGGTGGAAGAGGATTTGGGAGGGGTCGGGGTTCTAGAAGCTCTAGGTGCCTTTTTTCTAGCAACATTTTCAAAGCTTGAGAGAGAGCCATGTAAAGAGGATGGAAATTCGTGCTTGGGGCCGAGTTGAAGTGGTTGGTTTTAGGCTATCATCAGTAAAAGGGTTTTTGATGGGATTGGTGACAATGCTTACTTCTGAGCATTTCGTAGCTATGCTACCACTGGTAGTAGCAATGGAACTGTGAACAACATTCTTCCTTATGGGCTCATTACCTTCCACAATGATCTCTTGTCTGATGGCATCCTCGATTTGAACCTCAATTTCATGGAGATCCTTAAAGTTCAATAGTGGGAGGACTATCATTTTTTGCAATAGCCTTGTTGCAGATTTCTGACAATGATATGGACTTACTCCTTCTCTAGAGGCCTGTTTGCCATCATAGCCGCCTTTGCCCTCTATCGAATAATAAACTCTAAGAAGCCCTCATTCGGTCCCTAACGCGTTGCCTCGAGATCACGAGTTGTGACTCGATCTGCCTATTGTAGGCGTATTGAGCAATAAAAGACTCAGCCAATTCCTCCCAGTTCTATTTCACAGAGTCTTTCAATTTAGCATACCAGATGGCCGCTATACCCGACATAGTTTGACCAAAGAGGGACAGCTTTTGCAGTCGAGTTAAACCCATCGACAACAAGATATCTAAAAATAGCCGTAAATGAACCATCGGATCCCTGGAACCATCAAAGTGATCAATATGTGGCATCTTAAACTGCTCTGGTAATGTAACCACAGATTCAGTGTACCCATTCCCTATGTCTGGAGTGGAGTTGACCCCTTATGCTTTCTTAAATAGCTTCTCTAGTTTGTTGACACACCATAGCTTTAGAAGTCTGTGTTGGAATGGGTTCTGCTTGGATTGGGAAAACCGAAATACCCTCGGTCTGTGGATCTTGAGCAGTGGCAATATTAACAATGGCACCGGGCACAGGAATAGCCGTGGTGGGTACATATGGCGCATAAGCCGCAGCCGGCTGTAGTTACTGTTGCTATAACCTGGTTGTGACTTCGGCTTGGCAGGCCACATCATGCTCGAGTTAATCAATTGTTTGCTGCAGATGGAGTAATAATTCCTCCAGATTTTTCAGAGGCTAAGCCATGATAAATGGTTGTGGTGCTCTGAACAAAGGTGATCTAACTGGTAAATGCCGGAATAGTGGAACCGGTGAACCCTGTCTGGCCCTTCTTCGCCTTGCCACAGGCGACAGTGAAGCAAACATTGGCTTCCCCTAAACTAGATCTCTAACCTGACAAAGTCTATTAACACGAGCTCAAAGTACGAGGGGGATGTCAGAGCCTTCTAAAGCTATGGTTCCAGGACTACCTTGCAAAAGAGAAAACAGACAGTACCTCAGCCCAATTTCACTAGAACAGATATGATCACAGTTGAGTGACTGTACTTTCCACTAAATTCTGCCCCACAAACAGATATCAATTGTACTATTGATATGATGCACCCCTGTACAGTTTCAATGCAAAGCACATACCAGGTAAAGAGGGCCAAAACACCCCTATGATAGAGCGGGGGTTACGGTTACCCTATCCTAGCTTGGGCATGATCTAGGGTTTCATTACTTCAATCAAGCGGTTTCACGCAATCCTATATATGGGTGAGCATCATGTCCTAGTTTGGAACAGTCATTATAGCTAACTATATGCAGTAGGTCGAATGGTCAAAATGGGTACCTCAACAAGATTACCTAATAAACCTCTCACACTTAACATTGAGAAGTGAAAAGAGGATCAAACGGTACAACGGTAATCCAGATCCAAGGGTTGTGTTTCCAACATGACAGAGCCTACGACCGGCCAACCTTTTGGCAAGTTTTTAGGCAAGTCGTCCAAGAATAGCAGATGGAAAACACAGTGACTTAAAACACCAATGCAAGTGCAATGCAAAGAACATATATATGTAGATAAAATTTCACATTATGAAGTTCAAGTCAAGTTCTCTAATTTCCCCAGCAGAGTCGCCAAAAACTGTAGCTTCCTTTTCGTGCTCCTTTCGTATAGGATAGCCCTACAGTTCGAACTCACGTGGTTCTAAATCTGATTTCACAAGTGCAATATGAAATTGAAAAACACAAATTAGTCCAAATTCGACAAATCTTTTGCAAAATTGATTTTGAATCAAATATGCCAAAAATTGACTGCATTGCCAAATTTCAGAGTTGCCACCTAAATATTTTTGGAAAATTTAGGAAACTAGTGACTCATGCCAAAGGCCACGTGTCCATCATCACCAAAGTTTCTCGGCTCAGGAACTTAGGTACAAGAAGGGAAGGTCATGAATTGAGCACCCCACTCGCTCGATTAAAGATCAGCCTCTACTAATCATGATGTGTTTTTTATTTACAATATATGCTCTTGTTCTGATTATTAGCTATCTTTACTATGTGATGCACATAATTATAAACTAATTTACGAAAGTTGGAACACTTTGACTTCATGTGTGTTTTGAACAGGCATTTCTTATATGTACTACTTGAAAAAGTGATCTCATATGTACATGCATCCAATTATCCTAATTTAAGCAATTAGCCTTCATCCACATGCATGCAGACAGGTATGTCAACTAAGCACTTAGCCTCATGGTATTTATGCTTGATATGACAACAATCACACGCATGCAGTATGCTAAAGCAATAAGTGCTCACCTAGTACTCCGAGGTGAGCCAAAAGAGACAAAATAATTAGAAAAATGCATGGTCCTAAATATGCAACATGACTACGCATACAAAATGTAACTAATAGATTCGGTTTACTTAGCAAGGCATATGTCTCAACTAAAAGCATACAATAGCACACGTATTCAATTAAGTGGGAAATAATAACGAGGTTAGAATGATGAACCAAACCTAATGCATGCAAAAATGGATACAAGTCATGGTAATGACGTGAAGAATGTAAAACACGATGCTTCCATTATAAGCGGGTAAATAAAAGGGAGAAAGAAATAGGAGTTGGAAGACATACACACATTATTACATATTTGCCCTCGCACAAGAGGGTCTGAATGAATGTCTGAATCTAAGCTAATTATTACAATACCAAATTAGTTATACTAACTAATTATTACAAGTTGAATGAATCAAATTAATTAAGTACAATGTGGAAGTAATTAACTAAGGTATAACTAATTTCAAGGGCCCCGAGAAGCAAGGAATGGCTTATGCATGCATGCGAATTTCCACCCGAAAACGCCCTCTGTTTGGCTGCCAAAACGCTTCTGTTTTACAGTTAGAAAATTGAACTATTTTTACCCCAGGCTTTGCTCTATTCTACCGTGAAAATGGCACTACTGGCCTAAAATGAGGTGGTCGGCTGGCCAGTAAAGATGGTCAGTCATACAGAGAGGTGGTCGGTCGGCCACTAGTTTTTGTCATTGCCCTGCTGCAACAGACATGAAAAAAAGCACAAACAGAGTATTTTCAAGAGATATTTGTCCACCTTGCCTCTCCTTATCATCAAACTGATCAAAGGAAGGGTAGGCTTGATTCGCAAGCCATCAATCGATGCTAACTCATTGCGTGATGACTTATGAATCAAGGGACAAAATCTCAATAAATGACAATGAAAGACCCACAAACCTCCTACCTATCAGAGAATTGATCAAAGGAAGTGGTAGTCCTTGAATCTAGAGCCATTATCATTACTAAAGAGTATGAAATGGCTCAAGTGTAAACGGATTCAACTAACGTCCGATTGAAACCCAAACTTGATTTTATTATCTTGTTACTTCTTTTAATCTAATTTTATTGCCTCTTTTACTTACATTTCCGTTCTTTAGTCATTTTAGCCCAAGAATGTGAATTAAGTCCACTAAATGGAGAGAAGTGTCAAATGAGAAGTTTTTTTGGGCATGTGAGAGAGAGGTAATGCCCTGGTAATGAACTTCCAAAGAGATTAAACCATTTAGCATTGAAGGGTCTCTTTCTCAAGCTTAAACAACACTCGGTGGAAACAACTCTCAAAGAAATAAAAAGCCAAGAAATGAGGGAGGTTGCAGAGGTGATTATATGTGAACACAAGTATGGAAAGCATAAAATAGATGCTATCAACTCAAATACATTGGTGGCTAAGGCCTAAACCATGAAACCTATGAGGACCACTACACTAAAAGCATGCTATACAAAGCATAAACCAAATGAACAACCTAAAACAGTCCTAAAATAGCTAAAAACAGTACTGAAATTCTCAAGGAAAGACTTAAAAAAGTTAGCTAAAATAATAAGGAAATGAAGCTAGTAAACAAGCACAAGGAGGGTTGGCTAACCCCTCCATTTTTGAGACCTCAAAACAACATTTTCAGCCTCTGAAAACCTCTGAAAATCTGTGATAAAAAGTTGGAAAAAAGTTGAAAAATAGATGGGAAACACAAGGGCAAAAGCTTGGAAAATGAGGTTCAAAGAATGGTGGTTAACCCCTCCACCTTTGATAGCTTTAAGTCACAAGTTTCAACCCATAAAAACCAATCCAAAAATAGTATAAAAACAGCAAGAAAAGAGAAGGAAGAAGTAGTGTAAAGATAGTCAAAGTTATACCCTCTTGAAGAGGAGTAACTCTTTTGTTCACAAACCACAAGGTATTCACTCTCAAGGGTTGAGATTTGAGCTCAAGAACCTTAGCAAGAAGAGCCAAATTTTTGGTTTAAGAAGTGTAGAGAGAGTGTGTAGGTTGCAAGATAGAGAAAGAGAGTGCTATGCAAGTTTTGGAGTCTTTGGAATTTTTCTAACCTAATTTCAAGAAGGGTGGTCAATTATTTATAGAAAAACATGTTACTATCTTAGAAATATCTGTATAGAGACAGCTGGTGCAGTGCATGCACCTATGGAAACAGCTGGCACAACTGGCAGCAAAATATCTGTTCTACCTGAACAACTGACTGGCCGGTCACTAGGGGGATGACCGGCCACTAAAATTGGCATATGGGGACACTTGGTTGGCCGGCCACAAAAAACAACTCTCAAGCCCGACTTCAAACGAGTATATCTTCCTTATCCGGACTCGGTTTTAGGTGTGATTCTTGAGTCTAAATTGAAGCCCCAAAAGTATACTTTCCAATGCTGGTATCCTAACATCTAAATTCAAAGTCTACAAAGAAATATGCCTAATTTGGTAGAGGCTGCTCATTTCTTTCTTAACAGTTTGATGCCCTAAACTAGTTTTCTTATATCCCCTCCTATTTCCTTCAACTCCAAACCTATAAATAAGATATTTTTAAAGATTTTTCAAAGGGTTCACCTCCCTTCCACTTATTTCCACTTTGTCCTTACTTGATTTACCGAAAAGTGCAATATTTTAAACGAAATGCAAGCCTTGGAACATCATAGACACATTTAGAAAAAAATATGTTAAAAAGGGGATTTTAAGGTCTAAAATAATTTTGGTCTAAAATAGTTTTGGTAAAAATGGGGTGTAAGGTTTAGGATTAGAGCTTTCTATTGAAGAAATTGAACGTTTGTACAGTGTATCTTCTCATCATCGAGTGATCAACCTGAGCCACCCAAGTCTTAGGGGCGGTCAAAAATGGGGTGTCTACACATATGCGTGCCATTTGTCAAACTTTTCTCATTTTCCATCTCAAAACAATACAATGCCAGATTATAAATCAATTCATGAAAATAATCCTTTTATACAGAAAATAGGGCAATGGATATAAAACGCTAGGAATCTCTAGGTACGTATCTGCCAATAGGCTATACAAGTACTACCCAAGCCATTTTACCGGTACTACCTAGAAGGATCGGCACCTAACCGCACTGGTTTTTGGACTTTCACCCATTTTTCTGAAAAACGAATACATTTACAATGTTTAAAATTAAATGATGCTCGATGCACAATGGATGAGAAATTAGTTTCAATTCAACCTAATCCTCATGCAATGTTTACAACAAATAAGACCATCCTCCACTGATTGCCCAAAAACATATATTTCTATTCAATAGATAAATTCCAATCAAAAGATATATTTTCATCGATCACAATGAGAGTGATATTACATATCTAACTCCACCATCATCATCAACATAACCATTATTTCAATTCCACAATATCCAACATCATTTCCATTTTCCATTTTCACAATTTCAAATATCCAAAATTAAGGCAAAACCCTATTTTTTTACAAAATCAATTTTAAGAAGGATTTCCATCATTTCAACACAACTCATCTACAACCATAGTCCTACAACAATTTTCAAGAGTCAATTTGGAAAATCCCTATTTTGATTTCAAACCAAACCCTAGGTTTTACCAAAAAATTTCCAAATAAATAACCATTTTCAAAAACAAATAACTAAGCTAAAAATCATATAAAAGAGTCAGAGAAATCCCTACCTCAAAGAAGAATACACAAAGGAAAGATGGGTAGAACTTGACGGTGTCAAAAATGCTAGATACACCGATCAAAATGAAGCCCTCAACATGCTCAATATTTTTCTCCAAAGGACTAGGGTGAGGAAACTCATGAATTGAGAGTATTTGGGGCTAAAGATCAAGAACTAGAGAGAGTTGGAATAGATCTAGGGTTTTGAAATGTTCAGAGAGAGAAAGAGATGAAAAAGTGACAGAAAATGGCCTCTTCTTGGACTGATATACGCACTGACTGCTCGAGCACAGTAATGGTTGCTTGAGCGACAGACATAATAAGTGACACCACTCGAGCGACTAAAACCACCGCTCGAGTGCACAATGACCCCTTAGTAGTTTTGCAGAATACAAAAGATCGCCTGCGCACAAGAAGCGTCGCTCGAGTGTAGATATCACACTCTCAGTAGTTTTACAGACTGTAAAAGACTACTCAAGCACAGGAATTGTCGCTCGAGCAAACAGGCAAAATCCTGGGCAACAACACTTTGAAAAACTAACTTCCAACCCTGTTTCAAACACAAAATAAGACTGAAAACAAGTTCAACAACAATTGAATACACGGTTTCTCAGATCCAAAAGCCATAAATGGGTCGGGTCTAAACCAAACTCATTAAAATAACAACTCATGTCATAATATTTAATATAAACACAACTTGCAAAATAATAACATTTCACTTAGATTATCTTTCCATACAAAAGATGACATAAGTGAGTGTACATTCATAAATCCTAGATCCTGAATTTACAGCATATGCCATATATGTAAATGATTTGAAATAAAAGGAGATACAGGTACACTTATGCCCTAATGGCTACATCTTTCCAAGTCAAAGCTTGGGTACAACAAAAATGAGTTCAACTCAATACAATTAAAGACCATGGCTTATACAAAATAATTACATCAAAAGAAAACGAAGAAGCTCTTGGCTCCAAGTTTTCCCAAGCTATGTCCTTGGTGGAGGCATATCATCAGTAGCTAAAAGTTATTTTCCACGTAGGGTAAGCTAAAGCCCAGTAGAAATTCTTTAACACAATGTATAAAACTTAATGAAGTCATAAGGTGGATGCAAATGCATGTCATTTATCAAACGTTTTTCATTTCCATCTCAAAACAATGCAATGCCAGAAATATATATATATCAATTCATGAAAAATATATGTTTTTATCAGAAAACAAGGCAGTGGATACAAAACACTGAGAATTTGTAGATACGTATCTGCCAGTAGGCTATACAAGTACTACCAAAGCCATTTTACCGGTACTAACCGAAAGGATCGGCACTTCACTGTGCGAGTTTTTTGACTTTCACCAAGGACACACAGGCCAACATAACAACCACAACTACAACCCTTAATCAGATTCACCAAGGTATACACCAATTTTTCTCAAAAATAAAACATTTTCAATGTTCAATATGAAACGATGTTCAATGCAAAATGAATGCATAGTTGGTTTCAATTAACCTAATACTCATGCAATTTCTATAATAATCAAAGTCATCCTTCACCGATAGCCCAAAACAGATATTTCTATTCAACAGATAATTTTCCAACAATAGATATAATCTCATCATTTTCAAAATAAGAGCGATACTACATATTCTACTCCACTCTCATCATCAACAGATAAATTCATCTTATTTTTTCAAAACCCAACATCTTTTCCATTTTCCTTCATAAATCAATTATCAATGATTTTCAAACAAAACCACCTTTACATTCAAAATCATATTTAAGTAAGGAAATTTCAACATTTTAGCACAACCTAACATTTTATACACTTCCACAACCTTTCTCAAGAATTTATTTGAGAAACCTTTCTTTTACATTTCAAAATCAAAACCTAGATTTAAATCAAAATCCCCAAATCACTAAGCCTTTCTGGGGAGCAAATAACCAAGCTAAGGATCATACTAAAGGTTGAAGAAATCCCAACCTCAAGAGTAGAAGAGGAAGAGAGCAAAGGGAAAACTTTGACCGAGCCGAAAACAAGATCCTCTCTAATTAGAATGAAGTTTTTAATGAGCTCTACCTTTTTCTCCAAAGATTTGGGGTGGAGAAATCAATATGTGATGGTGTATTTGAGGTTTTAAGCAAGAACTAGAGAGAGAAAATGAAGAAATTAGAGTTTGGAAGGTTTTAGAAAGAGAGAGAGAGAGAGAGAGAGGAAATGAAAAAGTGATTGAAAAATCTCTTTTTCCAAACTGTTATATGCTTAGACTGCTCGAGCAACGAAAACACTGCTCGACCGTCAGAGACAATAAGTGACACTGAACGACTAAAACACCGCTCGAGCGCACAATGACCCCTTCCCAGAAGTTTTACAGACTGAAGAAGACTGCTCGAGCGCAAGAAAGACCACTCGGGCGAAGATACCCTACTCTTAGAACTTTTGTAGACCTGCAAAATACTAAGAGATCTCAAAGACCACTCGAGCGACCAAAACACCGCTCGAGCGAACAAGCAGAAAACTGAACAGCAACTCGTTTGAAAAACTAACTCCTAACTTGTTTCAAACACGACCAGCAACTCAACTCAACTCGACTCTAAAAGATGTTAAAGGACAAAAACAACAATTAAAGGTACAGAATCCCGGATCTAAGAGCATAGTATGGGTCGTGTATAAACCAGAGCCATAATATAGTGGGTAAAAAGAGAAGAGGGTTTTGGCTCTTTAGCACACAAAAAAAGGGGGGGGGGGTTTCTATTGCCCCTCCACTCTCTCTAGCAAAGTATATATATATATAAAAAGAACTCCAAACTTGAACACTTGTCCATTAATTATTTGCCCAACAAAGAAAGCCTAGCAAGTGATCCTATTTATAAAAAATATATATATATCAAGTACATAAACACCATGTGCCAGCTAGAGCTGCAAACGAGCTGAGCCATTCATAAACAACTCAAAGCTTGGCTCATTTCTAGCTCATTCAATTACTAAACGAGTCAAGCTCGAGCCTTACTTCTAAGCTCGATTATTAAACCAAGTTAAAGGAAAGAGCTACGAAATTTTCAAATTGCCTATGTATAAGTTAAAGTAAAGAAATGAGAGGGAAGCTTGGCAGCTCATCAAATTTTTAATTTAGTTTTCAAGTGTAACTAAAGTTTCATTTCACTCAATTAAAACAAATTAATACAGCAGGTTTAAATAAATGAGTACACACACTTAACATTTAAATAAATAAAATAAAATAGAAATTAACAATTTAATAATGCAACATTATTGTTATTATTAAATAATTAAATACAATCAAGACATAACTAAATCAAGTGGGTCCAAAGTGAATGAAATTTAATAATTTAAAATAATTCACCAAGTAAGACTAGAGTATGAAATAATTTTAAGGCCAAATTTCACTTTACACACTTGTGGTTTGGGCCTTGTGTGATTTACCCCTTTAACATTTAGAAATGACCAAATAACCGCTTGTAGTTTATGGATTGAAGTGCATCATTAACATTCCATCCAACTTAACGACAAGTGTGAAACACGTGGCATACATAAGGGGATTATATGCTCATTTTTAAATTTCAAGGGGGTAAATCGCACATGAAATAAAATACAGGGGTTAAAGTGCACTTTGTCTTTCAAACAAATGATATTTTAGTCTTTTTCATTAAATCATTAATGGGCCTAACGGTGCACACAAGGGGTTGTGTTTTTATTTTTAAACATTAGGGGAATAAACCGCACATGGCCCAAACTACAAGGGATAAAGTGAAGTTTGTCCTAATTTTAAATAGACTCAAGGTGGTCTCCACCATTTACAGAATTAACTATGAGCCAAAATAATTATGGGCTAATCAAATAAGATCCAAAAATAAAATTTATACACAGATGTAATACTTAAAACCCAAGAATAATTATAGCTAAAAAATTGCCTAGCGGCCTCACGAAGTCGAAATCGAAAAGTAATATAATTTGTTTTTGCCAATTTAAATAGAAGGTTCCACCACATAACAACTATAATCAAAATGAAAACGTAATCAAACAATTTAGACATTCCTATCAATCCAACTCTAAATAGTATCCGAACCTACAAGCATACTAAGAAAATTTCCAAACTGATACCAAAAGAAAAATATAAATCGAATTTTATCCAGTTTGTTACACATTTTCTAATTGATTTGAGATTTTTCCTCATATTTTTAAAAGTTGACCTAATTTTAACCTTGCATCTCATATCTAACCGTTTCATACTTTTGTAAATTACATAAATCACTTTTCAAGAATAACCATTCGATGGTATTAGTTACAAGGGGTTAGTTTAGTTAATGAGGATAGACATTATAGAATATGATCAATATAGATTCTAACAAAGTTCGGTTAGAGGTTGATTGTAAGGTTGGAAATTGTAAGGATAGTTTGGGGGAAGGGAAAAAAAAAAAAAGAAGTGTGACTAGGGAAACAAACTATAAACGGAAGTTAAAAGTGGTTAATAACAAGAATAAAATTATTTAGAGGTGGAACTTGATGCAATTAGAGAGGACTACATTTGAGATGACTCAAGGAAAATGATCAATGCTATCTCCCTAAATAAAAAATAATATTTCATTCTCTAATTTGTTTTGAACTTTAAATTAATTTTATTATGTAATTGTAAATTAGAAATTTTAGTTGTCATGTCCATCGAGAAAATCTAATATATATATATATCTTTTATGCTAAATGTAAGTTTTGTAACTCATTTAATTTTTTTGATCTAAATTGTTATTGATCCATGTAATGACATACATATATGTATTAGTTAATACTTAAAATAAAATATTAATGATAACATAATTAAAAAAAAATTAGTGCAATTTAAATGAAAACAATTTGTTCACATAATTTCAACCATTTTTTCTTTAAAATTTTAAAATTGTTACTTTAATTTTTAAGCAAAATTTTAATTATTTGTTTAACGTCATGCATAGTACGGGTTTTATACTAATTATAATATAATCAAATCTATATTTTTAGAAAAAAATATCATACTTAGAGAATAATGTGAATCTCTTTCATGTAAATTTTTGAAGTACAAAAATTGCAAATGTGAATTCATATTTTCAATAAATAAATTTTTTTAGTGTAAAAATTTTAAATGTGAATATTCATACTTTCAATAAATAAAATATCATGAATTTTTTGGAATTGTGAATGTTGGTGCGAATATTCACATTTTATAAAAGGTATTCACTTTCAAAAATTCGCATTATTCTTATTCATTGAAAATGTGAATATTTTTACTTTCTAAAAAAATCACATTATTCCTATTTATAAAATAGTGTAACCATTACCATTAAAATAGTGTGGAAAGTTTAATTTTTTCTTTTTACATAATTTTATATTCAATTAGATCTTATTTAATAGACCTCATCGAGTAATTTTCAAAAATATAACTTTTATCAAAAATCGATATGTATTTTGAAATTTTAAAATTTTGAAACATAAAAGAAAAAAAGCATTACTATTCAAGTCTAAAAATTAAACTCATTTTTCAAGCCCAATATGTGGCAATCAATTAGGATATCTAAGACAACACTCTCTCTTAAATCTTCCCCAATAATCAACCAATGACATCACTTACACATCACTAAATCTAAAAAATGAGTTTAGAAAGTTGACTTGTATATCATTTTCCTAAAGAAAATAGTTGCCATACAAATATGTTGACCAAAATAAGGGTAAAAATGTAATGAAACATATCTAATTTCAAAAAATAAAATAAAAAATCTCTTGTAATACTAAGAGGGAATAAAAATAATTACATTAATTATGTGGGTCCCAACACTGTCACGTGGTGTGATTATGGATTATCACGTGTATGGTACTTGTCAAGTCCTCATCAAACACTATATTAGTGTTTTATATTATGCAAAATTCATCAAGAGATGAAATTTTATTCATATAGGAGTTCTAAGCAACAGGAGATTGTTTGGGATAGGACTTCTGAAACATTTAAACTACTTACTAAACAAGTCACTGGATATTATAAACAAGTGACACCCCCATGGGTTCAGGTACGCTATTTCTCTGTGTGAAAATGTCTATTAAGTATTTTTATAATATTGGAGGACTAACTTAGGCATTGGAGGACCCCTGACTGTTCAACGGCTGGGGGAGCTTTATCTTGTTGATAGCGAACGAGATGGTGGTTCAAGTCATCTTCTTCGTTGGATTTCTTCATCATCAAGTACGTGATTTTTCTATATTCGTACAATTGGCACTGTCGGTGAGAAATGACAGAATTTGGCAAAGAAGATGATTACAGTGTGCTTAAATATGCACTGTTAACATATGTATTATGCAGTGAATTGTTTAAAGGATATTTTACTTGTATTAATAGTTGTTTCGATCAATTTAGTAACTTGATGTTGGATTCAAGCCAAATAATACTCCTACAATAATATTAGAAGTACATATTGAAGTCACGTCTAGTGGTTGGAAGTGAGGCGATCAAGCAACCTTTGCTTGTTAGAAAACACTGGCATTATATTGATTTTGTTCGGTCTTGCAAAATCTCAATTGGGTCTCTAAGCTTTCAATCTTTCAAAAGTGATATAGAACTCTATATCTTGTTATGTTGTTATATCAGTTATCTTTGGATAACAATTTATCTCGCAGTTTGGTTACAAAGTAGCAGACACATGTTACACTAACCGTGTACAACTCAATGTTGGACTACACTCTATCTAATTTTTATCTTGAGAATAGTCTTGATATATCATCCTTGCAGTAATATACTGCCATTCCTTGCCAAGCGGATTTTCCTTGCCAAGAAAAAATTTTGTGGTTTGTCCAAATTTGAGATTCCTTGCTGAGCGGATTTTACTCGCCAGAAGGTAGTTGGTGGTTTGCCCAACACTGGAATTCCTTGCCGAACGACTTTTGCTTGCCAAGAAACAAGTTGGTTGTAACCCCCCCAAAAAAGAATATAATGAATCCAATTCATGAACGGAAGGATAACATAAATAAAATACTTTCATTCATCAGAGTTCGTATTACAAAAGATAACACATGCAATATACATTCATAAATATACAACCTGAATCTATAGCTTGTAGTACCAGTTAATAATTAACAAAATAAATGCCCTACGGGCTTACATCTTACCAAGACATTGCTTGGTTACAACAAAAGAGAGTCATAAGCTCTGTACAGATAAAGCCATCGGCTTGAATAAAAATTTAAGCACAAAATAACAAAATAGAGCCTCTAGCTCCTAAGTCCTCCCAAGCTATGTCCTTGGAGGAAGCATGTCACCGGTACCTGAAAATGATTTCCCAAGTAGGGTGAGACAAAGCCCAATAGAAACAATCTATTACAATATATGAGGTTTAACAAAGATATAAGTGTCAAGTGTATATTTAATATTCATGACAAAACACACATTCTCCACATAAACATGAGGTACTGACATTCACATCTTAATCCATTCCCATCTATTCATTTCAAGTTAATTCATTTCATTTCAATTTATGGATCAAGTTTATAATTCTCCGAATAACCCAACTGAGACTACAACTCAATGGTTCCCAAATCAACACAATCATCATACAAGCACTTTATTCTTGCCATTTTATGAAAATTTCGTCCGCGGGATTGGCACCCATGTATACAAAAGATTTTGGAAATTTCACCATAGACACTCCGGCCAACTTAATTTCAATGGAGTCCATCCCCTATCTCCTCCCAAAACATGGAGTACATCCTCTTTCTCCTCCCAAAACACTATACATATACAATGTATTTAAAAGTACCGTCATATACAATGACTATCAATCATACATATTCAATGCCTTAACATACTGTCATATTCAATGACACAATTAAATAATTAATTTCAATTTACCTAATCCTCGTGCAATTTCTACAACAATCATAGCTATCCTCCACCGATAGCCCAATACAGATATCTCTAAACAGATATTCCATCTCATGATAGATAACTTATTCAAATTTTCCAAAGATGCGACGTATCATCTACTCAATCCCACCATGTATTTCAATACTCATCCAATTTCATGTTTACAACCCCAATTTCATGTTTACAACCCCAATATCATAACCATTTTAGGGCAAACTCCCTTCTTTTCCCAAGTATCAACCAAGTACCAAACTAACAATTTTGACACCATACAACATCATTATCAAACCCCACAATCATTTTCCCTTCATTCACAAAAAACCCTTTTTTCCATTTTACACCCAAACCCTAGGTTTGTTCACATTATCCCCCAAATCCCACCATTGTTCACAATGACACATAACCAAGTTAAATACCATATTAAAGTGTAGAAAAATCCCTACCTCAAGAAGAGAAGACCAAGCAAAGCAAAGTGGAACCCTCAATGCCGAAACCAAGTTCCAATCAGATCAAAATTAAGCTCTTGGAATGCTCTAACTTTTTCTCCAAGACACTAGGGTAGAGAACCCAAAGGATCTAGGTCAAAATGTAGAGAGAGAGAGAGTATTTGAGAGAGAGAGAGAGAGAGAGTCAAGATCTAGGTTTTTGGAAAGTTTTAGAGAGAGAGAGAAGAATGAAAAAGTGATATGAAATGCCCTTTTCGCGATCTGATATATGCACAGTCCGCTAGAGCGGAAGAGTTGACGCTCAAGCGTCAGACACAAAAAATTGTTCCACTCG
This sequence comes from Camellia japonica, assembly GCA_030407325.1. Classification (NCBI taxonomy): domain Eukaryota; kingdom Viridiplantae; phylum Streptophyta; class Magnoliopsida; order Ericales; family Theaceae; genus Camellia; species Camellia japonica. The sequence continues at coordinate 121,635,588 of JAPPVO010000017.1, forward strand.
AGCGCAAAAAGTCCTGCTCGAGCGCAGAATGCACACCTCCAGTACTTTTGCAAATAGCAGACAAACTGCTCGAGCGCAAGAAAGACCGCTCGAGTGCCCACCCGCTCGAGCGTAGGAAACGCCGCTCAAGCGTGAAAAACACCCCTCTAATAATTTTGCAAACGTGCAAAGTGTAGACGCGCCCGCGGGCCTCACTCTACAGTTCGGACTCCCTTTTGTTGTCGGTTCTGAATCTGAACCAAAGAGTCCAAATCCGGCAAATCGTTTTTGAAAACAGATTTTTTTGTAAAGGAGTGTCAAACATGGACTGCTTTGCCAGATACAGAGTCGCCACCTAAATATTTTTTAATGGAGGAATTTAGGAAACCCTGACTCGGTGCCAAAGTTGCCTCGGCTCGGGAACTTGGGTACGATTGGGGAAGGTCAACTATGAGCACCCCCTCTCGCCCGATCCGCAGATCGGCCTCTACTAACCATGATATCTTGTTTTGAAAACATTATGCGTTCTTATTCCGGTTATTAGCCTAGAATTACTATGTTATGCGCACAGCAAACAAGTATAGACCAAATTGCCTAAATTGGAACAAAACATTTCATGTTTGTTTTGAAAATGGTTTGCTACTCGTAAGTAGGCTAAAATGCAGGTTTTGCCACCCTCGAGTGGGTTTTTTTAGAAAAGATGGTTTTGCCACTATCTAGTGGGCTTAAAACTCGTGTTCAATGCATTGTTCCAATTTAAACAACTCAACCTCCACCCACAGGCATTCAAGCAGTTATAACACATAAGCAGCTAGCCTCATGGTAATCATGCTATTATGGCAACACTCACACGCATGCGGTATGCTAAAGCATAAAGCTTACCTGGTACTCCAAGCCAAAATAGAAACTAGTTAGTAATCATATGCATGATCCTAGTTCATGTTAAGGTGGCTAATGCAACACATGCAAAATGCAACTATAATAGGCTCGGCTATCCTAAAGATGGCATGTGAAATGCTGCAACTAACAAGTACTCAACTTGGAATTGAAATACAAGTGCAGTTAGCATGATGTGCCGAGCCCCGTGCATGTAAGACAAATGAATGGATGCACGCATGCATAGCATAAGGTATGCTAAATTAAACATGACCTAATACTAACCATCAAAAGCAGCTAAGTAAAAGGGAGAAAGAAGCGGGGGTTGGAAGACATGCACACACGCACCCACACTTATTACAATTCGCCCTCGCTCGGAGGGACCGAAAGAATATATAGGCCAAATAATAAATCAACTATCCTAGCTAATTAATTATTACAGACCCTTAATTAATTAACGAAATAAATGCAGAAAGAAGGTGGCCGCAGCCCTGCTTCGGGATGCGTGTGTAGACGTCCCCGAACGCCCCGGGAGGACGACTCCCGTTCTGTTCGTTTTGCGGGTCTACTACAGTTCGGACTCAAATAGTCACGGTTCGTGATCTGAACCAAAGAGTCCAAATCCGGCAAATCGTTTTGAGAAAAAACAGATTTTTAGAAAAGAAGTGCCAAACATGGACTGCTTTGCCAGATACAGAGTCGCCACCTAAATATTTTTTAATGGGGAAATTTAGGAAACCCTGACTCGGCGCCAAAGGCCACGTGTCCGTCATCACCAAAGTTGCCTCGGCTCGGGAGCTTGGGTACGATTGGGGAAGGTCAGCTATGAGCACCCCCTCTCGCCCGGTCCGAAGACCGGCCTCTACTAACCGTGATATCTGATTTTGAAAACATTATGTGTTCTTATTCCGGTTATTAGCCTAGAATTACTATGTTATGCGCATAGCAAACAAGTATAGACTAGATCGTCTAATTTGGAAATAAACATTGCATATCCGTTTGTCTCGAAAAACACTTTGAAATTTGCTACTCGCAAGTAGGCTAAAACACGGATTTCAACGAGTTGTTCCAACTCAGGCGATCCAGCCTTCACCCACAGGCATTCAAACAGTTTATCACATAAGCATCTAGCCACATGGTAAGCATGTTATCATGATAACACTCACACACATGCGATATGCTAAAGCATGAAAATACTTACATTGTACTCCGTGCCAAGACAATAGACTAGTTAGCGATCATGCATGGTCCTAGTTCATGTCAAGTTTGACTAATGCAACACATACAGGATGCAATTAGGGTAGGCTCGGCTATCCTAAACATGGCATATGGAATGCAATCAATTGATGCACGTATTCAATTTGGAATTGAAGTACAAATGCAGTTAGCATGATGTACCGAGCCCGGTGCATGCAAGACAAACGTATGGATGCACGCATGCATAGCATAAGGTATGCTAATTTAAACATGCCCTAATCTACCATCATAAGCGGGTAAATAAAAGGGAAGAAAGAAGTGGGGATTGGAAGACATGCACACACACGCACCCACACTTATTACAGATTGGCCCTCGCTCGGAGGGACCACAAGAATAATACAAATTACCTAATTAGTTTAACAAACTAACTAAGCTAGGAAAACAGTAAACCGCCTCGGGAGGAGAGTCTGGTGCAATGCATGCTCGGGTCCTGTTCGGAAGCGCACTGCCATGCATAGACTGCCTCTGTTTTCCCTGCTCTGCTCCTCTGAGGACTGCCAAAGTCTCTGCATTGCTTCCCTGGACACTGGGGAATACCACCGGCTGGGTGGAATTACCACCGACAGTGACGTGTGGTCATCGGCACAAGATTCATTCATCGGCCACCAATAGATGGCCGGTCGGCCAAAAATGCCTGCAGAACCTGCAACTTACAGCAGCAGAGGACAGAACTTGCATGGCAATGTAATTCAAGCAATATATGCACCAAACAAGACCCTTATCATGCTTGTGACTCAAAGGGACATGGTCCTTGGTTTTCGGACCACCAATCAAGCATTTCGATGCATGATGGCCCAAAAACCATGTGTGCACATTTCAATTTCAAATGAATGCAATGCACATAATCACATAAAATGGCCAACCTCTATCACACTCACTTCAAGAGGCCAAGCGTGCACATTGATGCAATGCAATCCTAGGCACATTGACTAATATGCAACCATGGCCATGCAAATAAGCATACAAGCTAACAAGCATACAAGACATGAAGCATCAATGTTAACCAACAAGCATGCAAGATGTAATGTGGATGTTCAAGCATGCAAACAAGCATGTGACTTCATTCAATCATGCAAATTCCGACATGCAACAACTTACCAATATGCTACAACACACAAGGAGCATATGCAACCAATGAAGGGATGGACTTAAACATGAATTAGGCAGCTCTAATTAGGCCCAAAACAGTGGCCAAAATGCTCAAATATGAGGGCTAAACACACATACACACATGCACATGTTAAGACACAAATCTAAGCATTAAGCAAGTAACTCTCAAGCACACTTGAAAGGAGTATAACATGGACACTAGGCATGCAACATAAGCTCTGAAAATCATGCTATAAGAGGTGCCAAACCAACTCAAATAAAGCAAACATTAGCATGCAAATGGTCCAAGTATCAAGGCAAGCTAAAGGGGTATTGGACCACACTTCGCAAGACCAACATGGCATGCATTAAACAACTAAAAACAGATTTTTAGCATGTTTAAAACAAGGCCAAAAGACTACTTAGATGGCATCTAAGTGGCTCAAATATGAAGGCATGCGCAAATACACTTTCAAGAAGCATACAACACAAGCTCATAAGGCATCAAAGAGGTATTTAAGGCAAGCATACAAGTATGTTAGAGGGACTGAAATAGCATGAAAAATGATCCCAACCCACTAAATCCATGCAAGAATGGCATGCTACACACTTACATACTTAAGGCCAACAAGCCAAAATACAAAGGGGCCACATAATGCATGTCAAGATCGACCTAAACAACTATGGATAGACCTTGAACATGGCAAAATAAGCACAAAACCTTCACAAGGCCAAACCTAAAGCATGCTTGAACAAGGGTTTACAACCTAAGGCATATTAAGTTATAAACATGGCATTACAAGGTAGGTATGCTAAGCATGCATGGTGTACCAAAACCAACTTAATACAATGTTATATTATGGCAATATAAGCATGAAATACAGCCATGGCATGATCAACAAACACTTAAGCATGATGCTCCCTCAAGAGGCCAAAATTGGTCCTTTTCAAGGACAACAAGGAGAGGGGGTGGCCCTCTCCTTCTTGAGACTTTAAGGCACCATCCTTACCACTAAAATCCCTCAAGATTTCAGTGGTGAGAAGGCCCAAGCACCAAAGTCTCGAAGCTCACCAAAAATGGCACAAAATGAGGCCTCTCAAGGCTTAGGAGAGGTCTAACACCTCCAAACTACAAAACACTCTAAATAAACTATTAAGAGGGCTTAAAAACAGAACTTTTTTGTATTATACACTAAACACAAAAACAGTTACAAGATGGTCAAAAGTAGGGTGCAAAAATGGGGTAAAAAGGACTAGTTTCTTACCCTTGAAGCCTTTCTTCAACAATGGTGATCTTGTTGCTCCTTCAAGCTCAAATCCAGCCAAGAACACTAAGAACAAACCTCTAGTCCTTCAAAAGCCAAGGAAAGGTGAAAGGCTAGGTGTTTATGTGCAATAGTATGGACAAAAGCACCTAGAACATAAAAGAGAGAAAAAGAGAGATAGAATAGTTACAACTTTCTAACCCTAGAACCAGAGCTCTCCTCTGTGTTTTTCTCCTAAAATTCTCTAACCCTAAAGCCAAGAGAAGAGCCCTCCTCTTATAGGCAAACAATCTTGTAAAGCTTGTTCAACAATCTTACAAGAGGAGCATCCCTCCATACACGTGTATGGAGGGGAACAAAATGCCACACAGCTGTCCTAAAATATCTGCAAAAGCAGATGAACAGTAGTCGGCTGCTCAAAATTGCCATTTTGACAAAATTGACTGCCGACCGGCAATATACATTGCCGGTGGCAACAAAACACCAGCCGGTGGCCTCTAGCCATGGCCGGTGATGTGTGGGGATGCCTCACAAGGCATTCCCTGCCCCTCCAAGGCAAAGCACAAGTGTTTGGTGCAAAACCAGACACTAAACAGTCGGGTTTGGAGATCCTGAGGCAAGGTGCGCAGCCGAGACCTCCGGGAACTCCAAACGAACACAAACATGGATGATCACTGGGTGTTCAAACGGTGACGTCCAAGTCTCGAGGACGGTCAAAAATGGGGTGTCTACAGCGTGGATGATGCATGCTTGATCTGTCTCGCCCAGAAACTCGCTGCCATAGCACTGTTGCCTCTGTTTACACTGCCCTGCCCCTCTGAGGATCACATAAATTTCCAGAACTGCTTTGAATCACTGCCTGAGTGTCCTGGAATGTCACCGGCCAGAACACAATTCCACCGGCCATGGGAATGGTACTATCGGCCAAAACTTGTGCTATCGGCCAAACATGTTTTGCCGGTCGGCACTCAACACTGCCGGCCGGCCAATTCTTCCTGCTGAAACCTGCAGTGGACAGCAACAGAGGGCAAGCAGTGTATGGCATGGAATTTTCAAGCAAATGTATGCATGGACACACTCCCTATCATGCAATGGACTCAATGGAGCATGACCCTCGACCCTCAGGCCATCAATTATGCATTTCAATGCATGATGGCCTAAGAGGCCAAGTTTACAACTTCAATATCAATTGAAATGCACACACAAAACACATCAAAGGCCCCAACCTCTATCATGCTTGCTCAAGAGGCAAGGGATGCATGCACAATGCAATGCAACCTAAGCATGCAAGCAAGGCTAATGCAACATGATTATGCAATGCATCTAATATGCAATAGGCACACAACCTAGACATGTAAACATACATGGCATACAACAACATGTGATGATGGACTTAAACTAACATGGATAGCTCGCAAGCATGCCAAAATCAGTGGCCATAATGATGCAAGTGAGGCAACAAAATACATGGAATGCATGCACAATGCATTAACCAAGCTTAAGGCACAAAAATGCAACTCTACCGAAACATGGCAAGGAGGAAATATGGCATATAATGGTGCATGTTCCAGATCTGAAATGGCATGCCAAATGACTCCACAATGACCCTGAAACATGAAAACACTACCATTCAAGCATGCAAGAAGCTTCAAAACTCAAAGCTAGGCATGGGCATTGCACTACAAGCATGCATAACAAGCATTATTCGACCATGAGGCATGAAAATAGTGCTAAGGCAGTCCAAAACATGCATGAAATTAGTTCAAGGCATGGCCAAAAGGTGCTAACATGAAGGGCCAAAACAACATGCAACATAGGCTAGTAAGCATGGTTTACACTACACCTGTATGAAGCATATGAGAGGTCACCAAACCAGCCAAAAATAGTAACATGGTATGTCAAATAAGCCCCAAAAACCCATAGAAACAAGGTCCATGCATGCAAGAATGATGCGTTCTTTTGAAAGGCCAATAAGAGGGCTACTCTACACATTCAAGGACATTCAACATAGCCAAGACAACTTTGGAAATGGCTTATGGGGGTCCTAAAACCCACTGAAAAATGCCTGAAACAAAGCTTGGAAGCATGCAAGTATGGGCTCCTTTGTAAGGCCAAAAATGCAAGTAAACAAGACAATAAGGAGAGGGGATGGCCCTCTCCTTCTTAGGACCTCAAACCACCATTCTCACCACTAAAATCCCTCAAGATTTCAATGGTGAGGAGGTCCACACAAGGTGGTCCCGGAGCTCACCAAAAATGCACAAAAAAGGGGCCAAACAAGGCCTAAGAGGGGGTAAACGACCCCAAACACAAAAGTATTCTTAAACAAACTTCAAAAGGAGCTCAAAATAAGACTTTTTTCAGTTTATGACAAAGCCAAAATATGCTTGCAAGTAAGGCTAAAAGTGTGTGCAAAAACGGGGAATAAAGAGGGAATAGTGCTCACCCTTGATGAACTTCTTCAAAGCTGCGACTCCAGCAGCTTATGGACCAAAAATACAGCTCCTTAGGACCTCTCAAGACCCTCCAAGAAGCTTAGGTTGGTGTTGGAGGTGTTAGGCTAAGAGGTGTAGTGTAAATGTGAAAGAATTAGACCCTTTTTGAACCTTCTAACCCACACAAATGTAGAGAGAGAGGGAGATATAGAGAGAGAGTGATATATATATCCTATATATCAGATTTTTTTCAACCCTTGAAATGGAAGGAGAAGCTCTCCTTATATAGGCCAAGGCAAGGTGCCAAGCTTCTAAGAGAAGCTAACACAAAAGGGTCAAATGGGGCAAGCTTCCAAGGGAAGCTAAGCAAAAGGGCCAAGCTTCTTGGAGAAGCTAGGCAAAGGGTTCAAGCTTCTTCGAGAAGCTAGACAAGGGTGCAAAAGGGGCAAGCTTCTCTTGGAAGCTTAGAAGGGTTCAAGCTTCTTGGAGAAGCTAGAACAAAGAGTCAAAAGGTTCAAGCTTCCTCAAGAAGCTAAACCTAAGGGTTCAAAAGGTTCAAGCTTCCTCAAGAAGCTAAAACCAAGGATTCAAAAGGTTCAAGCTTCCTCAAGAAGCTAAAACAGGGGGTTCAAAAGGGTCAAGCCTCCCCAAGAAGAGGTCTCGGCCAGAAAAAGAGCCAATCGGCCAACAAAGATGGCCGACCGACCACAAAAGATGCCGACCGGCCACCAAAGGTGCCGACCGGCCACAAAAGGTGCCAACCAGCCACCAAAGGTGCCGACCGACCACCAATAATGACGACCGACCATCACCAATGGCCGGTGGCAAAAAAACAGGGCCGGTGGCCTCAAGCCATGGCCGGTGAGGTGTGGGGATGTCCAATCAAGCCATTCCCTGCCCTCAAAAGCAAAAACACAAGTCGGGAGGTCTTGAGGCAAGGCAGGCGGCCGAAACCTCCGAGAACTCGAGACGAACACGAACATGGATGATCACCGAGTGTTTAAACGGTGACGTCGAAGTCTTGAGGACGGTCAAAAATGGGGTGTCTACACAAAGTACTGACAGTTTTGCAAACCCCGCTCAAGCGCAAAAAGGGCCGCTTGAGCGGAGGACCAAAATTCTGAGCAACACAAGGTTTGAAAACTAATCAACCAACCTATTCCAAACACACTCAAAATGCCCAAATAACCAAATTTAAGGAGGAATAAAGAGGAAAGGACAATGAGCAACACTCAGAAACCATAAACCAGAGTCCGGACTACCACAAGCATCGGGTCAAAACCGGGATCACTATAACCTTCCCCCCTTAAAGAATTTATGTCCCGAAATTTCAAATTAAGTTTTAAAACACAATTAAAACTAATTACGACAATTATAATCATTCAATTCCATCACCATGACCTATTCAACGGCCATCCATTCCCAGCAACAAGTTAAGCAATATCTCAATACTGAATATACAATTCATACTTTCCCAAATCATATGCAATGTTTAACCAAAATCCAAGTTCCTTTTCTGAAATTTATACGGCATATACAATGCTCCCAAAAGTGATACAACATACACAACATTTCATATTCTTATAACATATACAATGCTTATATTGAACTCATGATTCCAAACTCCCATAACATATACAATGTTATTACATTCCATTAACATAATCAAAATCTCAATACATGTTCAGGTACCCACAAACAAGTGTGGATATTTCTCTCGGACTTCCAATTCACGTTCCTAAGTCGCTTCCTCAACCCCGTGATGTTTCCACAATACTTTTATTAAGGGAATTGTCTTGCCTCGCAAGACTTGATCCCGGGTATCCAAGACTCTTACCGATCTCTTCTCATACGAGACATCCTTGTCTACCTCTAAGTCGGTCCAATCCAATACATGTGATGGATCCCGCTCATATTTCCGAAGCATGCTAATATGAAACACATCATGGACTCTAGAAAGATATGGCGGCAATGCCAAACGGTAAGCTACCTCTCCGATCTGCTCAAGGATCTCAAAAGGCCCAATGAATCAAGGGAACAACTTCCCACTCTTCTCGAACCTCATCAAACCTCGCCTAGGTGATATCTTCAAAAAGACATGATCTCCCACCTCAAAAGACAAAGGTCTCCTCCTACAGTCGACGTAACTTTTCTGATGACTCTGGACCGTAATCAACCTCTTACGGATAAGCACAACCTTCTCCATCGTTTCCTTGACCAACTCTGGGCCCAACAAAGATGCATCACCCACCTCGGCCCAACACACAGGGGATCTACATGGTCAGCCATACAAGGCCTCAAATGGTGCCATGCCAATACTCGATTGGAAACTGTTACTATAGGCAAATTCCACTAAGGGCAAATGCCTCTCCCACGAACCTTTAAAATCAAGGACACAACCCCGAAGCATATCCTCTAAAATCTGAATGGTGCGCTCTGACTGTCTGTCAGTCTGAGGGTGATACGTTGTGCTAAAAGTCAGTCTAGTGCCCAAGGCACTCTGCAAACTCTGCCATAATCGGGCCATAAAACGCGGATCTCTATCCGATACAATCGTTATTGGGACCTTATGCAACCTCACTACACCCCGAATATACAAGTCGGCAAGGAAATCTATTGAATCACTCACACGCATAGATATAAAGTGTGCCGATTTGGTCAACTAGTCAACTACCACCCAAATGGCATCACTGCCCCCATTGAGTTCTAGGAAGACCCACAACGAAATCCATCGTGACATGCTCCCACTTCCACTCAGTTATAGGCAAGGGTTGCAACAAACCTCTTGGCCTCTGATGTTCGGCCTTCACTTGTTGACAAGTAAGGCACTTCGATACAAATACTGCCATGTCCTTCTTCATACCCCTCCACTAAAACTGGCGACTAAGGTCGTGATACATCTTTGTGCCTCTCGGATGCACCACAAGGCGTGAGTGGTGGAACTCTTGGAGTACTTCCTCTCAGCAAGACTCCGGCACAAATAAACGGTCACGGTATCTCATACTCTGGTCGAGATACATATTCAAGCCCTTCTCTACCTTCCCATTGGAGATCTTCTCCCAGAGAGATTCCGTCTCAAGGTCACCCTTCTGCGGTTCTAACACTCAGTTCAGAAGTGTCGGTTGTGCAACCACTGAAAACAAGGTTGCAGACTCAACAGACTCGCCCAGATGCAAGTCAAACTCACCAAGAGTGCCCAACATCTCCCATTCTCGGACTGCGATACAAGCCACACTGCTAATTGACTTCCTACTTAAGGCGTCAGTCATAACATTGGCCTTTCCCTGATGATAATGCAACTCAAAATCATAGTCCTCTATGAACTCCATCCACCTCCTCTGTCTATAATTCAAGTCCTTCTGTGTAAACAGATACTTCAGACCCTTATGATCGGAAAACGCCTCGAACTTCTCACCATAAAGGTAATGCCTCCAAATCTTTAAGGAAAAAATCACTACCACTAACTCTAAGTCATGAGTAGGGTAATTCCTCTCATGTGTTTTCAACTGCCACGAACCATAGGCCACTACCTTTCCCTCTTGCATCAAAACATAACCCAAACCTTCCCTTGAAGCATCACAATATACCGAATAGCCCAAACCCCTCTCCAGAATAATCAAGACTGGAGCAGTGGTAAGTCTAACCTTAAGCTCTTGGAATGATTTATCATAGGTCTCACTCCACACAAACTTAACTCCTTTCCTCATTAATCTAGTCAAAGGTGAGGCTAGTCTAGAAAAATCCTTCACAAATCGGCGGTAATACTTGGCCAACCCCAAGAAACTACGAATCTCGAATCCATTCTTAGGTTGTTCCCAATCTTGAACTGTCTCTATCTTGGATGAGTCTACAGTCACCCCTTCCCCAGATGCCACATGGCCTAAGAACTTAACCTCTTTCAATGAGAACTCACATTTCTCAAATTTAGCATATAGCTTGTGGGCTCTAAGTAACTCAAGTACTACCCGCAAGTGTTCCTCGTGTTCCTTCTCAGAGGGTGAGTAAATCAAGATGTCATCCACAAAGACGACCACAAAGCGGTCTAGAAACTCACGGAAGATCCGATTCATCAAATCTATAAATACAGCCGGTGCATTGGTTAGCCCAAAAGGCATCACTAGAAACTCGTAATGGCCATACCGTGTATGGAATGCCATCTTCAGGAAATCCTCCTCCCTTACCCTTAACTAATGATAACCCAATCTCAGGTCTATCTTAGAGAAACAACAAGACCCCTTCAATTGATCAAACAGATCATCTATACAAGACATTGGGTACTTGTTCTTAACAGTTACCCGGTTCCACTTCTAATAATCAATACAAAGTCGCAACGTTCCATCTTTCTTTTTAGCAAAGAGAGTTGGTGCTCCCAAGGCGAAGTACTAGGGTGAATAAAACCCTTATCTAACAATTCCTGGAGTTGAACCTTCAACTCACTTAACTCAGTAAGTGCAAACTGATTCGATGCCATAGAAATCAGTGACGTGCCAGACACTAAATCAATAGAGAACTCGATCTCTCGGTGAGGTGGTAAACTAGTAAGGTCCTCGGGAAAGACATCGGGGTATTCACAAACCACCCTTGGCAAATCAACCTGGACTTCATCGCATTCACTATTCAAGAAGCTAGCAAGAAGACAACTAAGCTCACATTTGGCGTGGTAACAGCATACACACACTGTAGGCCTCTGATCTACCTACTCACCCCTCGGAGCATAGGACTAATGCATTGACTGAGCCGAAGAGGCTCCTGGATTGGCCCTCGAGGCCTATGCTGACTATGCTGGCTGGTGGCTCTGTGTCTACCTCGAACTAGTCGTACCAGATGTGCCACCCAACTGTGGGCAAAATCTCTTCATGTGCCCCGCCTGTCTACACTAATAACAAATGAGCGGTTGGCCCCTCTCCTGACTGTGGCCCTAAGAACAAGTCAAAGACGATGCTGCTTGCTGCCCTCGTCCTCTCTGCAAGCAAGCTGGAGACTTATGGCCCAACTGACCACACTTGAAGCAAGTGAAATCCCCATTAACACCTCTCCCAGAACCAGAACTCGGTACTGGAAAAGTGGACCTCGGTTGAGTCCCTTGGGACGGCCGAGGGTTAGAACCCCTCTGCTTCTTGTTGTCCCCCTGATTATCCTGACTCCTCCTAGAGCCCTCATCCTCTCCTCTTCCGTCTGCATGATAGTCTCAAGATGGGCTGCAGCCTCCACAAGGCGCCCATAATCCCTAATCATGGATCTGGCCACTCTAAACATGAGCCCGGTCCTCAGCCGCTTCTTGAAGTCTAGACAACGGCGCTCCTCAGTCGCCACGAGTTCTGGTGCAAACCTCGACAAACTTGTGAACGTGGCCTCAAACTCAGCCACTGGTGTATTCAGCTACACCAACTTAGAGAACTGGTCTCTCAACTTCTCCCTAACTGTGGGAGGCAAAAACTTGTCCTGGAAGGCATCGGCAAAAGCCTCCTAAGTCCCTCTTATGCGCTCTCGAGCATACTTCCACCATTGACCCGCATCTCCCTTCAGCTGGAAGAATACCAAGGTCACTCTCAAACCCCCGTCTTCGATGCCGAGCATCTCAAACGTCTTTATCATTTGCTCTAACCACTTATCGGCCTTTAGTGGCTCCTTGGGATCACCCAAAAACTCGTCCGTACTCAATCGGAAAAAATCTCTCTTCAAGAAAGACGGCCCTGCCTCAACTACTTGGGCCTGGACTTGATTCTCAGCCCTGATAATGTCCATTGATTCCCGCAACACTCCGGCCATTTCACGGGCTAAGGCGCCCATGGCTTGTTAACCAACTGGTTCAGCCACATTGGCCTAACCAACCCCCTCTTCCTGTGTCGGAATATCATCCAGTAGAGGCATCTCATGCCTTCTAGGCCTACCACGCTACTACCACCACGTCCACGTCCTAACATCCTAATAACGATAACGAAAGAGATTAGCACATTTACAAATGTGCCGAAGCTAACTCACTCACGTCCTAATGCAATGGACAACAATAAACCACTCCACATAAGCACATAATCACATAAACACAAATGAATTTCCTTCCTAGTTAATGACTATCCTGCAGCATTACTGGAGTTCCAATTAGAAACAACGATGATCAAGTGCTCTTCTAATAGGACTTCCAAAAACCCATAGACCTAATCAACATCTTAGGAACTAAATCACATACCCATATAGTCATATAAGCATGTTATCATATAGGCACATATCATTTACACTTAAGTCTCTAGCAAACGAGACAACCCCATTGTGGTACTAACCACTTCCCACATACCCAAAGCATTCAAACCCGGTACACTCTGATACCAAGTTGTAACATCCCCAAAAAATAATATAATGAATCCAACTCATGAACGGAAGGATAACATAAATAAAATACTTTCATTCATCAGAGTTCGTATTACAAAAGATAACACATGCAATATACATTCATAAATATACATCTTGAATCTATAGCATGTAGTACTAGTTAATAATTAACAGAATAAATGTCATACGGGCTTACATCTTTCCAAGACATTGCTTGGTAATAACAAAAGAGAGTCATAAGCTCTATACAAATAAAGCCCTCAGTTTGAATAAACATTTAAGCATAAAATAACAAAATAGAGCCTCCAACTCCTAAGTCCTCCAAGCTACGTCCTTGGAGGAAGCATGTCACCGGTACCTGAAAATGGTTTCCCAAGTAGGGTGAGCTAAAACCCAATAGAAACAATCTATCACAATATATGAGATTTAACGAAGATATAAGTGTCAAGTGTATATTTAATATTCATGGCAAAACACACATTCTCCACAGAAACATACGGTACTGACATTCACATCTCAATCCATTCCCATTTATTCATTTCAAGTTAATTCATTTCATTTCAATTCATGGATCAAGTTTATAATTCTCCGAATAACCCAACTGAGACTACAACTCAATGGTTCCCAAATCAACACAATCATCGTACAAGCACTTCAATCTTACCATTTTACAAAAATTTTGTCCGCGGGATCGGCACCCATGTATACACAAGATTTCGGGACTTTCACCCTGGACACTCCGGCTAACTTAATTTCAATGGAGTCCATCCCGTATCTCCTCCCAAAACATGGAGTACATCTATTTTCTCCTCCCAAAACACTATACATATACAATGTATTTAAAAGTACCGTCATATACAATGACTATCAATCATACATATTCAATGCCTTAATATATTGTCATATTTAATGACACAATTAAATGATTAATTTCAATTTACCTAATCCTCATGCAATTTCTACAACAATCATAGCTATCGTCCACCGATAGTCCAATACAGATATCTCTAAACAGCTATTCAATCTCAAGACAGATAACTTATTCAAATTTTTCAAAGATGAGACGTATCATCTACTCAATCCCACCATGTATTTCAATACTCATCCAATTTCATGTTTACAACCCCAATTTCATTTATTTATACAACATAAATATCATAACCATTTTAGGGCAAACTCCCTTCTTTTCCCAAGTATCAACCATGTACCAAATTAACATTTTTGACACCATACAACATCATTATCAAACCCCACAATCATTTTCCCTTCATTCACCAAAAACCCCTCTTTCCATTTTACACGCAAACCCTAGGTTTGTTCACATTATCCCCCAAATCCCACCATTGTTCACAACGACACATAACCAAGTTAAAAACCACATTAAAGTGTAGAAAAATCCCTACCTCAAGAAGAGAAGACCAAGCAGAGAAAAGTGGAACCCTCAATGCCGAAACCAAGTTCCAATCGGATCAAAATTAAGCTCTTGGAATGCTCTAACTTTTTCTCCAAGACACTAGGGTAGAGAACCCAAAGAATCTAGGTCAAAATGTAGAGAGAGACAGATTATTTTAGAGAGAAAGAGTTAAGATCTAGGTTTTTGAAAAGTTTTAGAGAGAGAGAAGAATGAAAAAGTGATGTAAAATGTCGTTTTTGCGATCTAATATACGCACAGTTCGCTCGAGCGGAAAAGTTGACGCTCGAGCGTCAGACACAAAAATTTGTTCCGCTCTAGTGCAAAATGCACACCTCCGGTATTTTTGCAGACAACAAACAAACCGCTCAAGTGCAAGAAAGACCGCTCAAGCACCCACCCACTCGAGCATAGGAAATGCCCCTCGAGCGTGAAAAATACCCCTCTACTACTTTTGCAGACGTGCAAAGTACTAAGAGTTTGCAAACCCCACTCGAGCGCAGAAAGGGTCGCTCGAGCGGAGGACCAAAATTCTGGGCAACACAAGGTTTGAAAACTAAGCAACCAACCTATTCCAAACACACTCAAAATGCCCAAATAACCAAATTTAAGGAGGAATAAAGAGGAAAGGACAATGAGCAACACTTAGAAACCATAAACCCAAGTCCGGACTTCCACAAGCATTGGGTCAAAATCAGGATCGCTATGTTGGTTATTCTCCAACTTTGGGATTCCTTACCGAGTGGATTTTTCTCGCCAAGAAGGTAGTAGGTGGTTTGTCCAACTTTCGGATTCCTTGTCGAGCGAAGTTTGCTCGCCAAGAAGACAGTTGATCGTTTGTCCAACTCTGAGATTCCTTGTCATTCCTTGCAGAGTGGATTTTTCTCACCAAGAAGAAGTTGATGGTTTTGTCCAACCCTGAGAATACTTGCCAAGAGGATTTTTCTCGCCAAGAAGGTATTTGGTAGTTTGTCCAACTCTGGAATTCCTTGCCAAGCAGATGTTGCTCACAAAGAAGCAAATTGGTGGTTTTTCTAACTTTGGAATTCCTTCCCGAGCAAATTTTGCTCGCCAAGAAGGTAGTAGGCGATTTGTCCAACTCTGGGATTCCTTCTTATTCCTTACCAAACGGATTTTGCTCTTCAAGAAGGAAGTTGGTGGTTTATCCAACAAGATTCCTTAATGAACGGATTTTGCTTGCCAGGAAACAAGTCGATGGTTTGTCCAAAAAGATGCAAGTTGGTGGTTTGTCCAACAAGAAGCAAGTTGGTAGTGTGTACAACTATAGGATTTCTTGCGGAGTAGATTTTGCTCGCTAAGAAGGTAGTTGTTGGTTTGTCTAGCTTTGGGATTCTTTGCCAAACGGATTTTGCTCGCCAAGAGGGTAGTTGGTTATAACGTGCCACCTTTTACTACCCAAATCCATTATCAAATCCTTTATATTATTATCAGTTTCAATAATATCATGCACTTGCTAACAAAAATAGTAAATAAATAATAACATTCTCTCTTGAAAATAATGATGACATATAAACAAATTTGGTATGCCCTTAGTCTTGCATTGAATAACAATAAATGAGAGGGATTTACCCTTACACAATACATGGCCCTCAACCAAGAAATAAAATGCCCCGTGGCCAACAAAGTAAACGACTTCAAGTCGAACAATCCTTCCAACTGAGTACCTGAAAAGTTTGTCAACACGTGGCATGGGCACAAAGCTTAGTAGAGATCCCAAAGATCCTAAACAATCCTGACATATAGATAGATATGATCATGCATGCTCCACATTTATATATAGATATAAGTGACATTTGATACCCAAAATATACATATATAAATACCATACCTTTTTTTTCAAAAAGTTCATTTCCATTCACTTACAAATACACACTCCTATATTTCAATTCAATAATTCAAATCCTACATTCACCAAACATCTCTAAGTACACCTTTTAACCCATGCTCAACCATAACCTCAACACATACACAGACATTAAAGTCACATACAACAAACACAACCCGTGGTCACACCACATCCAACACAAACTACATTACACGGGTTTATATCTAAATTAAACCATTATTCTCCAACTATACAATACAAACATATCCTGTGGTCATCGCTGAGCACAACATAACCCTGTGACCATCGCCAAGCGTCACCACAATTGGTAGCCATCGCTAAGCGCTACCAAAACCCCGTAGCCATCGCTGAGTGCCAATGTGACGATTGCTGAGTGTCACCAATCCCGTGGTCAATATGAGTATAACGTCACAAACTAGTGAAATATAAGAAGATACACTCTTCAATGGCCATCGCTAAGCACCACCTAACCAACACCCATACGACACAACCATACATTCACCCTAATCGTTCAATTAAAACTAACACGTTCTTAACTACATGAGATGCACCCAAAGGCATCAACTATCATTTGTTACAAAATGGGCTCCATGCACCTCCGTTCAACAACGGGTTTTCAATCTCGTCAAAACATTTCGTTCAATATTGTATGAGTTATCAACTATCAAAACCATAACAGGTTAATGGTTACCATTCACCCAAACATTCCATCTACGCCAATCTCTTAACACAAACAATATTCACAATCATTCTAATTCCTTCCTAACAACATAATCCACGATAACACACAAATGGAATTGTATATTCACAATGTTCACTAACAACCAACAACACATTAGTCTAGGTTATAGAATCTAACACACAAACCCTACACATGGCATCTACAATTTAACAACCAATACCATCCTCCACTGATGGCCTCCAATTATTTAATAACAACAATAGCTAAGTACAAACTAAATTCTAGTTTTCTAGTTTATAAAAGAATTAACAAAACATCTACTAGTTTTGAAAACCAAGTTCCACACCTCCAAACCCCTTAACATGCTCAACTCATCAACACCCATTTATTGTTTACCAAAAATTCCCAATTTAGTTATGTTCAACATGATCCAATACTACACTACACAAATCACATTTATCTCTTCTCAATTTTCTGGTTAGAAGGTAAAACCTCCCAACCCACATCCCAAACATTATCATAACCCCATAATCAACTACCAATTCAACCTATAACTCATAAACTCAAACCCAAAACAACTCATGATTTTAATAAAATCAACACCAAAAATTATGTTTTAATGCAATAAAAATTGCCACACGTCTACCTATAAGGAGGTATTGAAAAGGAGCAGAAGAATCCCTACCTCTTTAAGCGAAGAGGAGAAAAGTCAAAAATCCACTGGCGACGAAAACACGATCTATTCAGATTAAAGCGAAGCCCTTACAACTCTTTATGTTTTAGTATATGGAACTAGGGTCTAGAAACCACTCAAACTAGATGAAATCTATGGCCAAAGAGCTTGGAAGCTTAGCCATGGCAGACGAGCGAGAGAGAGAGAGAGAAGAGAAATTATCTCACAAAATGACTTTTTCAGCACACTGATGACTTAAATAGACGAACCATAGCGGCTGGTGTCTAAGACCTCATGGGCACGAACCTGTTAACTCACTAGGTCGCGGGCTCGACCAACTAGTATGCCTGGTCATCGGTGCGACCTTCCTATCCACGACTTGTCGCCACAGCCCCTCAAGGGCAACATACTCTCCCCCAGTCAAAAGACTTGAAGGCCATATTTGATCGCGGCCCATTGCAGGCGCGATCTCCACCCTTCCACATCGCGGGCATAGTCGCCATGGTCGCTCGCCCAGAATTTCCTAGGTTGCTTTCGAAGCTAACCCAAGATGTCGCAAGGTCCAAACACACCAAGCAAGGTCAAAGTCAACCAGGACGACAAGTGTCCTGTCCAAAAAACAAACTGGGTCAAATTTTCTGACCTAGGCCACTCAATCTCCCTTGCTTAGGAAATTTTGCCCTCGAATTTAAAGAGAACCCCCAAAACACTGGGCACACAACGGCGAAAAAGAATACACCCACCAACCCAAAACTAGATCCATGAGCGGGATACTTTCTCAAATCTCGGTCCACCACCTTGGTGCCCTAAAGATGCCCGAGCCACACATAACAAGAGAGTAATCACAAAGCCTTTTTGATTCCCATGACCCATTGGGATCTATGAGGCTAAACCAAAAAACTGTGCTACTTGCACCCCAAACGTCAGCAGCTTTCAACCGCCCTCAAACAACTAAACAATAACTAAGCGCTTGACACTCGAACACCAAAGAAAACCACACTCATAGCCAAAACCCTCAGTCAGCTCTCACAGAAGGAGTGAACTACACCAACCAACCACAATCTATGGAGATAACTCTCTGGCACAATCAAAAACAACCAACGCCTGACTTTGCTCAAATCAAAACACATAATTAGTAATATAAGCTAAGTCGCTACATGATTCAATTACACGAAGCTAAAGAAAACAACCACATAAATATGTTAAAACCATAGTTTTCTAATTACTTTGAAAACTCTTTTCTTACTTATACAATTTCTCATAAATTGTTCCAAACTCCCACCGTTTTCAATGAAAAGATTTGTTTAAAAAACTCCTAATCCACACCAATTGTTTTGCAAACATTTTTCCAAAATAAACTATAATATTTCAACCCAAAATTTTTTGGTTGAAAGACAATGACATAAGAGGTCATGAACCAACAAAAATAACTTCCAAACCCGCTTTCTCAACAACCAACCGGTGAATCCCAACCATCACCCAACCATATACATCATACCTACGTTGATGCTATAACACAACTAAAACATTTCTATAATAACTCTGAATAGAAATAATCATGGTGCTAATAGAGATAAGACAGCACAAACGACTTCCCCAATTTCCAGAAGTTTCCAAACTATCGTAAACAGATACACCGTTGATCAACTATACACAATGGTGAAGTACCCTCGCAAACCAACATTTGAAAATGTTACCCCAACTTGAGGGGTTCCACAAACTCACACCAACAATACACACACATAAGTGAGGCTCGATGCCCCCAAATATGACCGAGAGTATTACTCAAGCTTACAACTCATTTGCTTAAACCAAAGCAATTCCCGAGGTGACTACTTGTCACCCAACTTCGATTATCACGCATTTAACCCACCAATTCTAAACCAAACCAAACACACCAAACTAATCCAATGTACCAATTCTCTACTCTCCAAATCCGAACATCTACCTGCTAACCAATACCGATCACCCTATCTGAGGTTCAACAAACACCAACATCACATCTGAGTTGAGTTGGTTTGGAATCACAAACATCAACAACAAATTCATAATCCACTTGAGTCCGAACACACATAGAATCACAAATACAAGCATTACCCACCTTCCTAAAAGACATGAGTCTCACACTCTCTCAAAATACACATCTCTAACTCCTTTCTAAAAAGGGTCTCACCAATTCCAAAACTCTAACGAGTTCCCAAAACCCAAACACGCAAGATATGACACTTCACTATCAAGCACACCAAAACCAATCACAATAATAGACAACTTAGAATCGTACTAGGGTTTCTATTCTCCACAACACTACATCCCTTAAGGAAACTCAACATCCAACACACACCAAAGTCGTTAGGGCAAAACAAAAAACAAACATAAGCATACAATGCTAGCAAGGACTAAACTCCTACACACCACACACAATACAATCAATAACGATGCAACACCGAAAACCCCAAACTGCCAACACTGTCCTTCCGAGGACCACTAAACAATACATGCCCACATTGGGGCAATGACATCCAACAACACCCAACTACTCATGACTGACAGAAAGTAAACCTTTACTGTGTATTGAGCTCCATGCTAAACACAACAAACTCTGCCCCTGGTTGCTTCTCACTAGGCCTAGTATTCTCTAACAATAGGAATCATGGATATGGCCTCATCTTTTCCCCAGTCTTACACACCCCTATCCTATCTTCTCAAACAACCACTACCAAAACCCGTCTCTTCAACCCAAAATAACGACACCTAAGTGTCGCTATCAACTCCAAAACAACACCCAGCTCGCCTACAACTGTGCCAAATAAATAGTCTCTCAGCACACTCAACAAACGATTTTCTCAATCTTTTCCTGAGTGGAAGGAGGAAACAAAACAAAACCTGGCTCAGAGAGCCTTGGTAAAACCACCCTCAACACACCACCCACAATTTAGTGATTTTGTTCAAAAGTTCCAAAAATTTGGAATAACGCTTATTGTTTGAAATTGAATGGTTCAAGGATTTGATTAGGGGAAATGGGTTTTTTTTTTTTTTTTAAATATTTTTGCTAAATGTGGTTGAAAATTTAGCACAATGTTTATATGTGAGTTTGTTGAGGCTCTCTACACTAAGAGAGTTGTTGTCTTGCCATTGGGTGTAGTGACAACTGTGTCTCTTTTGTGATTAACTAAAATTGAACGCAAATTTCCATGTCAGATGTCCAGGTTAGTCTTTCCAAGGTGATATAAATCCAAGTTCTATCATTAATTGTGCAGGTGCCAAAGTTCTATTACACCTTTTGATCCTAGATATTGAAAAATGTAATGCCTCTAGAGACGTAATATAAACACATCCATCAGAAGACAATTAATTTCAAAAGATACTCTTCCTCAATGAACTACGATTTTTCTTTTACGGTTCCATGTTTAATATAATAATTACATTTCATATATAATATAGTTCAATAAGCTAGAGGACAAAATAAATAGGCTTAAAGGCTTACAACAATTCAAGGCAGTGCCTTGTTACAACAAAAATGGACTCACGGTCCCAACAAATAAGCTTGGAGCTTCCATATTTACACATCCCTGAGCCTTAGCGATCCAATCCACAACGAAAGAGTATGCTTCAACTTACTGAGAAGGTGGTACATCACCAATTCCTAAAATTTTAGATAGAGATGAGCAATATGCCCAGTAGAGATACATTTAACAGAATATCTAATCATTTGAACTTCCAAGTGGCATCATCATAACTCAAATAAAATTTTAAAGTTCACGTCCACAAATTACACAATTAAGAAAACAATTACAATTTTTATTCCATAGCAATAGAAAACCTTTCTCAATACAGGAGGTAAATATGCCATAAATCACTCGTAGGAGCCCCACACTACATATACACATAGGTTTACAGCCATAACTATTTCCTACATTTGCCGGCTATTCATACGGCATGTAGAGGACACCCAAAACTATCTGTTTTTCTACTTTTACCAACTATTATACAACAGGACCAATGGATACCCAAATTTTTTTTCCACATTCGTCCAGCGATAAGCTCAAGACAGGGCAATTGGGCACCTTAAATTTCCCGCACGGGTACCAACACAACACCTTGTTCTCAAAACCAACTCCTTACCCGGACTCACACTTTATTTACCTCCTCTTCTTATCACATTCCCAAGTAATCAAGTATTCAATAAAACATGAGAATAAAATACATGGGTTATAAATTTTCCAAGTCCATAATCCTAACTTAAAACACATTAATAATACATTCCAAACTCTAATTATCCACACCATTCAAGGTTTGAAATCCAATTCCATCCAAGCATCATATTTCCCAAATCAAGACTAGGGTTTTAACAAATTTTGGGCTTGTATCCCCTCTTTATGTATGTGATACTACTAAACACCAATATTCATAGTCTATAAGAATTTATTTGAAATTTTAATAGATTTTGGTTAAAATCCCCTTGTTTTAAATATAAGCTTAACTTTTGCTTAATCATCTAAATAAAGTGTCAAAGTCACAGCAATACCACATAATTATCTTCAAAACAAAGAGATACTAAGTTAAAAGTAACCCTACCTCAAGGAAGAACAAAAAGGCTAGACTATTTTGAAAAATCCTTCGTAGAATCCAATTCCAATCGGTAGAAAGGAGGATCCTTAGGTATTCTCCACCTCTAGCAAGTCATTTTTGCTGGAAACTTCGTGAAATGAGAGATATATGGAGAGGGAAAACTAGGGTTTCTCGACAAAGAGGGAGAGGAAGGAACAGAGAAAAAGAAAAGTGAAGAAAATGATCTAAATAGTTGTTTTTAAAATGTTGAATTCCCGCAGACCGCTCGAGCGGTCTTTTCACCACTTGAGCGGTGAACGATACTTCTTAGTATCTCTGACTACAAAACGAGATACTAGGAGCTTGCAATCTTCACGATAGCGACTACTTGTTCACTCGAGCAGTCCCTAGGCCTACAATACAAACTATTGGGAGCACTTGATCTCTGCTTGAGTGATCTTTTCACCGCTCAAGCAGTCAATTGAAACAAACTGTGACAAAAAATGTCTAGCATATGGAAATTCAAACATATTTCAATATTTTGGAATCATGATTAGTATTTTAGATTGAGTACTACAAGTATCTGATTCCATTGATTGTTGGTAATACTTGTTTTGTCGATTGAAGTTGTATTATTGATAATATCAAGCACATCAATGTTCATCCATTTGATTTTTATTTCTTTTAAATAGGTTGAAAACAGTGCCCAAATTTTAATGTTATAATCTTTTTGATATGGGTCGAAACTGCTGAAGTAGAAAATCGTAGCTGAATTTTAGAGACCCTAATTTTTGTAATTACCATTAAATCGCTAACCTTGAGTTTATTTCAATAAAGCCCTTGAATTTTCGCTAATTGCGTTTGAAACCCTAGAATCGGGAAGCATCGCGGATTAATTCGAGTAAACCCTAATCAATACCATAGATTAATAATCACCTTTAAAACCTTATTTTTAATTATTAGACCCTATAATTATGGATTAATCACTTTAAAAATCTTAACTCCCGGTAATGCCGTTTTTGTTCGGTTTCTCACCTTTGTTTGCGCTTTAATTTAACGGGACCCAAATTTATTATTTTAACTATTTTCTAATGTTAGTCTATTGTATACTAAATATCAAGGTTTCATAAATTTAGACTTGGTCCTTATATACTTCTATTTTATTTCATTCCAAACCTTAATTGTAGTACTTTGTTAATTAATTTACTTATGCCTATTATTTTATGTTTATAAATACAAATATCTTATATATATGTATATATTTCTTGGAGCCCAATTAGTTGACCATGTGTTGGATGAAAGGGCCTTAATGGCAACTTTGACAAATTACACTTATAGGACTTGGTCCCTAAGAAACCTTCCAATCTTTTCTCTATATATATGCACATTTCTCCTCCTCATTTTACACATTTTCAGCCATGCACTAGAGGAGTAAGAGAGAGTGATCTTGGAAAAAAGAGAGAGAAAGGGAGAGAGAGAGAGAGAGAGAGAGAAGAGAAGAGAAGAGAAGAAGAAAAAGAGGAATTGTGTTGAGTCTTGTACAACAAAGGTAAACCTACATTACCTCTTCTCTCAAGTTCTTTTACCATTTTTTCCCCTCCTAATACATGCTCTTTGTATATATATGTTGTAGTCTAGGCCTACACTATTGTATAAATGTGTATTAATCAAGAAATGGTATGCTTCTCTTTCTTTCTTAAATTTCCAGCAGCAAATCTTTTCCCTCTCTTGAATTTATTTTCCTATCAAAACTCCATAATATCGAAATCTATTTTTGTGGTGTAATATTTGGTATGTCTAGAGTATGTGATAATTTTGGTAGGAGCCAAGGATGTATTTTTATAACCTAAACAATTTTTATAAGTTTATTACTCATAGAACTAGAAAAACTGTCAACTTTCTCTATTTCTATAAAATTCCAGAAAAATAATCTTGAGTCCACTTTTACGTAAAAATCTTAATCTTGGTGTTATATTTTAACTAAAATTTGTTTGAACTCAAGAGAGTGAGGGGTTCGACAGAAAACCCGATTTGCGTAACGGTTAACGAATTTGGACAGATCTTGGTAATTCTGAATTATCTTAAAATCTAAAATACATATCCTACTTTCGTAAATTGAGTTTGAAACTAGACTTGTTTATCTACAAACCCACATGAGGCCAAGTACTTAGGGCCAATAAAAGTATTTTTTTCATAATTATTTTCAAACTGGTTCAAATCTAGAAATTTGGAAATTTGTGTTAATATGCTCTTATTTGGTTTGCAACTCTTATATTCTATATTCTTGAATGTTTTAGTCTCGATATGCAATCTATGATAAATTGTGAATTTGCTTTACCATGAATATATTACTTGTTTAGTCTGGATTCGTAATTATACTGATCATGCTTTACTATAACTGAGAACATAATGCACTTAATAAAGGAAAATCAAATGGGATGGTAATGGGTTGCGATCATTGTATTAAATTTTATGAGATAATGAACGATGGATTCAAGAGTATGATATAGTGGAACGTGTTCTATTTTTGATAAGTCTTGCGCAAGTGTGTCTTCGAACCCTAACATGGCACATGAGGTATTCTGGCTGCTTAACGGAAATGGGAGGCATAAGGGTGGCAGTGAGGGTCTCACCCAGGGAGAGTATCCCTGGAAGCCTATTCCCTTGGGGCAGACTGTGATGTCACCACTCGGGTATGTAACCTAGGTGCGTGGGCATCATTGGTTATTGTGCGGTAAGCGACGCATTGGTATTGTATTAACTAAGGGGGAGTCAGAATTGCCCGTGGCTAGAGTTAGTGGTTGGGTAGGAACGACATTCCGCGAGGAGTTGCCTAGAACTAACTAAAATTGACTATTATTAATGAGAACTGAAATTTAATTATAAGCTCTGCTTAATTATTGCTTTCGCTGTATGTTATGATCGTGCCGTTATGTTACTTGTGTATTTGGAATGGGAAAAGGGTTGGGGTGTGTGTGTTTACTAGACATTCCAAGCTCATAGCGTTTTATGCCAGGTGAAGGTGAGTTTTACACTGAGAACAGAATCCCTAAAAGCTTTGCAGAACCATGGCCGCCTTAGAGATTAGATTGTATATTTCCTGTATTTGGGATAATCTTTTTGTATCAAGGAACTGATTTGTATTTAAAGACTTGAAGAATTTTATCTGTAACTATTATTAATATTTTCTTTTAGTATAATTATTTGTATTTTGTGCTTAAAAATGATGTATATCCGCTAGTTAAACCCCGGTGTATCATTGTATTATATTATCAAAATTTGGGGCGTCACATGAATTGGGTGACTATTTTTTGTTTGTATTTCTGCTTATAAGATTTATTTGTAGATTTATAATAAAAATTTTCTTTAGATTTAAATTTGAATTCAACATAGGTACAAGTATAACTTAATAATCATTCATTTTCTATATCAAATGATTCGTCAACAAGTTGGAAATTAATTGTCATCTTCATTAGCCTTTTTTTTTTCTTGGAAGAAAAATTTGCAATTTTTTTAGTCACCATTGATGCTATCCATTGAGAATCTTAGTTGATATCATTGCTTTCCCTTCTTACTCTGCCTGTTTGTCTATTTAGTGGTAAAAGATTATATGTTTGATGACTTGATCCACCATGTCATGTGTGGAGGAGATTGTGCTATTATTTCCCCATTTCACCATCATGGATCTAGGGTTTTATTTTATTTTTGATGATGTAGGATTTTGATAAAATCATTTTAGGGTTTTACACTTTTATTTTGATAGTTCAATTGCATTTGTTCAGGTTTTCTTTAATATTCTGATTAATGCCTCATTGATATTGTAAGCTACTATACAATCACACTAGTAGGTCTCGATCTTTTCCTGAGGCGATGAGCATTGCGGTGAGATGTTGTCCATTGATTTTTATAAATTTTAGCCACATAATTAAATATGCTTTCACACTAATAAAAGGGTGTTTTGCTTTTTGGTATTTGGAATTTTATAGGGAAAGAAGAATGGTGGAACCGTGCCAGATTTTTTTGACTTCTACAAGATGACTTATATGTCCAAAAAGAGAAAAGAGTGGATTGATCCCATATGCCATGAATTACATGCAAGTATTTAACATTTGGACACTTATAGTAATTATTGTGTTTTTATTAACAATATATATACATTTATATTTGTCAATGATAGAGAGATATGATGAGGTATGGAACGAGTCTTCCCAGCTTGGAACATCGATGACACAAGAGGAAATATCAAGAGGGGTGCTTGGGAAGAATAAGGGATATTTAAGAGGATTTGGGGTCAGCACAAAACCCTTTTCCTCTGATTCTAGATCAAATGCTATAGCACAACCACGAGAGGTGGAGATGCAAGGAGTTAGATCTGAGGTGGAGAGCATGCTAATGCAGCTTTTACAGGATAGTGGTGCTACAAACCAAATTTCTCCTAGTAGCTAGTCATGGTATTGGGAAAGTCTCCTTAATTTCTTTCAAATTTATGTGGGAAAAAATCTAAAACAACCATCACATTGTCCAGAGACCATCATGGGCACCTCTCCTTAGATTAAACAAACTTATGAGAACAAGCAGCACGTCGATAGGAAGTACGATTAGAGAATTATAGACCAAAATGTGAGAAAAAAAGGCAAAAATGAGTCGTTGGGGGAAAAAATGCCAAACATCTGCCAATTTGCTTAAAGATCATAACAGCCACCTCTCTCTAGATTAAACAAACTTGAGTGCGAAAGCAGCGCGTTGATAGGACGTACAATTAGAGAATTAGAGACAAAAATGTGAGAAAAAATGAGAAAATGAGCTGTTGGGGGGCAAAAATGCAAAATAGACACCAAATGCAACTTGTGTTATAATGATTCTGGTTTCGACCTGACTGTTTTAAATGATTTTGGATCTGAGAACCCGTGTATTTAACTATTGTTCAACTCATTTCTATCTTGTTGTTTATTGAGTTTGGCTTTTGGGAGTTTTGGTTGCGTTTATAACAGGTTGGGAAGTTGATTTTTCAAAGAGTTGTTGCCTAAAATTTTGCTTGTTCGCTTGAGCGACCATTCCTGTGCTCGAGCGGTCTTTTACAATCTACAAAACTATTGAGAGTTTGTATTCTTTGCTCGAGTGGTTTTTCTTGAGCTCGATCGAGCTTTTACAGGTCTGAACTACTGGGAGGAGGTCATTGTGTGCTCAAGTGGTGTCACTTATTGTGTTTGTCGCTCAAGCGACCATTCTTTCGCTCGAGCGGTCTGTGCGTATATCAGTCCGAGAGGAAGGCCTTTTTGCTCACTTTTTTTTATCTCTTTCTCTCTCTAAACATTCCAAAAACCCTAGATCTACTTCCTCTCTCTCTAGTTCTTGAACTTTTACCCCAAATATTCTCAATCCGTTCATTTCTTCACACTACTCCTTTGGAGAAAAACGTTTAGCACGTCAATGGCTTCATTTTGATCGGAGCATTTAGCGTTTTTGGTACCGTCAAGTTCTACTCATCTTTCCTTCATGTCTTCTTCTTTGAGGTAGGGATTTCTTTGACTCTTTTTATGAGTTTTAGCTTAATTATTTGTCTTTTCAAAAGGGTTATGTGGTTGGAAAATTTTGGTAAAACCTAGGGTTTGGTTTGAAATCAAAATAGGGGTTTTCCAAATTGATTCTTGAAAAGGGTTGTAGGAATATGGTTGTGGAAGAGTTGTGTTGAAATGGTGGAAAGCTTTTCACAAAATTGATTGTGGAAAGAAAAAGGGGTTTTTTTTCCCCAAATTTTGGTTATTGGAAATTGTAAAAAGGGAAATGAAAAATGATGTTGGATATTGTGAAATTGGAATAATGATTATGTTGATGATGATGGTGCTATTGGATATGTATTATCGCTTCCATTGAAATTGATGAAAATGTATTTTGATTGGAATTTATCTATTGAATAGAAATAACTGTTTTGAGCTATTGGTGGAGGATAGTCTTGATTGTTGTAGACATTGCATAAGGATTAAGTTGAATTGAAACTAATTTCTTATCCATTGTGCATTAAGCATCATTATACATTGAACATTATAAATGTAATGGTTTTTAAGAAAAATGGGTGAATACCGTGGTGAATCTGGTTAGGAGGTGTAGTTATAGCTTTGTTATGTTGGCCTGTGTGTCATTGGTGAAAGTCCAGAAACCCGCACGGTTAGGTGCCGATCCTTCCGGTTAGTACCTGTAAAATAGCTTTGGTAGTGCTTGTATATCCTAGTTGTAGACACGTACCTAGAGACTCCCAGTGTGTTGTATCCACTACCCTATTTTCTATATAAAATGATAATTTTTCATGAATTGATGTATAATCTAGTATTGCATAGTTTTGAAATGTAAAACGAGAAACGTTTGGAAAATGGCATGCATTGTGCATTCACCCTATAATTTTACTAAGATTCATATAATGTGTTAGACTATCTTTACTGGGTTTTGACTCAACTTATGTGGAAAATAACTTTTAGGTGCTGATGATATATCTCCGCTAAGGATGAAGCTAGGGAGGACTTGGAGCTTAAGGCTTCTTTTTTGGTTATGTTTTGATTTAATTGTTTGTTTAAGCCTCGGGCTTTATTTTTATTAAGTTAAAACTCATTTTGTTATAACCAAGCATAGTCATGGAAAGTTGGAAGCCATTAGGGCATTTCTCTATTTAATATTAGGGAAAATTACCAACACCCCCTCGAGGTTTGACTAAAATACGGATTCCCCCCCTGAGGTTTGGGAAATTACAAATTGCCCCCTGAGGTTTATATTTGCATAACAAATGAGGGGGAAATTTGTTATACAAATATAATTCTCAGGGGGTGGGATGTAATTTCTCAAATCTCAGGGGAGAATCCGTAATTTAGTCAAACCTCGAGGGTCGTATGGGTAATTTTCCCTTAATATTAATTTCATTTTTATTCCTGTATCAATGTCATATGCGATAGATTCAAAATCTAGGATTTATGAATGTAGATTGCATATGCCACCTTTCGTAATGATCATAGATAATATGAATGGAGAATATCAGTTTATTAATTGTGGAGAAGTGGTTTGGAAATACTCTTCAGATCCTGGGAGACGCTAATGATCCTCAGCTAGTCACCTGAAAAGATACAAACACTCCGGTCAGGGGTGCCGGAATTAGCACTCCGACGGACAAGTCAGTTCAGACACTCAAGATAGCTTGTTTACTAAGTTAAGTGAAGTGATTCTTACATACCTTTCTCAACCCATTGTTCCTATATTTATACTTGTTCCTTTTGATCCTCGGGGCCAGGGCCTACTTTTTAATCATTGTCCTTTCTATTATTCGGCCCTAAGGACTTACACTTATTCGACACATATGTTATATTCGGCTTCCCACTCTCGTAGGATACAGCCGATTAATATCAGTCTTCCAATGGTACGCACCTTCTGATTTTTTCCATAAATTCGGCCCCCACAATTGCCCCCCGAACTCCCCATTGACGGTAGTTAATCGGCGTGTTTGGTCTTGAATTGGAAAAGTTAAAATAGGTCAGGCGGCTTCGCGTACCCCAATATAGATGTCAGAACGCGCATACTTTTTCGATCATCATTACACTTTCCCGCCTCATTCGTGCGTCTCTCATTGATTGTGATTTGAAATTTCAGTCCTTTCGATTGCACAGTTCGTCGAGTATTCGAGACTCTTGGACCGCCAGCGGATATCCCTTCTCTGACTCACATTTTCTGCAACTCTTCTCCGTCTACCCTCGTCCCCCTTGCTCCTCGTAAGTCTTCTTCTCTTTTCTTTGCAATCCTACTTTCTGTTTGTTATTTTAATTTTGGCGAACCTTTTATTCCCCGTGAAAATGGCTAAACACTTAAAAGACCTCATTTCTGAGGGTCGTGTCTCCGGATTCCGGAGACACTTTTCCATCCCCGACGATGTTCATCTATCTCTAGTGACGGACAACACTCTGGATATGGAGAGAGAGGATCAAAATTCAATCGTCTTTCCTCTCCTATCCATTGCAGAGGGCGGGGTCCGTTTCCCCCTACATCCATTCCTTAGGGCCGTCCTCCGCTATTGGGGTCTGATTCCTTCTCAGCCCAACGTGAACTTTTTTCAAATCGTAATGGGGATCGTAGAGTTGAACCGGCGCCTTAGGATCAATCTTGGCATTCCGGCCATTCGGCACTGCTATGCTTTAGCCAAATCCTCCGGTCGGCTTGGGCGGTACTTTCTTAGGGCCAAGCATACTGACCATCATTCGGTAACCATGCTTGCCAGTTCTGGTAAGCGTGTGGATGACGTAATGGTCAATGTCTGAGGGAACTGGGAATTTGGCGAAGGCGAGGGTCGCCTAGACCCTATTCCCAGACGGAGGGGTGAACCAGGTTGCCGTGTGTTTCCTTGCGTTTATTGAACTTTTCTTTTAATCGGCCTTCTCTTCGTGTCTAACCCTTTGTCTTTGCAGGCAGTAAATTGAAGAAGATTCTGGTCTCTACTGACAACGCAGTCCTTGCGCAGATTACGACTGCACTCGGATACTTCGGCCGTCCAAACTTACAGAAGCAAGGGAGAGCGGCCCATATACTTCTTCAATACGAGCCTACTTATACTACTTTTTCGGCCGCTGACAACATTCCGATTCCATCCAACGATCAACAACTTGCGGCTCTTATCTTCCCCAGCTTCAAGAGCCTTAGGCAAGTTGGCCTCGAAGCTTCTGATTCGGGGCAAGACGTCGAGCCAGTGGTAGAGGTAGTCGCCGATCCAGCTAGAGAGTTCGCTGAGGAGGCCGAAGAGGTTGACGAGGCCCTAAAATCGGTATTTGAGGCAGCCAGACGTAGTCAGCCTACCTCACCGTCCACTTCGGGTCGGGCGGAGTTTTCTTCTGGAGATATTTTTGGAAGTTTGGGAGACCTACCCGGCGATTTTTTTGAAGGTATGGCCGGGGAAAGCCTCACGCAGATGGTTCGAAAGAAAAATGCCGAGCGCATGGCCGCCCAGAAAAAGGCCGAGGCCGCCCGTTCTGGACCTGCCTTGCTTGAGTCTTTAGAACCCGTTATTGAAGAGCCGGCTCAGATTCTTGCAGCCGACATGGCGAAAGAGGTTGAACAACCGGTCATTGAAGAACGGTTGATTCCGGAAGAGCGGGGCAAGAAGCGTAGTGCCGAGGGAGAGGCCGTTTCAGAAGATAGTCTTACCGACAAAAGGCCTCGCTTAGAAGAATCGGACGTGGTTGTTCCTTTCATTGTTTAGCCAAGATCAGAGACACGCCGATTTCTTCTGACGCATCCATCATTACCGATCCAGCGGTAGCCTTGAGCCTGGCGGCTTTAGTCTCCCTACTAGCTGATAAGGCATCCTTTCATGCCGTGCCGGATTTGGTGGTCGTAGCCCTATCTGCGCAGTCGGCCCTTTTGGTAGGTGAACTTTGACTTGTTTTGATTTTGGTTGCCTATGGCATCTAACGATCCCAACTCGTTTTGCAGACGGTCGGCAGGATCGCCGACTTGGGTCGCTGTCTATACAATGCCCTTGAGAGGATTGACCGTTTGCAATCAAGAAGTCGTCGATCAAAAGAGCAGGGCCGAGTTTGAGATGATGAGAGCTGCGATGGAGACTGCACGAGCCGAAGCCGAAGTAGAAAGGGCTCGGACTGCCGATCATCTCCGCTCTGATGCCGAAGATAGGGCAAACGCGAGCAAAGAATCACTTAGGCTAGCCGAGGAGGCGCTTAACAAGATGGAGACTGAGCTAGTAGAGTTGAAGGCGGCAAGGAAAGGAAGAATCTAAGGCTTCCGCCGCATTCAAAGCAGGAAAGGTGCCGCCTTCGAGGAATACGTAGATCAAGTCCCCAAGTTTTGAGAATCGGGGGTTCAAACATGGGTGGCTCAAGGCCCTTGATGCCGCTGGGATTACATTGGCCTTGCCAATTCCTTATGAGCAGTGTGGACGTTGAGCCATCGAGTCTGACCCGAGGATTGATCTGGGAGTCATTCGAATTTTATGAAATGCTTTCCTTTAACGTATGTTTTTGTTTTAAGGAGTTTTGTTGGTTCCGAGTAGTTTTCATGTATAAATTGGTTACTGTTGCGCTCAATTTTATTAATGAAAATTATCTTGTTGTTTCACTACTACTTGTGCGCAGTTTGTGATGTTATGTTGGTGAAGAATTTTTTGCCTTTCACTACTTTAGATAGAATGATTACTCTGTTGAGCTTGCTACGATGGATATCTTGGCAATATTGAGTTATCATTCATATGTCGAATAGTTCGTGGTATTATGCCTGAAACGATTCATAGGCCAGCTGGGCACTTGAATATTTGATAATCTATCTTGCCATTGCCCCAGGCGGTGCATAATCATTTTGAAGTCGATTCATGGCCGACGGGGCGATTAAGCCGAATATATTGATAAATCTATCATGCCCTTGCCCCAGGCGGTGCATGATCACTTTGAAGTCGATGCATGGGCCGACTGGGCGATTAAGCCGAATATAGTGATAAATCTATCATGCCTTGCCCCAGGCGGTGCATGATCATTTTGAAGTCGATTCATGGGCCGACTGGGGTGATTAAGCCGAATATAGTGATTAAATCTATCATGTCCTTGCCCCAGGCGGTGCATGATCATTTTGAAGTCGATTCATGGGCCGGCTGGGCACTTAAGCCGAATAGATAGATTAATCTGCCCTTGCCCCAGGCGGTGCATGATCATTTGAAGTCGATTCATGGCCGACTGGGGTGATTAAGCCGAATATAGTGATAAATCTATCATGCCCTTGCCCCAGGCGGTGCATGATCACTTTGAAGTCGATTCATGGCCGGCTGGGGTGATTAAGCCAAATACTTGGTAAATCTATCTGCCCTTGCCCCAAGCGGTGCGATCCAGTCGCGCCGGGCATTGAGGTTTTCACAATTAATGAGATTGCCTCGAGGTGCTGCCTCTGTAAAGATAAATGATTAAAGGTACAACTTTTATGAGCACAGTAAGCAACTGACTCCAGCTTTTGAAGTATCGTGTGAATGGCGAACAGACTCTTCTTTAACAGCAAGGGGAAGCAAGGACGCTAGCTGAGCTGGGTGGAGATAGGAATCGAGGTGGTGACCCGTCGCGCACAGGGAGTAGGAGTTCCAGGGATCGAGAGAGGCGTCAGTCTCCTCGACGTCGAAGCAGGTCGCCCAGGCGGGACAAGCAGTCGCAGGGCAGATCTTCTCAACCTCGAGTCGAGAGGGGATCTGACTCGAATCCGCACCCATTAAGCTTTGCGGTATTTGTGGGGAATAGACCCATGACAGAGGCGGACTCGATCGTTCGAGACCCAAATGTAGTGGTCGAGTTTGCTCGACAAATTTTTCCTCCTGAGGTTCAGCAATCGATGGTAGGTCGTTAGGACTACGAAGTATTCTTGAAGGCATTCACGGGCGGTGAAAGGGCTTTACACTGCCTATGAAATCGGCATGCGGTTGCGCGCTGCCGCCGAGAAATGAGAAGAAGGAGGAACGTATTCGAAGTTTGGAGGCTCGCGCGGAGGCGGCTGAGCGCGAGTTAAGGAAGACCAAGGCGGCTCAGGCGCAACCCGCCGGGCAGGGAAACCCAATCGTGAAGAAAGGGTTACCAGTCGGCTCATCAGTTCCGCGCTTGCCGATCGTGAGACGGCGAGTATGTTCGCAATGAGTCCGCGAAGGGAGGGCCTATGAGAAAGTTTTCATGAAGGCCGAAAAGTTGGAATCGAAAAGACCAAGAAAAACTTGCCGAAGAAGTTTGCCGATGTGAAAATCGTGGATTTAGGCACGGTTGGATCAAGGCATCTTAAGCCGCGGAAGCTCTTCGAGCTTCGGGCATTGATTCAGCATCGCCACTCTACCACAGTAAACATTTTCCGTTTTCTGCTTTTGAAGTCGAGAAGAGCGAGGATGAGGGTGACGCCGTATAAGAATACTTATTGTAAGGTTGAAACGCAGATCACGTTCAAAACTATGTAATTTATTGTTTGTTTTATTGAATAAAAAAAAACGTTCTATTATAAATATTTTGTTGCAGTTCGTATTTGGCATGTATGTGTTTCGTTTTATTGTATGTTTGAATGAATGTATAAACGTTGATCGCAGGGTCGACCCATATGTGATACCGGTTTATAGGTAGGGTCGACCTATACGTGATAGCCGTTTATTCCTGAATGAGGCCATTGTAACCTGAGGAAGCCGAAAGCCAGTGGTAGGGTGGCTGCGGCCAATTCAACTCGGCTCGGGGCTAGATTTTGGCCAGTGCACGTGCTTCAAAAAGTCATTTGGATAACTACGTCGTGGCGAATGTCAACGACGTTTGTCTCATGGAGTTTAGCTTTAGTGAAATTGCCTCGGGATTGGGGCCTAGAGATCGCTGCCAGTGTGAAAATAAAAGGAGTGGGCGCTTCGCGCAGATAAACAATCACTTATGTGAGGTGGGATAAGTGGGTGATGTTAGTTAGAGGCTCGGAGTTCAGCCGAACTTGGTTTTGCCATGGAGCGCGGCGGAGGACCCATCCGTATGGGAAGTAGGGCGTCCAAAAGTTTGGCATGAATCTTCAAGTCGTCGAAGCAGATCAACCCGAAAGGAAGGCAACGACCGTTGGTTATCCTTCCTTGTCCTGGATCTTTGCCTTGACATTGTCAATGGTATCAGTTTATCCTTCCTTGTCCTGGATCTTTGCCCTGACATTATCAATGGTATCAGGGGAAGTTTGGCAACGCGCAAGTCATGGGCTTGGGCACAGTTGGCTCAACGCATTGCAAACCGTGGAGGACTTCCAGGTGACAGGAGTTGATTCGGCGCTGCAGCTTTACCAATGCGTCTTTTCCCCTTTTTTAGCTTTTGAGGTTGAAAAT
This sequence comes from Camellia japonica, assembly GCA_030407325.1. Taxonomy (NCBI): domain Eukaryota; kingdom Viridiplantae; phylum Streptophyta; class Magnoliopsida; order Ericales; family Theaceae; genus Camellia; species Camellia japonica. Next base: position 121,670,836 of record JAPPVO010000017.1, read on the forward strand.
GGGTATTGTAATGCTAAAATACGGGTTGCGTTTACGTAACAACTGTTTGATCAAGTAAAAATTGTAATGCTCAAATGCAGGTTGCATTTATGTAACAATTGTTTGATCAAATAAAAAGTTTTATTTCAAATATTTGCGTCTTATCCTGAATTTTTTATATGCTTAGTTAAGCACCATATTTCGGATGTCGGCGAGTTTTGTTTTGTCCGTGCCGAAGGGTACTCCAAATCCGGAGTCTTAATCGGCCCTAAGGTGTCACGCACCAAAGGGGGCTCCGAATCTAGAGACTTGATGCGGCCAATCGTGATATCCCTGAAGGGCGCTCCGAATCCGAGTCTTAATCGGCCTTAAGGTGTCATGCACCAAAAGGGGGGAGGGCTTCGAATCCGGAGACTTAATGTGGCCAATCGTGATATCCACGAAGGGCGCTCCGAATCCGGAATATTAATCGCCCTAAGGTGTCATGCACCAAAGGGGGCTCCGAATCTGGAGACTTAATGTGGCCAATCGTGATATCCACGATGGGCGCTCCGAATCTGGAGACTTAATGTGGCCAATCGTGATATCCATGAAGGGCGCTCCGAATCCGGAGTATTAATCGACCCTAAGGTGTTATGCACCAAAGGGGGCTCCGAATCCGGAGACTTATTTGGCCCTAAGGTGTTATGCACCAAAGGGGGCTGCAAATCAAGAGACTTAATGTGGCCAATCGTGATATCCATTAAGGGCGCTTCGAATCCGGAGACGTAATCGGCCCTAAGGTGTCAGGCACCAAAGGGGGCTTTGAATCCGGAGACTTAATGTGGCCAATCATGATATCCACGAAGGCCGCTCCGAATCCGGAGACTTAATCGGCCCTAAGGTGTTAGGCACTAAAGGGGGCTCCGAATTCGGATACTTAATCGGCCCTAAGGTGTCATGCACCAAAGGGGGCTCCGAATCCGGAGACTTAATGTGGCCAGTCGTGATATCCACAAAGGGCGCTTCGAATCCAGAGACTTAATCGGCCTAAGGTGTCAGCACCAAAGGGGCTCCGAATCCGGAGAATTAATGTGGCCAATCGTGATATCCACGAAGGGCGCCCGAATCCGAGACTTAATCGGCCCTAAGGAGTCAGGCACCAAAGGGGCTCCGAATCTGGAGACTTAATCGGCCCTAAGGTGTTATGCACCAAAGGGGGGCTACGAATCTGGAGACTTAATGTGGCCAATCGTGATATCCACGAAAGGCGCTCCGAATCCGTGACTTAATTGGCCCTAAGGTGTCAGCACCAAAGGGGCTCCGAATCGGAGACTTCATCGGCCCTAAGGTGTCTGCACCAAAAGGGGCTCCAAATCCAGAGACTTAATGTGGCCAATCGTGATATCCACGAAGGGCGCTCCGAATCCGGAGACTTAATCGGCCCTAAGGTGTCAGGCACCAAAGGGGGCTCCGAATTCGAAGACTTAATCGGCCTTAAGGTGTCATGCACCAAAGGGGGCTCCGAATCTGGAGACTTAATGTGGCCAATCGTGATATCCACGAAGGGCGCTCCGAATCCAGAGACTTAATCGGCCTTAAGGTGTCATGCAGCAAAGGGGTGCTCCGAATCCGGAGACTTAATGTGGCCAATCGTGATATCCACGAAGGGCGCTCCGAATCCGGAGACTTAATCGGCCCTAAGGTGTCAAGCACCAAAGGGGGCTCCGAATCCGGAGACTTAATGTGGCCAATCGTGATATCAACGAAGGGCGCTCGAATCCGGAGACTTAATCGGCCCTAAGGTGTCAGGCACCAAAGGGGGCTCCGAATCCGGAGACTTAATGTGGCCAATCGTGATATCCACGAAGGGCGCTCCGAATCCGGAGACTTAATCGGCCCTAAGGTGTCAAGCACCAAAGGGGGCTCTGAATCCGGAGACTTAATGTGGCCAATCGTGATATCCACGAAGGGCGCTCCGAATCCGGAGACTTAATCGGCCCTAAGGTGTCAGGCACCAAAAGGGGCTCCGAATCCGGAGACTTAATCGGCCCTAAGGTGGTATGCACCAAAGGGGGGCTCCGAATCCGGAGACTTATTGTGGCCAATCGTGATATCCACGAAGGGCGCTCCGAATCCGGAGACTTAATCGGCCCTAAGGTGTCAAGCACCAAAGGGGGATCCGAATACGGAGACTTCCTCGGCCCTAAGGTGTCATGCACCAAAAGGGGCTCCGAATCCGGAGACTTAATGTGGCCAATCGTGATATCCACGAAGGGCGCTCCGAATCCGAAGACTTAATCGGCCCTAAGGTGTCAGGCACCAAAGAGGGCTCCGAATCCGGAGACTTAATGTGGCCAATCGTGATATCCACGAAGGGCGCGCCGAATCCGGAGACTTAATCGGCCCTAAGGTGTCAGGCACCAAAGGGGGATCCGAATCCGGAGACTTAATCGGCCCTAAGGTGTCATGCACCAAAGGGGGGCTCCGAATCCGGAGACTTAATGTGGCCAATCGTGATATCCACGAAGGGCGCTCTGAATCCGGAGACTTAATCGGCCCTAAGGTGTCAAGCACCAAAGGGGCTCCGAATCCGGAGACTTAATGTGGCCAATCGTGATATCCACGAAGGGCGCTCCGAATCCGGAGACTTAATCGGCCCTAAGGTGTCAGGCACCAAAGGGGGCTCCGAATCCGGATACTTAATGTGGCCAACCGTGATATCCACGAAGGGCGCTCCGAATCCGGAGACTTAATCGGCCCTAAGGTGTCAGGCACCAAAGGGGGCTCCGAATCCGGAGACTTAATCGGCCCTAAGGTGGTATGCACCAAAGGGGGGCTCCGAATCCGGAGACTTAATGTGGCCAATCGTGATATCCACGAAGAGCGCTCCGAATTCGGAGACTTAATCGGCCCTAAGGTGTTAGGCACCAAAGCGGGCTCCGAATCCAGAGACTTCCTCGGCCCTAAGGTGTCATGCACCAAAAGGGGCTCCGAATCCGGAGACTTAATGTGGCCAATCGTGATATCCACGAAGGGCGCTCCGAATCCGGAGACTTAATCGGCCCTAAGGTGTCAGGCTCCAAAGGGGGCTCCGAATCCGGAGACTTAATGTGGCCAATCGTGATATACACGAAGGGCGCTCCGAATCCGGAGACTTAATCAGCCCTAAGGTGTCAGACACCAAAGGGGGCTTCGAATCCGGAGACTTAATCGGCCCTGAGGTGTCATGCACCAAAGGGGGGCTCCGAATCCGGAGACTTAATGTGGCCAATCGTGATATCCATGAAGGGCGCTCCGAATCCGTAGAGTTAATCGGCCCTAAGGTGTCAGGCACCAAAGGGGGCTCCGAATCCGAAGACTTAATGTGGCCAATCGTGATATCCACGAAGGGCGCTCTGAATCCGAAGACTTAATGTGGCCAATCGTGATATCCACGAAAGGCACTCCGAATCCGGAGTATTAATCGGCCCTAAGGTGTCATGCACCAAAGGGGGCTCCGAATCCGGAGACTTAATCGGCCCTAAGGTGTCAGGCACCAAAGGGGGCTCCGAATTCGGAGACTTAATGTGGCCAATCGTGATATCCACAAAGGGCGCTCCGAATCCGGAGACTTAATCGGCCCTAAGGTGTCAGGCACCAAAGGGGGCTCTGAATCCGGAGACTTAATCGGCCCTAAGGTGTCATGCACCAAAGGGGGGCCTCCGAATCTGGAGACTTAATGTGGCCAATCGTGATATCCACGAAGGGCGCTTCGAATCCGGAGACTTAATCGGCCCTAAGGTGTCAGGCACCAAAAGGGGCTCCGAATCCGGAGACTTAATCGGCCCTAAGGTGTCATGCACCAGAGGGGGCACCGAATCCGGAGACTTAATCGGCCCTAAGGTGTCGCACCAAAGGGGGCTTTGAATCGTCGACATGACTAGCGCTGCAATGGGGTTTGAGAAATGAATTGAGCGACGGAGAAAAATGGTTTGCATTGCAGAAGTGATATACATACAAGTATCAAAGCCCACAGGTCGGGTCAGTGATAGGGTTTTCATAAAATCTCTGCTTGTGCCGATTACGGGGAGCCACGGATTTCTTCAATGCCATGGGCTGTCGGGAAGCGCACAAGCTGATGATAAGTGCTTGGAACGGCCTTCATAATATGTAACCAAGTTCGCCCCATGATGACATTATACGGCGAAGGGAGCTTTACGGCCAGGAATTCTATTTCGACCGTTCTGAAGCCCGGCCGAACAGGTAGTATGATCTTCCCTAACGGGTACTCAGGATTGGTATTAAAGCCGAACAATGGGTGAGGCGCCGGAGATAAATCTGACTTGTTGAGTCTAAGTTTGATGAAAGTTTGGTAATACATAACCTCTGAAGTACTCCCTGGGTCTATGAGAATGCGTTCAACGGTGAACCGATTTACGCGTAATTTGATGACCAAAGGATCGATGTGGGAAGCTGTTGTGCCGCTAAGATCAGAGTCATTGAAAGTAATTGTCGGAGCTTCTCTGGGCCATTCGGTCGGAATACGTTGCTTTTGGGGGATTGGATGCAATTGAATTGTGTGCACGGTTGGGGATGCAGGTAGGCTGTAGATTATATGGATCACGCCAAGTGGAGGTGAGTCCTGCCTCAAGGCTAGTGCCTTGGTTGGCTTTCCCTTTCTCACGTACTGTTGCAGTCGGCCGTCTTGCACCAGTTCTTCCAGGTGATCCTTTAATACGTAACAACTCTCAGTTTCGTGGCCGTGATCTTTGTGATACTCGCACTGTCTATCCCTTCTTCGCGTGTCGGGTGGCCCCACCATCTTTGACGGCCATTTGAAGAATGGAAGGTGTTGGACTTTGGTCATTATTGCAGCGATTGGTTCTGACAACTCTGTGTACTTCTTGTCGGCACGCCTCGAACGCCTGCTCTCGACTTGCAGCTGTTCATTCGTCCGGTGGCGGCATTGATCGCTTGATCGGCGAGTGTCCCACATTTTGTCTCGTTTAGCGCGTTGCCGTGGCTCAGGGCTCGGAGGTGGCACGGAACTTATTGGTTGAGCGATTTCAGGGGGGCCGTTTTGTTGGACATTTGGCCAGCTTTTATTCTCAAGGAATCATCTTCCACTTTGCAATACTCTTCAACTTTCTTCATAAACGCCCAGACTGCTTTGGGGGGTCTTCTGGTCAGGGAACTGCGAAGAGCACTGTCAGGATGTAGTCCCATTTTGAAGGCGGTGATGGCCATGGAGTCGTTGCAAGCGTCGTCAACGAGGTTGAAGCACTCCCAATAGCGCGCCGAATGCGCTCTGAGCGTTTCTCCTGACTGGATCTGCATAACCCAGAGAGAGTCGGCCTGTTTCGGCTGTACCTCGTTGGTGATGAACCTGGCCCTGAAGGATTTCTGTAATTGGGGAAGCTTTTGATCGAAGCCGGCTCCAGCTTGTAATACCACCTGACAGCTAATGGCTCCAGGCTGCTGGGGAATATTCGGCACATGAGGGCTTCGTTGTCTGCATGCAATGTCATGTCTTGCTTGTAGTGACGGATATGATCGGTGGGGTCTGATTTTCCATCGTAAAGAGTGAATGACGGAGCTTTGAACTTCTTGGGCAGGGCCGCCCTTGCAATCCATCGGACAAAAGGATCGTACTGGTCCTCTTCGTCTGAACTGCTCCTCCTGTGCTTGTTCCTTGTATGTAGACTTTTTTCGGAGGAGCTGGAAGTTTCGGATCGTTCCTTCTTGTTGAGCTCCGTGGGTAATGAGTTGGAGTCGCTATCGGTATCCTTTGGTCAGGCTCGAGGTCGTTGTCCACCGGCCCTCGGAGGTCGTTCGGGATCTTGGCGCATGGCCTCTCTCGATTTTGCTACTTCCAGGGCCAAATCTTGACGGAGACGTTCATTTTCAGCGATCATGTTCTCCAGCCTTTGTTCATTCTGCTTTGCTTGTTCCATGATCGCTTGCATTGTCTCTTGCGCTGAAGTCGTTGGTGAGTCGAAGTTCAAGGCGCGTCTTGCAGCGATGGTTTCCTTTCCGAGCATATTTTGCTGGAGTGAGGTCATCTCTCTGTGTGGTCTCGTCAGTGGCTATCGGAGGATCTTCAGTCACGCCTGCCATGGATGTATTTGAGTATTCCCACAGATGGCGCCAATTGTGGAGAAGTGGTTTGGAAATACTCTTCAGATTCTAGGAGACGCTAATGATCCTTTTGATCATTAGCACTCCGACGAACAAGTCAGTTCAGACACTCAAGATAGCTTGTTTACTAAGTTAAGTGAAGTGATTCTTACATACCTTTCTCAACCCATTGTTCCTGTATTTATACCTGTTCCTTTTGATCCTCGAGGCCAGGGCCTACTTTTTAATCATTGTCCTTTCTATTATTCGGCCCTAAGGACTTACACTTATTCGGCACATATGTTATATTCAGCTTCCCACTCTCGTAGGATACAGCTTATTAATATCAGTCTTCCAATGGTACGCACCTTCTGATTTTTTCCATAAATTCGGCCCCCACATTAATCAATTGACTTATGGTTATAAGTTGGGTTTTATGTTAATTATTTCGAGACGTTACATGTGTGGACAGACGACATGTAATTAGGATACATAGGTTTGGATTTAGAGTAAAAAACACTTTCAACTTGTCGATAAAGGCATTGGGGGGGGCGAAATTGTAAAACAACCCCCGAACCACTCTACGGATGTCACAGACAACTTTCTTGTGACAAATACAACTAGTAGGGATAGATGGCACGTAATTAGCAACTTAGGTTCGGAGTTAAGAGTCGAAAATGCCTTAAACTTACTCAAAAAGGGCTTTTAGACGTGAAAATGTAAAATAGCCCCCAAACTACTTTGGAGATGCCACCGGAAGCTTCCTCACGAAAAACATGACTTGTGTGGACAGAAGACATGTAATTAGCACATGTAGGTTCAGAGTTAAAGAGTCAAAATTGCCTTAAACTTAGTTGAAAAAGGGCATTCGGGGGGCAAAAATGTAAAACAACCCTAACCCACTCTGGGATGTTACAGAAAGTTTTCGCGTGACAAATACAACTTGGGTAGACAGACAGGATGTAATTAAGACATGTAGTTTGGGAGTTAGAGCTGAAAGTGCCTTAAACTTAACTAAAAATTTGTGTTTCGGAAGGGGAAAACATTTTTGGTCATCCAACATATAATTAGACTATAATTATACAATTTTTAAAAGATTATATACATTCAAGTTTTATATAATTTTATTTTATAATTTAAAATGGCAATGTTATTTAGTCAATACTAATCAATGCAATTATTGTTATAGATGGTTTTTGCATGGAATTGTAGATATTCTTTTTTTTAATTATTTATCTACGGAGGAGATTCTTTTTGTATAATCTGCTATTTTGTCATCCTCTATTTTTGTGTGGATTATTGTTATTCGTACAAATTACTATTGGCGTGGTACAAATTACTTTTGGCGTGGAACAAATTACTATTGGCGTGGTATAGATTACTAGTGGATATTTCCTTTTTTGTGTATAGAGGACTAGTTTTTGTATAATTCTCTATTTTGTATGGAATTATTATTTTAGGTTGGATTATATTTGGTTTGTATGGAATTTGACATTCAAAGTTAAATTTTTTTATGGTTAAAAGTGAAATGGATACAAGTTGTGGAATGGTTGATAACATAATGGGTATATGTATTGTTTTGTTTATATACACGGTACAACTTGCACGGAATAAATATAGGTTGTGGAGAAATTAATAATAAAAAAAAACTAAATAAAGTTTTTGGCAACTAAACATTTAGTAGCTAAAAAAGAGTGAAGTCGGCAACTAACCAATTGGTAGCCAAAAAGGAAATTAATATTTTTAGCAACTAAATATTTGGTAGCTAGAAAGAAACCAAAGATTTTTGATGACTAAACGTTTAGTTGGAAAAAAAAAAAAGAAAGAAAAGAAAAGATTTTAGGCAACTAAATAGTTAGTAGCTAAAAAAAAATAAAATGAAAAATAATTTTTTTTAGGCGACTAAACATTTAGTAGCCAAAAAAAGAAATGAGACTTTAGGCGATTAAATCGTTAGTAGCTAAAAGAAAAGAAAAGAATATATATATATATATATATTTTAATGACAAATATTTAGTAGCCAAAAATAAATGAGACTTTAGGCGACTAAATAGCTAGTAGCTAAAAAAAATAAAATAAAATGAAAAATAATTTTTTTGGCAACTAAATGCTTTGGTCCCTAAATGTAATACTATTGCGACAAAACTTATCTGTGGCTAAAACTCTTAGTCTCCGAAAGCTAAAATCATATTTTATTTGTAAACTTTTGTCGACATAAAGTTTAGTAGCCAGTTGGTGACTTTCGGCGACTAAAACAAATTTAGTCGTCATTTAATTTTCTCAACAACTAATCAATGACTAATCTAGTGACCAAATAATTTAGTCCGCAAAATATTCCAAAAATTTATATTTTTGGAATCTTTTTATTGAAATCTATCAAACATGATCCATGATGAATACGAAATTTTAAAGCAAGAAAATATGACATTTTCAATGACTTTGCTATCCTCCAAGTTAGGGAAATTTCACTAAGTTGTAGTCAATGACAATAAAATTCATAGACTAATTCAATGAATTTACTATTAGTCAGTGTCACTATTACTTGACTACAATTTCTAAAATAATAAAATTCTTAATTGAGAATTAATCATTGGAAAAATAAAAAATTGCAAAATTTGTGTAACTAATTCAATTTGAGATACCATTAGAATAACGGCATCATAATTTTTTTTTTTAAATTTGTTATATTCTTTTAGTTTTACTAATTATACTTCTTAAATTCTGGTCAAATTGCATGAAATGAACGAAGACTAAAGTCTAAATCAGTGAAATTTCACTAACTGAAGCCAAGACAATTGAAAAGTCAATAAAATTTCTCTAACTTTTAGTTAGAAAACTCAGCGAAAATTTATTATTTTTTTTCTTTTCAAAATTTAATATTCATCATGATCTTGTTTGATAAATCTCGACGAGACGATTCAAAAAATATAAATTTTACAAAATATGGAGTTTCATATCAAAGTTATTAAATTTTGAAGTTTTCAAATACATTCTGAAATATAACTTGTCTACAGTAAGAAAAGAGAAAATGCTAGACAAAAGTTTAGGGTTAAAATTTATACTTATTTTCATGAAATTTCACATCTTAGCGACTTTTTCTAGCAAACAAATTGTTATTGTCCTTAAACTTGTACACAAATAGATAGAGGAATTTCTACCTAATTTTTTCATTTATTTAGGCTAGATAATCATCTAGTCATTAAGTTATATGATTCCTAGTATTTCATTAGTTGAGAGTATTTTGATAATTTCCAAATTTTTGGAACATGGATTATAGGGGCCATAATAACCTTTTAATTAATTTAATTTAATTTAATTTATTTTTATAAATTAGCAGTCAAAAGTATTGGAATCGAAAGAGAAAATCATTTTAAAACAAAAAAATTAAAAAACGTTGTTTGAATTGTGTGGAAAACATTTAGAGCTTTGAAATTTTTGGTTAATTTTGTGATGGAATTCTAACCCTAGATGTATAAAGATTGTAATCATCTACTACTAAAGATTGTAGTCTCAGAAAAATATTTGATTCAACTCAATTTCATTTTCCTAAATTTAAAAAATTATATCATATTATCGTATATTCTTGCTTGATTAACTAAAAAATAGGTGACAAAAAACAAATTATCTTATATAGAATATATATTAGCCTTAAAATCTTTCTTTATTTAGCTAGATGGAATTACATAACATGACACAATAAGAAAAAATAATATTAATATGTGTAATTAATTAATAATTACATGAATATAAACTCAGATTCAAAACTAACCTAACTTTATACTCAGGTTCAAAACTAACCTAACCAATTTAACATTTGTGTTGTCGAATCGTTTCATATTCATATCAAAAAAATTATGAACCTTAATCTACTAACTTGATGTACAATTCAGTGTAAAGGTGTCTATGATTTATGGTCTTAAGAGTATATCCAACCCATCCTCTATATCTTCATATATGAAGAATTTTCATCTCCAACCCATTCTCTAAGACTATCTCTATTTGAGAGGAGGATGGGTTGATCCTCCAAATATAGGAGTATTAGAAATAGAGGGAGATCTCCATAACTGTAATGACTCGGATTCTAATTCATATCGGATTGGTGTAAAGTGGTGCCCGTCACCTTAAAACTTGTATGGTTGTCGGATTCTTGGTATTGATGGGTTGGCAAGTGAACTTTAAATATTATAATTGAGGATCCTTGGATGATGTTTGGAACCTTGATTGAAGCTTTAACAAAGTGCTTAGGCAAGATTAGATCAAAAGCCCCAAATTTGAGTTTTCATTTTTTACCAACCTTTACTCTTTACCCTTTTCTCCTTCCATACTTTGAATTTGAATGTGAGGTTAGAGCCATTGGAAAGCTTGTTTCTGGGGCTTCAATTTGGGCACAAGAACGACCTAAAACGGAGTCCGAATGAGAGAGTTATACCTGTTTGAATTTTGCGTTTCTCTGTTGGAAGTATGCTCGCTCGAGCGAACTGCGCCCTTTTCAGAGATTTTGGAAGCTTCTTTTCTACGCTCGAGCCAAGCTTCCTTCGCTCGAGCTACCAGGTCGCTAACAGACATTATAAAGTGACTTTTTGGCTCCAAAACTTTATTTTTCTCCTTCTCTTCTCCTCCCATCCTCCAAACCCGAAACCCTAACCTTCCAAACTCTTGATTTCTCCTTTTTTACCAAGGATTCACCCCAAATCTTTCAAGAAGGTTCAAGGACAAGCATGGATAAAGACTTTTACCGATTGTTTTGCGATTCCATTGGAGTTTCAAGATAAGTCTTCATCCTTAGCTTCCAATCTTGAGGTAGGGATACTTTTACCCTAGTATTTCTTTATTTTGGAGCAATTCATGGTATTATTGTGACTTATGAGCTAATTTGAAGATCTTGTTGGATTAAAACCATATTCACATGAATAAACCATTTTACTTGATATTGCTTGAAATTTCTTAAATCCTTTTTACAAAATATGTATGTAAATGTTATTAAAACCCATATCTATGATGAAGGAGAAAAACTCCCAAATTTGATAAAACTCTAAATTCTCAATTTGAGTAGAAAACACTAAATTGAATGGAATTTTCTTTGATTCATGGAATATTATGAATAATCAAGGGATGGAAGATGTGGATGTTGATATGGTAAATGAATTGTGACTTGAATGTTATTATTCTTTGAATATTATGTGGTGTTTCATCTATTGTGATGATGGATGCTTGTTGATGGAATTAAAATGTGATAGAACTGTTAAGTGTGTATGAGTTCGGATAAGAGTCAGTTTTGGAAAATGTGGTGTTGTGTTGGTACATGCGCAGGGAGTTTAAAAGGTTCCTAAATGCCCTGTCTAGGCTTATCGCTGGACGAATGCCGGAAAGATGTTTTTGGGTGTCCACACAGTCCCGCTGTATAATAGCCGACAAAAGTGGAAAAATGGATGGTTTTCTTGAGGTGCCTACTTCCTGCCGTATAATAGCCGGCAAATGTGGGGATGGTTTTTTTGAAACTAAAGCAACTTGTGTTGGACTTTTGCATGGGACTCATGGTTTGTTTTCCATTGATGTGATTATTTAATTGTTTTGTCGTAAGGACCCAGAATGTGATTGATGTGTCATGACATTTACATAATTGATGAAGGTAATCTATGTACATAACTCCTTAGATTATTTTGTCTCAATGATGCCATAAGTTTACTCAAGTAATTAAATACTTGGTTAAATGTATTCCTACTAGGCATATAGCTCACCCCTATTTTGTTTTTCAGGAAATAATGTTGTACAACTACAGTGGTGACTTAAAGTAAGCTATGTGGGGATTGACTGTTGATAATATTTTGCTGTAAAGACTTATAGTTTTGTACTAGGACTGTTAGATCTATTTTGTTGTTGTCTTGTATACCCAAAGGGTTCTTCTTTTGAAATTGTCATTTTGTTTGTTGAACTTGGAGTTGGGTACAAGGTTTTGTGGACATGTAAACATGGAAATTGTAAACTTGAACCTTAGTTTAGTGAACAGGTTGACCTTTGGAGTAAATTGTTAAATTGGTTGCAATGGATTCATGTATGAAATAGCAGAGCGTTACAAATTGGTATCAGAGCATTAGGTTCGAATACTTTAGGCTCGTGGGAAGTGACTTTTGTCACAATGGGATTCCTAGGCTTAGATGGGATGTTTACGTGCCTTGTGTGCCTTTTTTATATATGTGGTTATATGTGTATGAGGTTAACTTCTGAGATATAGCTTCTATTCGTTGCACTCATCGAGATCCTTTTGGAAAGGAATCTGATCAATTGTTTTTCTACTTGGAGGTCCTTGATTGCCATGGGATTGGCTAGTATCTTACGAGGGTAGCTTGTATGTGCTTTATTTGATGGCATGACAATGTGGATGGTCTTATGTGAAAGTATATATTTGTGTAAATGCTTGTATGGATGGTGTGTAGAGCATGAAAATCTTGAGTGGGGCACCTTGGTGTGTGTCACATAGGTTAGGCATTAGCATTGGTTGTGAATTGGCATAGGGTTGCCCTGGTGGTGGTTGGCATGTCTTGAGAGGTAGTAATACTTTCGAATCATTTGTGGCAGTGTGAGTGGTTATGGCACAATAGGGATTATGATGGGTGAATAGAGATTGATTGATTGAGAATTTGGCTAATTTGGAATCTGGACGAGAATTTTTTTTAGAAAGTGAGTTAAATGTAGAGTTTTGACGTAAATTAAACTATGGATAATAAGTGAAAGAGGTTGTAATAGTGGAGTTGAATCTCTAGTAGTGGAGATGGTGACGTGATGGTTGGTGATTTGTTATTAACGGGTGAGATATTGAGTGCTAGAATTGGTTGCTCTCTAGAAATTATGGTGTAGTGTGTCACGCCCTCAAAATAAACCCATAATATCATACATTCACGATAAAGAAAAGAGATTTCATATTACAATCATCAGAGTATTCTTACAAAAGATATTACATGTTGACAACATAAGTAAATGCCCTATGGGCTTACAACTTTCCAAGTCAACACTTGGTTACAAAAAGGAGAGTACTAACTTTACACAAAATAAGCCCTTGGCTTGATACACATGTAATACAACAAAAACAACAAAAGAGTCTAACAACCTCAAGCCTCCCAAGCTACGTCCTTGGAGGTGGCATAACACATGTACCTAAAAATGATGTCCCATAAGGGTGAGCCAACGCCCAATAGAGATATGCTAAACATAATATGAGTAAAAAGTAAAACATTAGCATTTGATAAATGTTTAACCCACATAAATCAATTCATAACCCATTTCAATTACATGACAAATATGTCCATGTTTCATTCCTCTTTCCTTTACTTAACCTATTTTTAATTCATAAATATGGCTTAGAACCTGGCCAAACAATTTCCATGAGACCACAGCTCATATTAACAATACTTCCATACTTCACAATAGATACACATATTTGATGTACCAATATCACATAAAACACTTCCATACTTCACAATAGATACACATATTCGCTGTATCAATACTTCAATAGATGCACATATTTGTTGTATCAATGGAGTTATCCCCTCTCCTCCAAAATAATATCTGGTTTAGGAGTCCATCCCCTATCTCCTCCTAAACGTGGAGTACATCCCCTATCTCCTCCCACATAACACAATGTATATAAGCACAAATCATATACATAATCAATCAATACATAAATTTGATGTATTATTCCAACCGTCATATTCAATGACATATTCAATTGATTAGTTTTAGTTCACCTAATTATCATGCAAGGTCTACAACATTCAAGACTATCCTCCACCGATAGCCCAAAGCAATTTATTTCTAAACAGATAATAAATGCATCAACAAAAAATTTGACAACAATTTCATAAGTGAACGATTAATAAATCCAACTCCACCATTCCCTCTTATAATGAGCCTATTTCATTATTTCCAACTCAACTCCATATTTCCATAACATTCCCAAATTAATTATATATATTAATTCATACAACAATTTAGGGCTTTCTCCCCCTTTTTCTCTACAATGACCCAAAGGTCCCATATATCATCAACAACATCAATACCATCATTTTAAGACCCAAGATACACATATATGAGTCAAAATAACAAAACCCCTCTTTATTCATTTTGAAACCCTAACACCCAAAATTACCCAACTTCAACATTATATCAAAATGACCAATAGTTTATGTCAAAGACCATAAAAATGAGTAGTTATCCCTACCTCAAATTCGGAGCTCAAAGGAGAAGACGAAGAAATTTGAAAGTGCTCCAAACCCTAATATTTTGGATCAAAATGTAGCCCTCAACAAGCTCCACACTTTTTACAAAGGCCCAAGGGTAGAAGATCACTCCTACTAGATCAAACCCTGGAGAGAAGTTGGAGTTTTAGAGTGAGGTGCTCTCTAATGGAGGTTTTGAAAAAGTAGGAGAGAGAGAGAAAGTCAAAAAGTGATCCAAAATGTCACTTTTCGGACTGATATAAAAGTCGCCCCGCTCAAGCGTGGAACTCCCCGCTCGAGCGTCAGACACAGACTCACGCTCGAGCATCAAAAGCTGCTCGAGCGCCAGATGCACACTTCCAGAAGTTTTACAGACCAAGGTCCCCGCTCGAGCGGAGGAACAAAACCAAAAGGGCCCGCTCGAGCGTCAAAACTCCCGCTCGAGCATCTGATGACCTGCAGAGAAAAATACTGGGAGATAGATATTCACGCTCGAGCATCCAAACTCCCGCTCGAGCGGAGAAGCAACAACAAAGGGCTCGCTCGAGCGTCAAAAGCCCCGCTCGAGCGTGAAGGCCAAAAACTGGGCATCAACCTTTGGTTTCTAAACACAACCAACCTGTTTCAAACCTGCCCAACACAACCCAAGACTCAAATACAAGAGTAAAGGATGGAAATGAGAATACGACATCAACACACTCACGGAACCGAGTCCGGAATACAATAAACAAAGAAGAGGAAAATCGAGATCGCTATATAGTGCATAAGTAATTGGTCTAGATGCTTGATTATTGAAGTGTTTGAGTAGAAAAGAGTATTGTCAACTGAGTGGTGTAGTTTTTATATCAGAGGTCGTGATGGAATGATAAATGTTCTTAGAAGAAGTTCTTGGAGTTAACTTGGGAGATTGTTATGGTTTAATGGAGAGTGTGACTAAAATGTGATTGGATTGATTGGTGAAGTCAAATTGGTGTGTCCTCATAAAAATCTGTGCTTGATAGTTTGGGAGTCATTGATATTAATTTTTGTGGCTACTTTGACTTTGAGTTAGAAGTTTGTAATGGTTGAGGGTATATGTGAGTATTTTGATTGGGCTTAGAAAGTGTTTATGATGACATAGTTTCAAATATTGAGATGAAGATAAAATTTGGTTATTGTATCTTGTTTATGAGGTTGATTCATGTCAAGTAAGTCACCAATCAAGGTGTAAATATGGAGATTTCCTCGAGTAAGAGTTATCTTAATTTTTCTTTTGGGAGCTTAAGCTTTTGACTTAGTGTTCCATTATACTGTGGGCATGGAGGAGATTTCAAGTTGCTAGTGGGTCGGTGTAGTATTACCATTGTGTTGGTTTTATGTTTGTCCCATCTTGAGTGTTTGGAGTTAGCTCAGATTCAAGGGTACTTGGTTTCCCCTTGGTAAAAGAGGACGATTCCTTACCGTTGGTTTTAATTGAGAGCATTTGTTGGTGATGGTATTTTGTATCTCTCTTAGTTAGATTATTTCCTTGGAGGAAGAAGCTAGCGTGGAGGAAGTTTTTGTTGTTGTTTTTAGTCTTGAAACTTATTCTTGGGTGACTTGGATGTGCCTTACGCTTGTGGGAATGTTAGCGGTGCCTTCAGAATGAATGGTTGGAATATGCCTTGCGATCATTACTTTTAGAAATCTTATATAGGAATGGTTTGACTATTGGTTTCAGGCAGACTTTTGAAAAATTATGACAGTGTGATTGTTGGTCGATGTGACTTTGACGTGAATCATGCTAGCCTTGTAGTTGTTTCACTGGAATATAATAATAATAATAATAATAATATAATAATATAATAATAAAAATAATAATAATAATAATATATAATGAAATAGAATAAATTTGTGAAGTGCCTACTTGATAGGAGATAGGAACTGTTAGTTGGCCTAAGGGATTGTAACGTTACTTAGTACTATGTAGATGGTGTTAGTGGATTATTGTTAAGTATAGGTTAGGCATTGTGAATCACTGTAGCACTAGTGTAGTGTTGTGTGCTAATTTTGGGGTAGGTTCCATGGTGTGTTGAATTTAATGAATGGGTGTTGATATGAGTTAGCTTGTCAACTTGGAGTGCTGAAATATGGTTTAGTCATATACCTAGTCGTGAAAGAGCCCAGAATGAACTTACAACATATTATTGGAAGTTTTGGTGAACATCACGTAGGAGTAAAACTAGGTGAGTTAATGTTGATAGGTTATGGAGGTTGTTGGTAGTTATTGGTGGTAAGTTTATTAACTATTGTGTGGAAAGGAGTTGGTGGGTGAGTATTTTTCATGGAAATTTGTGTTTGGTCTACTACTAGTGATTGGTGTTAATTCTTAGCATTACTCTTACCTAAAGGATAGAAATTGTGAATATGAGAAGTGTATGTGAGTATTTTGTTGAGTTTGGTGTATGTGACGACAACGTTTTCATGCAGTTGAAATAGGAGTTATTTTGTAGCCCTTGCCCTTTAGTTACAAAAATTGTTTTGTATCCTTGAATTAAGAGCTGTGAACTTCTTATATTGATTCTTTATTTTTGTTATAAGAATGGTGAGAAATTGTGTTGTTGGTAGGATGATCGAATATGATTATGGGGTTTAAATTGGATGTATTTGACCTTTAATGATAAGTGGTTTTCTTAATTAAAAGATATATAGTTATGCCTACTAGAGGAAGATACCTTATTTCAACTTTATTCCATGACGTTCGTAAAGGTATCATCTTATAAGAAGTTATTCGGTGGACTCCTTGTCAGGAAATAAAATGGTGCGAAGTACCCTTGTAATTTGGTTAGTTATGGAAATTGTGTTGGAGTGACTATTGTCAACCTGGAAATTCTTTAAAGTGAATGAGTATTTGCTGGTGTACTCTTTCATCTTGAGTTGTATAGGTTTTTAATGAAAGGTTTGATATGATGGTTGGTGTTATTGTTTTGTGACTTGAGCAATTGTGAGAAGTAGATTTTAATTTCATTGGGTAAGCCGCGGTGAATGACCTTCTGAGTTAAATTATTTTTAGGGATGGAGCAGTTATAGTAGTGATTGGACTGAAGTACTAAAAGTATGATTTTGTTAGAATTTTAAATTAGAGGCGTAGTACCATCATTAATGTGAGAGTGTTTGTTATGAAGTAAGCCGGTGTATCAAAAGTGTTGAATTTGGGTTTGACCTCCTAGGACATCATAATCTTAGTATGGTAGGGAAACATGTCTTAACTTTGGAAGTAAATACCATGGCATTGACTTTAGAGAATGTGGTGTACTGTACAAGTATAGGGTGATGATTTTTTTTTACGTGGTGTTAGTAATTGTGGTGTTAGTGAGTGTGTGTGTGTGTGTGTGTGTGTGTGTGTGTGTCACTCAGAGGAGTGACAAGTTGTGAAAATTACTTGGTAATTGTTTTTAGTTGATTGTGTGTGATTCCCCAAAATGGGGTTAATGGTGAAAATTGTGATGTAAATAAAAAATAAAAAAAGAGTCATTGGTGGATATTGGTAGTGGTTGTAAATGGGTTGTGATTTTCCCAAACTCATAATGTTTAGTTTATTCGTGTTGTTATGTGTGGTTATTGCGTGAATAGCTATAAATAGATTGTGGCATCACTATAGTGATGGGATTATTGGTTGGGTGACGGTTGAGAGTCACCGGTTGAAATATGCTAGAGAATATAATTGGGAACGGAGTTCTCCCAGTGAACATGATCTTATTTTTACCGAAATTGGGAATATATTATGATGGATGAACCAGCTAGTAAATGTGAAACAATTATGAACAATGCATATTGAGTCTTATGATGTGTATGCTTCTTAACGACCTTAAAATAAATAAACATATCTTTTCTTAAAACCCAGTACTTTTACAAATCATTTGTATGTATTTGAAACATTTTCATATAAAGTCTTCTACCATGCATGATCTTTTTTTTTAGAATTCAAAGGTCAAAAAATATGTTTTCGGATGTTCTTTTTCTTTTTGGTTATTAAATATTTTAAAATCACAAGTGAGTAATGAGAAGGCATAATGCTAGTTGTGTTGCAAGCATGAGGCTTGAGGTGCTTGGTTTCATTGAATTCTGTTTTGTTGAAGGCTGTGATTACCAGATAAAGCATTTATTAAAATCTTTTCTTCTCATGAAAAGGGATTGTGGACTTGGGTTGTAATGTGTGCTAATTGTTTGGAAATTTGTTGCCGAGAGATCGATAGTTGTTTCTTGGGGTGTGAATGTAAGGTGAAAGCTCAGTCTCCTAAGGTTCTACGTTGTTAAGCAATTGAAAATTATTTTCTTGAAGTTAAGTTTGTTTGAGATATGACTGTAGGGTATGTTAGTGATGCCTTTGCTTGACTTCTTGTTTCATAGAATTGATGAATTCTTGTGACTTGTTAAAGATAATAATGTGAATGAGTTGAAAAAGAGGTTCACCACTTAGGAGTTGTCGTTCGTGTTATTTAGGTGTTATCAGAATATCAGTGTGGGACTAAAATATGGAAGTTTTCTTTAGTTTTCGAGTTAGATTTTTGATGTGGTGAGTGGAAATCAATTGGGAGTTGTTTCTTGTCCAACTCGTGAAAGTCGTTGAGTTGGGAAACTTTTCTAGAGACATGTGATTGGGTAGAGATTATTCATGATTAGTTGGAATAAGTGTTAATTTTAGTATCAATCTCATTTTGGTTGTTCGAAACTCTGATTCTTGAATTGTCTAATTTCAGGGACAAAATTTCCTAAGGAGGGGAGATTGTAATGACTCGGATTCTAATTCATATCGGATTGGTGTAAAGTGGTGCCCGTCACCTTAAAACTTGTATGGTTGTCGGACTCTTGGTATTGATGGGTTGGCAAATGAACTTTAAATATTATAATTGAGGATCCTTGGGTGATGTTTGGGACCTTGATTGAAGCTTTAACGAAGTGTTTAGGCAATATTAGATCAAAAGCCCCAAATTTGAGTTTTCATTTTTGACCAACCTTCACTCTTTTGCCCTTTTATCCTTTCATACTTTGAATTTGAATGTGAGGTCAAAACCATTGGAGAGCTTGTTTCCGGGGCTTCAATTTGGGCACAAGAACGACCTAAAACGGAATCCGAATGAGAGAGTTATACCCGTTTGAATTTTGAGTTTTTGTGCTAGAAGTATGCTCGCTCCAGCGAGCTTTCTTCGCTCGAGCGAACTACGCGATTTTCAAAGATTCTGGAAGCTTCTTTTCTACGCTCGAGCCAAGCTTCTTTCGCTCAAGCGACCAGGTCGCTAACAGACATTATAAAGTGACTTTTTGGCTCCAAAACTTTATTTTTCTCCCTCTCTTCTCTTCCAATCCTCCAAACCTGAGCCTAACCTTCCAAACTCTTGATTTCTCTTCTTTTTACTAAGGATTCACCCCAAATCTTTCAAGAAGGTTCAAGGCCAAGCATGGATAAAGACTTTTACCAATTGTTTTGCGATTCCATTGGAGTTTCAAGATAGGTCTTCGTCCTTAGCTTCCAATCTTGAGGTAGGGATACTTTTACCCTAGTATTTCTTTATTTTGGAGAAATTCATGGTATTATTGTGACTTATGAGCTAATTTGAAGATCTTGTTGGATTAAAACCATATTCACATGAATAAACCATTTTACTTGATATTGCTTAAAATTTCTTAAATCCTTTTTACAAAATATGTATATAAATGTTATTAAAACCCATATCTATGATGAAGGAGAAAACCCCCCAAATTTAGTAAAACTCTAAATTCTCAATTTGAGTAGAAAACACTAAATTGAATGGAATTTTCTTTGATTCATGGAATATTATAAATAATCAAGGGATGAAAGATGTAGATGTTGATATAGTAAAGGAATTGTGACTTGAATGTTATTATTCTTTGAATATTATGTGGTGTTTCATCTATTGTGATGATGGTTGCTTGTTGATGGAATTAAAATGTGATAGAACTGTTAAGTGTGCATGAGTCCGGGTAAGAGTCGGTTTTGGAAAATGTAGTGTTGTGTTAGTACCCGCGCGGGGAGTTTTAAAAGGTGCCCAAATGCCTTGTCTAGGCTTATCGCTGGACGAATGTGGGAAAGATGTTTTTGAGTGTCCACACAGTCTTGCCGTATAATAGCCGGCAAAAGTGAAAAAATGGATGATTTTTCTTGAGGAGCCCATTTCCTATTGTATAATAGCTAGCAAATGTGGGGATGGTTTTTTTGAAACTAAAGTAACTTGTGTTGGACTCTTGCATGAGACTCGTGGTTTGTTTTCCACTGATGTGATTGTTTAATTGTTTTGTTGTGAGGACCCAGAATGTGATTGCTGTGTCATGATATTTACATAATTGATGAAGGTAACCTGTGTACATAACTCCTTAGATTATTTTGTCTCAATGATGCCATAAGTTTACTCAAGTAATTAAATACTTGGTTAAATGTATTCCTACTGGGCATATAGCTTACCCCTATTTTGTTTTTCAGGAAATAATGTTGTACAACTACAGTGGTGACTTAAAGTAAGTTGTGTAGGGATTGACAGTTGAGAATATTTTGCTGTAAAGACTTATAGTTTTGTACTAGGACTGTTAGATCTATTTTGTTGTTGTCTTCTATACCCAGAGGGTTCTTCTTTTGTAATTGTCATTTTGTTTGTTGAATTTGGAGTTGGGTACAAGGTTTCATGGACACGTAAACGTGGAAATTGTAAACTTGAACCTTAGTTTAGTGAACAGGTTGACCTTTGGAGTAAATTGTTATATTGGTTGCGATGGATTCATGTATGAAATAGCAGGGCGTTACAATAGCACTATTCATTTTTTAAAATATCAATTTTGTCCTCAAAATCTTTCCTTTCAACTTTATTTACCGATCATATCCTTTTATGTTTTTGATTATGTGCTATAAAATAAGAAAATTAATGAAATATGTCCATCCAACTTTGGATAGTAGGAGATATGCAATATGCTTTTTTCTTATTAGTTAAAGTCCATGAATAATATTATTAGAGAAATTTTTTTGTGAAGTTGAAATTTTTTTTGAGAAATTTCTTTGTGCTGTGAAAAAAAAAAATTATCCGTGAAGAGAAATTTCTTTGTGAAAATGTTGAGGAACCTCAACTACTATAAAAATGTTGCATGTTTTTATCTTAAAAAATCTTAATATCAAGAACCTTAAACTAAAAACCCCTGATAAAATACAAATAACTTTTAATATGTAATTTAATTTTTATAAAATTTGTATCATTAAAAAACTAAAACCATACCTTTAAAATGAGCCTAATATTAAGTATATTAAATAAAATTAAAAATTAAAAATTTTTATTTATTTATTAATGAACAAAAATTATTCACTTTTTGATGAAAATATTTTGGAAGAAAATCTTTAGAGAACAGAATGAAGATTTGTGATTGGAGTTTGGATGAATAGTGAGATACTATATATTCACTTTTTGAATAAAAAAATTATTTTCATTCTCTAATTGAGAGTGTTGGGTTGGAAATACTCTAAGAAAGAAATTTTTAAAAGGATATGACTAGGAGTGATAAATTAACCAAACAACTTGAGGTTTATTTGTGTTTGGCTTGTTAAAAATTTGTTTGAGTTTCATTTGTTAAGTAAATAATTCAATCTTAAACACATTTAGAACTTGTTAAAACTTTCAAACTAAGTTTTGGCTCAACAAAAATTCGTTTGAAATAAAGATAGAAAATTTAACAAAGCAAAATTTGAACAATTTTTAATTGTTGGACTCGTGTCTCAACCTTAGATATGAGCATAGATGTGTGACTTTTGAGGACCATTAATACAATGGCCTTTGTAAGCCCAAGTACCCAGACAACATTGATGGGCCTGAACCATGCCCAACAGCCCATACAATATTGACGGGCCTAGACCATGCTCAATAGCAAAACAGCTAAGCAGACTTTGGCGGTCTTTGGGAACAAAATTTTTAGATTTTTTTTGTTTTTTTCACTAAAAGACAAATTGATTGCAAAATCAAAAAAATAAATCCAAACAAAATATCAGATCAAACCCCATAATCATTTTACTTTTTCTTTCACAAACATCACATCCAACTATAAAAAAACCCAACTATCTTCTTAAACACAAAAAAAAATTTCTCCAATAGTATCCTACAACTAAAAAAACTTACAAAAAAACCCACTTCCCAAACACCCACTTCCCAAACACCCACTTTATTTTGATCTTCTACAAAAATAATTATTACAGCTTGTCACTGGACAGTACTGTTTGAGTCCGTGGAATCTATCAAGGATCTTGTATTTATAATTTGAACCGTTGATTCTTAGATCACAATGTATAGATTTATTTATGAAAAAAATCAGACCGATTCAATAATCGTAGTCACATTAGTTGATTAAATTTATTTTCCAAAAAATTGATGGTCTACTTTTTAAATAATATTTGTTGTTTATTTATTTATTTATTTATTTTTTTGTAATTTTTGAAATTTTTGTGGGGATGTAAAGAGATAAAATGGGTGATTTTTTAGTTTTTATTTATTTTAGGAGAGTAACTAACAGAAAAAAAATGCAAATCAGTGGTGCCTTCACAAAATATTTATAATTTCACCAAAAAAAAAATAAATAAATAAATAAATTATAACTTTAATTACCAAAATTGATAAAATTTTCACTAATTTGTAATTTTTTAAAAAAATTGCATTGAAATCCAATTTTTCCAAAATAAAAAATGGGTGTAAGGTGATAGAATTATCGTGTACACAGAAGCTCCATATACTTATTTTCAGTCAATAGTTTCACTTTTTTACTAAGGCCTCATTTGGGATGTAATCTTTTTAGCTTAAAAGTCAAAAAATCACTAAAAAAATCAAAAAATTAATAGCCTATATAAAAAAGTCAAAGATTCCCTTTTCTCTTTATTTTTTGCACATATTTTCGTAAAAAATAAAAAATTCATCCCAAACATACTAGTAATTTTTTTTATATCATATTTTAGTCAAAAAAACTATAAAATTACTAAAAAAATATATTCCCAAGCGAGGCCTAATTCTCAAACACATGCATCTAACGAGTGTAATCATCTAGAAGATCTTATGGCAGAGTTTTTTCCAATAACAAAACATGGTTTATGTAATTTATTACACCAACTTTAGAGTTGTTTATTGGTCCCGTTTGATAGAGCTGTAGGAAAGTGATTATAAATTATACCTTAACAGATTATAACTTATAGCTATGAGTATAAGCTGGTAACCTGTTTGGTGTAACTGTGTGATTATAGATTTAAACAACAGAGTAGTATTTGGTAAATAAGCTGTAAAATAGTTTTTTTGCTGTGTAATTGTCATTTTTGCCCTTACGAACAGAAAATTTGTAATTTTTGTCATTTTCTTCTCTTTAAATTTTGAAAAAGTTATTTCATTAAAGGAAGTTGATTAATTAGTACCTAATTTTGTATATTTCATTACCTCAAATTTATTTTTTTATTTTTTTATTTTTTTTATTTTTGTATTAATATTGAGTTGACAAGGAAACAAAAAAATGTCATTGGAATAAAAATACAATAAATTACTATTAAGGCAAGAAAAATAAAACTTCATAGATATTTAAAGAACTCATAATTTCGTCTGCAAATTGACATACAATATTATGTCTCCTTACTTCCATCTCGTTGTCATCACATGTAACATCATTTCCATGGTGTGCTTGTTGAGACGAAGATCCTTCCTCTTCATTAGGCACATAATCCGTGAATCTATCATAAGAGTCAAATACAATATCGTAGAACTCACTTCGTCAGATGAAATTATGAATTGCCATTGTTGAACAAACAAGTTTGACTTGGGTCGGCCACTTGTAGTTTGGTGGGATATCCTTTATCATCGGCCATCTTGCTTTCCAAACCCCGAACGTTCTTTCTATTACACTTCTAAGTGATGAATGTGCTTGGTTGAATTTTTCTTGTGCATTTTGAGGGAATTGACCATGTTCAAATTGAGCTAGATGGTATATCTATCCTTTGTAAGGTGCAAGATATTTTTTCATGTTTGAATAACCAGCATCCACCAAGTAAAACTCATCTATTTTAAAATTTCAAAATGAAATTAAAGTAAGCAATTATAAATGTAAAAATAAATGTCTACACAGCTTAAAAGTATGGCTATCTAGTTATCAGATAAATTAGAAAAGAAAACCAAACTAAACAATAGATAGATAAATCCCAGACTTTCACGCGTACATACATGCACATACACAAATATACACATATATGGCCTTTGGATTTTTCTTGAACTTGAGTTCACACTTCACATACAGACACACACAAATTTCAGAGAAAAGAAGGGAGGGGGGAAACAAGAAGATGTTCCACATCTATATATATTCAGTCATATATTTTCCTCTTCAGAAACAGAGCATACATTTCTTCGAGAGAGAGATGACAGATAAGGGAGAAGGCAAAGCCAAGGGCAAGATGGAAGAGGCAAATTCAGACGGAGAGGCCGCCTTCAACTCGAAACCAAAGGGTGAATCGAAGCAAGAAGAGAGAGTGTGATCTGATTTTGGTCTGTGTAAACCCTAGCTCAATGTGTGTGTGCGTGTATATGTATATATATCACAAACAAAAGGCATGAACTCATACCTTTTTAGTGTAGATCTTGGAGAAATCTTGGAGAAATCTTTGACTTCGATCGGCTGATCTTGGAGAGATGTGGAGGATCGTCTTCGGTCGCCAAGGAAAAATGAGAAGAGGATTGTCAAAAGAGGAGTGGGCTAGGGCAACGAAAGAGGGCTTATATAGTGGCATAACCGTAATTGTTGAAGTTTTGGAGGGGCATTTAAGTCATTTCATGCCCCTCCAAACAGCTGCGCGCTTAAGCTATAATCTGTAAGCATCTCCGAGCAGCTTCTCTAATTCAACTCAAAATAGCTTTTTTAAAGCTATAATCTGGTGCTTTAAGTTGTACCAAACACAACATTCTAGCTTAAATTAAGTCAAAAGCTGAAATAAGTAGCTTATAAGTTTTACCAAACAGGGCCATTATAAAATCGGATTGGATTCTCTTCAGGTAGATAGTTCAACGAGAAGGTCCCATTTGGTCTACTATGGGTCCACTTCAACAGTTTGAATAGTTTATTCTCACTGAATAGATTAATCATACAAAAAAATTAGATTGATTGGATATTAGAAGCCACTTAATCTAATTATATTTGTCTCAAAAATAATTAACAAATAATATAATTTTTAAAATAATCCATCTATTTTTTTTAAACAAATGATTTTTGATCAAATGTTCACCTACATTCACTACTAGAAAATTGACTTTTTGCATCTAATTTCTTGCGACTGACTATTTAACCATCACAAAAATATATATATATATATATTTGCAACTGCAAAAAAGGCCAACGCAAAAAAATAAATGAAGAAAAATATATTTAATTCAAAACTACATGATTTTATTTACTTCTCTCAATTTATTATTCCTATTTTTATTTATTTATTTATATACCAATGCCCTACCCTGTTCCATTCTCATGACATTCACAAACTCTCTCTCTCGCTCTCTTGCTCGCCATAGTCGCAGCTCCAGTGGTATGATTCTCTATCTCTCGGTCTCTCACTTGCTTCATTATGCTCTGTTTCTCTGATTTTCAATTTCATTTTTCAACTTGAAATTCGATTTTCTAAGTTGAATTTTCTCGAGAAAGTTATAACCTCTGCGAGATTTGATCAATGATGAAACATAAAATTGTTAAGTGAAATTAGGTTAATTGTTTGATTGAGCAAAGAGAAAAAACAAAGAGATGAGAAGGATGAACAACAATGCTCTAGACACGATAAGCACTGCTGCGACTGCCATCACATTAGCTGGGACTCAAGCTTCGGTTTAGGTAAACAATTTGATTCGAATTTTAACTATAATTACGTTGTTTGTTGTGGCTGATGATTTGATTATCTCAATTAGATACATGAATCTCTCGAGTTTCGATTTCTAATTCTAAGCTCTGTATAATCTGAACATTTGGGTTCAAGATCTGTTGATTATCTATGTTACGTTGATCATTTCACTTTGTTTGATGTACTTTTTGGAAATTATATTTGTTTAATGCTTTTTAATTGTTTTTTTTTTTTTTTGGTTGCAAGTCGTCCTCATCATCTTGAAATTGAGAAGGCAAAGAAAATGTTGAAGGTAAAAAACTGAGATGTATCCTGCAAAATAAATATATATATATATATATATATATCACTTTCTTAACGTTATTGTTTGGCACTAAGTGCTTGAATAAACAAGCACTTATTAGCAATACAAATGGTAAATTATTATTTATGATAGCCTTTGAAAGATTTGGTTATGATAAATTTTATTTTTTTCTATTTTGGAGGAAATAACCATTGACATTGAGAACCTGAAGCTCATCTTGTCATAAAAGCTTGTGGCTCTGCTTTGGAGGTAATTTATACTATTGTTATCTCTTTTGATAATGTTAATGTTGGCCTAAATTAAAAGTTAATGTATTCTCTGTTTTTATCTTTGTTGATCCTCGAAGCTGTGTGTTGGATGTAGCTTAGTTTGATCGACATATTGCTTCACTCCATATTGTTCATTGGTTTCTTCTTATTGATGCTAAATTAAAATCTTACAAATGTTAACAGATATTTTAATATTATAATGTGTTATAGATTATATTGTATGATTAGGCTCCAAATAACTTGTTAATCCTTTCTTTTCCTAGTTAATCCTTTCTTTTCCTCCAAGAAAACTTGCCTACCAAGTCTCTAATTCAAGTCTCCAAGTCAAGTCTTCATTCTTATCCACCAAGCCTCCAAGGAAATTTCCCACCAATTTCCTCTCCTATACTTTCCCTTTAAGTTAACCTCTTTCTTGGTGACCAAGCTTTCCTCTCCTATAAATTGAGCCTTTCACCTCTCTTATTATAGCTCAAGTTTCTTATTTGTGAGATTATAAGGCAAATAAAAAAGGGTGTATGTGATAAAACTTTGGGTTCAACCAATTGTGCAGTATTTGTTAACCATACGACTTAGTCGAGCTGTTGTATCTTGGGGAGGACAAGTCAAGGTTTTTTCTGTTGCACCGGTGTGAGGCTTTGCCTAACCGGAGAGGGCTTGAATCTCCTTAAAGAGAGCTAATTTTTCGTGCCACTTTTAATAATTATTGTAATTTTTTTTATTTGTATTTTCTGGTGTTTTATTTGTAATTATCACCAACAATTTTAAGGAGATTCAAACAGTAAAATTCATGGAGCCAATATTGGAGAAGCCCAACGAGAATACCAGTGATCTCAACAAGCCCTTCCGATTCAAGGGAGCCCATTTCAAGAGATGGAAAGGCAAGGTGCTTTTCTACCTCAGTCTCCTCAAGGTGGCCTATATCTTGACCGAGAAAAATCCAAACAAAGTCCCCACTGAAGAGATGACCGACGAGGAGTATGCCGCTCATCTTGAAAAAATCGAGAAATACAACACAGATGAGTATAAATGTCGGTATTATCTTTTGAATTGTCTTTCGGATCAATTTTATGATTATTATGATACTACTTATACCACTGCCAAGAAAATTTGGAAAGCCTTGCAGAATAAATATGACACTGAAGAGGCAGGCGCTAAAAAATATACTGCAAGCCATTTTTTTCTCTATCAAATGATAGATGAAAAATCAGTGGTGGAGCAAGTTCAAGATTTTCAGATGCTAGTGGCTGAAGTTAGATCTGAAGGCATCAAAATTGGAGACAATCTTGTTGTAGCAGGTATTATTGACAAACTACCATCATCTTGGAGGGAGTTCCAGAAGTCAATGCGTCACAAGTAAAAAGAGACGTCCTTGGAGACTCTAATCACACAGATTCGGGTGGAGGAGGAAGCACGAGGATAAGATGCGCTTATGACACGAGCATTCCACTACAAAGGTAAACTTAACTTCTGGAAATAGTTTACATAAAGGTCAATTTCATAAAAATAGCAACTTGAAGCCAATTAAGAAAATCTGGAAAAATACTGGAAGGCCACAAAATAAAAATTTACCCGAGGTAAAAGAAATGGAACCAAGAACCCCCTTCACAAGATCTGACAAACGTGACATGTTTTGTGTGTGACAAAAGTGGGCATATTGCTTGAACTTGCGAATTTCGGAAACAACAGTCTCGACCACAGGCTAATGTTACCGAAGAACCATTTGTGGCTATAATCATAGATATTTTTATGGTTCAATCTGTGGAAGGGTGGTGGGCAGACTCTGGTGCCAATAGGCATGTATACTATGATAAAGATTGGTTCAAAGATTTCACTCCTTTTAATGAGGAGAGGACTGTTATGCTTGGTGACTCTAGTTTAACCAAGCTGCTCGGGTGTGGGGATGTTGAGCTGAAATTTATCTCTGGACGTGTGCTTGTTTTAAAAGATGTGTTGTACACATCGTCCATGAGGTAAAATTTGATATCAAGTTATTTGCTCAACAAAGCTGGTTTCAAGCAGACTATTGAATTTGACCAATATGTAATCACTAAAAAAGACATATTTGTGGGGAAAGGGTATGCCTATGACGGAATGTTTAAATTAAATGATGAGAATAAGAAAGCACATGTTTCTGTTTACATGCTGTCTTCTATGAATTTTTGGCATGCTCGTCTGTGTCATATTAATAACCGATATGTGGGAGTCATGAGTAGTTTAGGATTAATTCCCAGACTAACAAATAAGTTTGAGAAATGTGAAGTTTGCAATCAAGCAAAAATAACTAAAAGGCCTCATAAAAGTGTGATGAGAAATACTAAATTGTTAGAATTAATTCACACTGATTTATGTGAATTTAAAGGAGTTTCAACACGTGGTGGAAATAGATATTTTATCACTTTTATTGATGATTTTTCAAAATACACTTATGTATACTTGTTGAAAAATAAAAGTGATGCTTTTAAAAAGTTTAAAAAATTCCTTCTTGAAGTTGAAAATCAATTCGGTAAAAAGCTTAAAAGATATAGAAGTGATAGAGGCCGGGAGTATGAATCTTTTGAATTCAACTCATTTGCTCAGTCTTTGGGAATAATCTATGAAACTACTCCACCATATTCACCTGCACCTAATGGTGTAGTATAAAGGAAAAATAGAACTTTAACGGATTTAACAAATGCTATGCTAATTGAAGCAGGTGCTCCTTCAAATTTGTGGGGAGAAGCAATTTTAACTGCACGTTATGTTATGAATAGAGTGCCACATAAAAAAACAAAAGTTACAACTTTTGAGTTATGGAAAGGGCATAAGCCAAATTTGATATATTTGAGCGTTTGGGGTTGTCTAGCTTTTGTTAGACTTGCGGACCCTAAAAGACCTAAATTAGGTGTGAAGGCTGTCACTTATGCTTTTCTTGGATATGCAACAAATAGTACAGCCTATAGATTTTTTGATATTGAAAACAAAATAATTTTTGAATCAAGTGATGCAATTTTTCATGAAGAAAAATTTCATTTTAAATCTAAAAATGGTGGGGGTCAAAATTATCAAGAAAATATTTTATCTAAAACCGGTTTCTCTACTCCTCTTTTACAAACCAAGATACTGTAGTTTTTGAATCTAAAAGGAGTAAAAGAGCCAGATTAGAAAAAGATTTTGGCCCTAATTATCATGTTTTTAATGTGGAGGAAACTTCATTAACTTTACAAGAAGCTTTAGCATCTCCTGACTCTGTTTTTGGAACGAGGTTGTAAATGATGAGATGGAATCATTATTATCCAATAAAACTTGGGTATTAGTAGATTTACCACTAGGTTGTAAAACTATTGGCTGTAAATGGGTTTTGAGAAAAAAAAACTTAAATCGGATGGAACTATTGATAAATATAAAGCAATGCTTGTTGCAAAAGGTTTTAAGCAACAAGCAGATCTTGACTTTTTTGATATATTTTCTCCGGTTACTAGAGTTGCATCCATTAGATTATTAATTGTAGTGGCTACAATTGATGATCTAAAAATTCATCAAACAGATGTTAAGATAACCTTTCTAAATGGAGACCTGGGTGAAGAAATCTATATGGATCAACCTGAGGGTTTTGTGGAACCCGGTCAAGAAAGCAAAGTGTGCAAGTTAGTTAAATCCCTATATGGCTTAAAACAGGCCCCTAATTAGTGGCATGAGAAATTTGATTCCTACATGATTGAGAATGGCTATAAAACAAATGAATGTGATAAATGCATCTACTATAAATCTGAAAAAAAATTCATATGTCATTATTAGCCTCTATGTGGATGATTTACTTATATTTGGCTCTAATTTGCATATCATCGTGGAAACTAAAAATATGCTTAGCAGCCATTTTGATATGAAAGATCTTGGTAAGGCTAATTATATTTTGGGAATGAAAATTACCAAAACCCGTGATGGCATATTTCTTGATCAGTCGCATTATGTTGAGAAAATTTTGAGAAAATATAATTTTTATAAGTGCAAGCATGTTCTTACTCCTTTTGATCCTCATGTGCGTTTATTTCCAATTGAAAATGATGGGGATGTAATTAATCAAAAGGAATATGCTAGTATGATTGGTAGCTTGTGTTATGCGACTGACTGTACTAGACCTGACATTGCCTATGCAGTTGGAGTACTTAGCAGGTTTACTAGCAAGCCTGGTAGTGATCACTGGCTAGCCATTGAGCGTATTATCAAATGTTTATCTGGTACCATAAAATATGGCTTGTTTTATAATAAGTATCCTGCAGTACTTGAAGGATACAGTGATGCCAATTGGAATACCTTGTCAGGTGATTCATTATCAACCACTAGTTACTTATTTACATCGAGAGGTGGTGCCATAAGTTGAAATCGAAAAAACAAACCATTATTGCTAATTCAACAATGGAGGCTGAGCTTATTGCTTTAGCTACAGCCAGTAAAGAAGCAAATTGGTTAAGAGATTTGTTAAATGAAATCTCTTGTTGGGAAAAATCGATTCCACTTATATTAATTCATTGTGATAGCACCGCAGTAATTGGTCGAGTTAATAACCGTTATTATAATGGTAAATCCAAACCTATTAGAAGAAAACACAGTACTGTGAGATCTTATATGAATAATGGCATCATAAATGTGGATTATATTAAATCTGGTGATAATCTTGCAGATCCATTAACTAAGGCCTTAGCAAGAGATAGAGTCTGGAATACATCGAGGGGGATAGGGTTGAAGCCCGTTGAATATAGTAGGAGCCATGTATGAGGATACTCAACCCAGGGACCAAAGATCCTATAACTGGGTTCAATGAGAAAAACGATCATATGATGGCCGTGAGAAATGCACTAAATTACTTTTTACCCATCCCTATGATATAAGTGCATTTATCTTGTAACGTTATAAAGGTTGAGTTATGAAAAAAAACTCTTAATGAATTTTTGTAGCTCTTATTGAGTGGGGTGTTATAGTTACAGGAGCACTCTTGACAGAATTCACCTATGTGAGTGTGGTAGTGGGGCTGCTACCTATGAGATTTGGGCTAATTCTCAAACACACTTATGAATCATGGGATCGCACAAGGCCGTAATGTGTTGGCTCTTAAAGCTTATGTGAACACCTGGAATATTATGTGTGTGCAATAAATTTATTTCCCTTAAGCAGTCATAGTTCAATGCTGAGCATACTATTGGCTTGGAGTAAATATTATTATTTCACGAATGGAGGTTCAATGCAGAGCACACCTACCATGACGCATAATATCCTTCTTTGCCTAATAATCTCAGATTTGCTACCTATAATATTAAAATAGATGGGGGAATGTTAGCAGATATTTTAATATTATAATGTGTTATAGATTATATTGTATGATTGGGCTCCAAATAAGTTGTTCTCCTAGTTAGTCCTTTCTTTTCCTCCAATAAAACTTGCCCACCAAGTCTCCAAGTCAAGTCTTCATTCTTATACACCAAGCCTCCAAGGAAATTTCCCACAAATTTCCTCTCCTATACTTTTCCTCCAAGTTAACCCCTTTCTTGGTGGCCAGGCTTTCCTCTCCTATGAATTGAGCCTTTCATCTCTGTTATTGTAGCTCAAGTTTCTTATTTATGAGATTATCAGGCAAATAAAAAATGATGTATGTGATAAAATTTTGGGTTCAACCAATTGTGCAGTATTGGTTAATCATACGACTTAGTTGAGCTGTTGTATCCTGGGAGGGACAAATCAAGGTTTTTTCTGCTGCACCGGTGTGAGGCTTTGCCTAACCGTAGAGGGCTTGAATCTCCTTAAAGAGAGCGAATTTCCCGCACCTCTTTCAATAATTATTGTAATTTTTTTTTGTATTTTCTGATGTTTTATTTGTAATTATCACCAACATATTGTTATGATGAGTTTGTTTTTTTGTATCGTGTTTGAGTGATAAATCATTGCTTGGATTATTTTCTTCAGTTATACTTAGCTTTATGATTGACTGCATTGGCATTATATTCTGTGTAGATAGATTGATAACATTGCACTAGTAGAATGGTTACAAAAGAAAAAACCTGAATTCTTCTTTAAACTGAGAAAAAATGACTTTAATTAAGGAGAATGGAATGTAAGGGTGAAAGGAAGAAAAAAGAATAATTCTTGAAGATGTATAATGAAATTCCTAGACAAGTTCATGGAGCATATTGCTTATCTTTATATTTCCTTACAGGTAACATAGCTAGTACCAAATGTAAGCGAATTTTTTGTCATGGGATGAGTGATGCGAGCTCTAAATTTTCTGAGATTGATATTTTCTGTTTAATGTTTTTAGCCTATTGTATCTCATTCGCCTGTCATTCAATTTTGAGTTGGGAGGGCTTGAGCTGCCCGCTGCTGCTCTATCTATTCCTTACTGCTGTGGCCTCATGCTATTTACTATGCTGCCTGGATGCATATTACTGCATGGTTACTATAAAATGTACTAAAATTATTGCTTAGCATAACAGTTAAAAGCATGATCTGTGGTTTTTATATTCTATTTGTCTTATTATTTGTGATGTTCGTTCATGTGATTTTGATATTGTCTATCATTTTTCTACTGTCCCATTTAAAGATATTGGAAGAAAAAAGAATAATTCTTGAAGATGTGTAATGAAATTCCTAGCCAAATTCATGGAACATATTGCTTATCTTTATATTTCCTTACAGGTAACATAGCTGGTACGAAATGTAAGGGAATTTTTTGTCGTGGGATGAGTGATGCGAGCTCTGAATTTTCTGAGATTGATATTTTCTGTAATGCTTTTAGCCTACTGTATCTCACTCACTTGTCATTCAATTCTGAGCTGGGAGGGCTTGAGCTGCCAGCTGCTGCTCTATCTATTCCTTACTACTGTGGCC
The DNA here is from genome assembly GCA_030407325.1 of Camellia japonica. Lineage (NCBI taxonomy): Eukaryota > Viridiplantae > Streptophyta > Magnoliopsida > Ericales > Theaceae > Camellia > Camellia japonica. Next base: position 121,704,394 of record JAPPVO010000017.1, read on the forward strand.
TTATGCTATTTGCTATGCTGCCTGGCTGCGTATTACTGCATGGTTTTTCATGTTATACTGTAAAATGTACTAAAATTATTGCTTAGCATAACAGTTAAAAGCATGATCTGTGGTTTTTATATTCTATTTGTCTTATTATATGTGATGTTCGTTCATGTGATTTTGATATTATCTATCATTTTTCAACTGTTCCATTTATAGATATTCCTATCACCTAGTTTTACTTGCCATAAATTTTGGAATTAAACAAAATTCTTGGTCTCATCATTTGCAGAATTCTGGTAGAGAAGTAGTTCATTGAGTTGTTTTTATTTTGTGGCTGTATTATTTACCTAGCTGAATGAGTTCAAACCTTCATGTTACAACTTTTCAATTGAAAATAAAAGCAAAACTTTGAAACTTTATATCTTTATGATTGCAGTTAAATCATTGCCAGCATGCTCGGCCTTGAAGAAATTAGAATTATGAAATAATCCAACTTTAATCGTATGTTTAATGATGGATGCTAACTAGTTTCTCTTCATTTTTTCTCTATCTTGCAACTTGTAAACTTAATATGGTCAAGGAGGATGGATTGGTTTTCTAAAAGTTGACTGGAATAGAGCTATTATATCAAGATGTAAGTGGTTCCTATTCAGCAATAATCAAGACTAAGTTTGTTGTAAATGTGTCAAAGCCTACTTGCTGAAACAAAGAAGTTTCTAGGAAGTTAAATACCCCCAGTCATGTTGAAGGTGATAATCTTAGTATGTTTGGTTGTTCTTATCCGTTTTGTTTTGTTTTGGTTTTTTTTTTTTTTTTTTTGGTCGTTATTTTCCAGATTCCTGTGAACAAGAACAAGAAAAAAGGCAACAAAAAGGAGTTGGAAGAGCGCCTTGTATCGCTAATTGCATCAATTTTTGGCAAGGACAAATGGTTATTGACACTTTTTGTAGCTAGCTTCTTGGATTATGTATTTTTACAAGGAATTGCAGCTTGAATAGCATTTTTTAAAGTCTGAAATTAAAGATGATTTTGCCAAATTTGTCTCAAATAAATGGTTTGGTGCTATTATTTTCAGATCTTATTTAGTAGATTTATTTCAAAATTTTCGTTGGTAGAAGCTATTTATAAAATATTATTGAAAATTATTTCTGACAGTAACAAGATGGTCGCTAATACATTGTAGGCTTTTTTTTTTTTCCTTTTTGCGACGGCAAACATCAGTCGCCATAAGTAGGTTAGGTGGTCACAAATAGTTTACGACTGCTGTTTTGCGATCGCAAAAAGTATTTGCCACCTCCAACATTAGTGATCAGTATTTGCCGTTGCATGAGCCATCGCAAAAGGTCTTTTGCGACTGTATTTTTATTATTTGCGACGGCTTGTAACGGTTGCAAAAAATACTTTTTTAGTAGTGATTCGATCAATTTAATTTTTGATATAAAAAATCTTCTTTATAATGCCTTACAAAATAAACAACTAAGATTGTCGAGATGAGATATACTGAACTGGATGTTCAGTGGCTCTTATAAAATTATCACATATTATAAATTTATAATAACCAATGAGGATGATTGGCAGCAATCTAAGAGCATCTCCAACCATCTTTCTTAATCTTTTTTACTTAAATTTTAGCTAAAAAGTATATTTCCAATTTTAGGGACTCAGTTTTTCAATTGTCATCTCCAACCATATTCCCTACATTTTCTCTATATATTTTAACCAAAATGAGTTGGACCCCCTCAATGAGACCCCCTTTGACCCCCTCTCTCTCTGATTGGCCAATTTTTTTTTTTCTTTTTCTTTTTCTTTTTTACATTCTCCTCCAATCACCACCCGCCACGTGTGTGTGGGGTAGTGGGGGTGGTGATTGGAGGGAGTCTCAATCACTTTTTTTTTTTTTTTTATTAAACATACTTTTCCAAACTATCTTCTCTTTTCTCTACCATTTGAAAAGAAAATGAAGGATGAGAGAGAAAAAAAATATTTTTTTAATTATAGGGAGTGATTCACTCTCTAAAATGACGACTTGAGTAAGGAAGTTATTGAAGAGATAGGGACACTTCACCAAAAGTCCATGGGCCTCTTTCATTAAGGACGAGTAAATTTGTTTATATTTTTTTTTATAGACAATCTTATCCTTAATAATAATTTTTATATTTCAAATTTTAAAAGGATATAACTTTTGATCTATATATATTAATTTTTAATAAAATTAGTAATTTTAGAATCTTCTTATTAAGATTATTAAACAAGATCCATGTTAGCTATGATTTTCTTTAATAAAAAAATCGTAATGGCTTTTTTCCTGTTGAAATTAATGTTAATAGTAAAATTTTATTCTGATTTACATTTTACAGTATAAATTTACTGTGAAATAGAATACAATTTATTGTGATTTTTTTTTTATAAATTTTATAGCTAACCCGAATCTTATTTGATAGATGAAGATTCAAAAAATATAATTTTATTAAAAATTGATATTTTATCAAAGGTTTAGCCACTATAGACATTTTGATAATAATAATAATATATACTAGACTTTTTAAGAAACGTTTTTTATATTCAACTTTAATGTATTAAAATTTTATTGTGGGAAGACCTTGATCAAATCTCTCGATTATTTTGTGTTTCCCTACTTCAAGTATAAAAAAAGCGAGAACAGAACAGGGCCGCGCATTGGTTCGCTAGTTCCTATGCTAGTAAAAAGCTTCCAGCTAACTGGGCGGATTATCCACCTTCGGCCCTTTGTTTCTGTTTGGTCTAGTGATGTAACCACTTAGGTGTTTTGACCCATAGAATTTCATCTGTTCAAAAAAAAAAAAAAAACTATTGAGTTTGTTTAGTTTGATTTTTTGGATTTAATTTTTTTGAAATTGAATTTTTTTATTTTTGTATTTTTTATTTTTAGTGAATATTTTTAAAATTAAGTAATTTTTTATTTTTATTTTTTAGATACACCTTAGTTAGATGTATCTCAAAAATAAAATATCTGTAAACAAATATTTTAAAAAATCAATAAATACACAAGAATACGAAAAAGTATTAAATTTTCATTTTTTAAATATTTTTTTGTATTTTGTAAAATTTTTAAAGATTTTTTTATAAATATTATACTTTTTAAGTATATTTATGTTACATATATCTAAAAATTTTAAAAATTACTTAAAATATTAAAAACATTCAATAAAAATAAAAAATTTTAATTTCTTGAAAAGTGATTTCTGAATTTCAAAACCAAATAAGCTGAGATACTCTAGGGTGCTACATGAGCAATCAATTTTTTTTATTAAAAAAAAATTCCCATTTGAATGTTGGATTTAGTGGGTCAATTTTGATGCTCACCTTCTCTGTAATTGGAATAATTTATTTTATAGGATTTATTAAAAAATTAATTTATATAAAAAATTAAGTTGATCGAATATCAATACATTATATATTTAAATTACATTTATCTTATAAAATTTAACATAATTTATAATTTTAATAAGGGACATTTATATACAAGTTATAATTTATGAACTTATACTCCATTAAGTTCTAACTAAAATTTTTTAGACCTTCAAGTCCTATTAAATTTTTAATAGTTGGAATTGCATTTCAAGCAGTTATGGTTCATCATTTATGATTATTTATAAAGGAATATAATGATTTGACATTTATTTTGATTTTCAAAACTTTCAAACATTTACTTTCAAATTGAAAAAACTAAAAAAAAAATATGTGCAAAATATATATATATATATTTGAAAAAACTGAATTATTTTTTTTTTATGTAAAACTGAAAATTTTGTATTTATAAAGTAGTATGATGATAAAACATTGATGTGCAAAATTGGAAAAAAAAACTTTAAAAATGAAAAAACTGATAATGTTCTCAGCTTTAAAACTGAAAAAAATTGCTAAGGTTTTCGATTTTATTGGATAGTTGAATCAAACCAATAAATAGAAGAACAAAAACGTATAATCTCATACTTTGTTTTTATTTATTTATTTATCAGTAGTGAAACAATTATCTGGAACATTACTATGCAAAATCGATAATATTCTTAATTTTTTAAAAATTAGAAAAAAATTGAGAATATTCTCAATTTTATTAAATAGGATTTATTGATTTAAAAAATCTTATATAGGACTTGAGCTACTATAACATTTGTAAATAGGATTTTTAAGTAATTATTTTTAAATTGATATAATAAGCCCACATTTGTAAATAGGACTGTCTATTATTTTTAAAACTGATATAATTTAATTTTTTAATTATTAATGTTAGATCAACTTAAATTTTTATATTAATATTAGTTTTAGCAAAACTTAAAAATCATTTGAAATAAACATCAAAATAAGTCCACTAAACCTCAAAATTGAATCACCGGCTGAAGATTGGACATATTGTTTATGTGAACAAATGACTATTTTGAAAAGATAATTATAATTAATTTTTTAATTAAAAATTAATTATAATTAATTTTTTATAAAAGAGATAAGTGAATTATAATTTAAGGAGTAAATTATAACCGACTTCCCGATAGATCCCAAAATGTCAAAGAAAAACACCGGACAACTGCATAAATTTATATTCAAAATTAGTACAGCATGTGGCAATGACTTGTGAGTAATCAATAAATTCTTCTTGGCTGTTTGTGTGGACTTAAACGTTGAGTCAATAAAACCCATGGCAGGTGTAGACTATTTGTCTAGATAAGTCACATGCTCAGTCAGGAATGGCAACCGGTAGGGTACCACATTCCGTTTCCGTCGCTTGTCCTTACTCTTACTTAACCCTATGAAATTCTCTCATAGCTCCGCTCCCTTAAACTCACAATATAACCCCAACCTCCAATCCTATCCAAATCGTAATCCAATAAGGAATTTATTAATAATTTTAAAATTTAATAATTAAAATTAAAAAATATTATTTATAATTAAAATATATCTATATAATAAGGGATAAAGGTTTTTAAATTTATCCTAGAAACAATTGTCCTACTAAGACATTTTAATTGTCATGATTCACTTATATATTGAGATTGACGGATGAGATAAGCTCCCTTTAAATATATATCAATCCCAAGTATATATCAACATTTACTTCCCGGCCAAACACTAAACTTCCTGTTTACCCACGTCTCTCTCCATTCTATCTTTATCTCTCTCCCTTCTCTGTTCTCACCTTCCCACTTACCCACGTCTCCCTTCCATTCTATCTTTATCTCCTCCCTTCTCTGTTCTCACCCACCCCATGCTCTCTTTATCTCTCTCTCCCTCCCTGTTCTTCTTCTTCCATACCCTCCCTCCTCACTCGCTCCCAAAACTGTTGCTCTCCAGGTAAGATCACTCTGTCACAAAAGAGACCCGTTCAGTTCCCTCTTTCTCTATCTCTCTCTCTCTCTCTACTATGCTTCACAAATTTTGAATTTGAGTTCTCTGATTCAAAGAGCTTAAAATCTCCGAAAATTGGACACGTCATCACAAAATCTCTAATGGTGTGCCAAGTTTTGTGGCTCCAAATTCAAATTTCTGGAATTGAATTCCACATTTTGCAGTAGCTTGATTCAATTCGAGAAATTTCGAGCTTTGATTAGGTTTTAACTAAATTGTAATTGAAGATTGCGACCATAGTTTTGCGTTTATTCTTTGATTTTATTCAAACTGTGATGATTAGTAGGGTAATGATTTCAGTTTCCGCTTGAAATTTCAGATTTTGCCTTGAAAGGCTTGTGGAGAAAGTAGAAAACAGAGTTTCTACGAAGCATTAGGGTTAATTTTCAGGTGAGATTCTAATTGCGAACATATGAACTTCTAATGCTTCATTTTCTCACAGTTTATGATTTGAATGGAAAACAAAACAATGTAAGATAAAGGATTCAAAGTCATCTTCTTCTTCTATTTTTTAATTTTTTTCCCCTTCTTTTCCTCAATTTTCTTAGCAACCGGAGTTTAGTTAGTGTCAAGGTTTATTTATGGTTCAGTATTTTATTGTAAAAGGCTGTTTCAATTTTTGTAGAGTTGTATGTTAAGTTGGTGAGGTATATGACCTGTGAAATTTTGACAGTGCCATATAAAATTGATGTCTGTGGTGGTGACCATTGTTTTTTACTAGGGTTAGAGAAATAGACGTTTTGATGCCCATTTATTTTTGCTAACTCTATTGCTCCAAATTTTCCTTAAAAAAGAATGAATTTTCTCATCTTCACATGTGCCACGCAGGAGTTTTATGGATTGCAGCAAAAAATTGTTTTTTAATATTTCAAATTATATGAATATTTGAAACATGACCAATATTCATTTTTTCACTGACCTAAATGATTTAAGATAAATATGGTGGAGCTATTCAGAGTTAGTAGTGCATCTGCATGGTTTCTATGGACTTGATAGCTGATAATAATCTAGAGTTCTGTATTAAATGGTTGCATAAGGGCTTAAAAATCATTTATAATACCATATGAGTTGATCCTATGTTGCATTGGATGTGATCACGGTAAACAGCCTCCACTTGAATTTCTTGATGTAGCCAATATGTCATGTAACATAGACAAAAACTTCATAGTTGAATGTTTCTATGCTCTGACTTCTTAGTTGAATGTTTCTATAAATTTCAATGCTCTGAATTTTCGCTGAATTTTCTTAAAAGAAGTTCAATGTTTCTATACTGTGAGAAAAAGCTGGAGCTTGACACTGGAATTTAGAAAATTTCAGTGTCAAACATGGAGTTGGTTGTATAGATCCATTTTATCTAATTAGTTCCATTCGTAATTATATCCTCAGTTGTAGCTAAGATAGTCATGTCTTTTTTATTACCTCAACCCAAGTTCTCATTGTTTTACCATATTCCTTTTACAATTATTGCTGATATACCAAATACCAAGAATTGTTGACCAATTGTCATATTTCTCAACCATGTTTTGTTGCCGTAGTCTTAACCACCTCATTTGGAGACTCGACTCATTGGGATAAGTTGAATCTCACAAACCTTGAAGAAATACAAATTTGCAGTTGGATATTCAGTTACATTGTAAAAAAAAATGTTATCCAACATATTTCTGTAGCTAACTCCCAATAGAGTTTCAAACAAGATTTGGATTCTTGAAACTTTTCTGATTTTGATCACTTGTGACTGGTAACTTGGAGGCATCAATTGTTGTTGTGTGTTCTCATTTGCTGTGTGATTCTCTCTCTGTATGTATGTATGTATGTTAAGTTAAAGGTAAGATAATCTGTATTATGCTTTGTTCCATTTCCCGAATGATCTAACAACTGAGAGGCAGATTTAATCATTTAAAGATGGCTATTAATTCTGCAGAAGAAGCAGTAGCTGTGCCTTTCTTGTGGTGATTGCAGCACATCCATCTCAACCTAATCAAATCGTGCTTGGAATGAGTGATGGTGCAGTCTATGTAATCGAGCCATTTGATGCAAAGCAAAACTGGGGTCAAATAGTGCCTTTGTAAAATGGAGGTTTTCCCCTTCATCCCTTAGAATTCTGCTTTGAATAGTCAGCCATCTAAAACCCCGTGCTAGGGATATTTGCTGTCTGTAAATTTATATATCCACTGTTGTTATAGGTTTTTTTTTTTTTTTCAAACAATTCTGAGTTCTACACATCGTTGAATCATGTGAACTCGAGGTATGATCAAACGATTGTGAGTCAAATAAGATAAAAGGGTTATAAGTTTTTCGGGACAAGTGATCATTTCTGAAGCATAGAAAAGTCTTTTTTATGAACAAGGGAATTTGGAAGTTACGGTTGTCAAATAAAATTATATAACTAATTTAGTCTCTGTCATTGTGTGATCTTTTTATGTTTTAGTGTAAGCAACAGTGTTATGAAGATGCAGAGGGTCAATGACCATGTTGGCTATGCATTAAAGTGGAACATGAATAATATGATGGCTAAAATTTGGTTTTCAAACTATTATTTTTTTTTTTTGAATCTTTTATTTTTGTCTTTTATAAATTTTTTATTAGATGCACTTCATTCATATATTTCCAGTGTCAAACATTTTAAAAAATTCACTCCCTACTCTTTGAAAAGGAAAAAAAAATTACACTGTGCCTTTAGGCACGGGCATACACTAGTATTATATATGGTACATATATTGAAATTATATTATATATAAAACATAATAAAAACTTAATAGATATTATATATAAAAACTTAAATATATATGTAATATTATTATTTATTTATTATATTATTTATGGGTTGGTAGGGTTCGGAGAAACAACAATCTCCCATGTCCCAATCGGATTTTTTTAAAAACATTTCAAATCCGACCCTACCCTATTTAACCATCCCCAAACCAATTCCATTAGGGTCGGGAGAGTCGGGGATCCTAGAAATCGGGACATTTTGCCATCCTCATGTGCACCTTTTAAATATATGAATCCCTTGTATTTAGACAAAATTAGACTATGAATAGGAGTTTTCTTTTTGGGAAAACATATGTAAGGTGCATATCATATGTACATTACCACAAGTAAATTGGTATAATTTTATTACAAAAGTTTATTATTTGGTTACAACATTTTTTTGTTATGCCAATTTCTGACGAAATTGCACATTTTATGATTGATGTTACGAAATTTTGAGTAAAGTTACACCAATTTGTGATATGCACCTCTAAGGATAGGGTGCACACCATAGGCTTTCCTTGCCCTTCCCCCTTTTTTCTATATGGAATTTAGTGAAAAATTCTCTTTCATGGACTTGTATTCCAAATAGTTCATAACATATTCTCATATTCTAATAAGTCCTATACATTTGGACTTTTGTTCCACCAGATATTTTTTCGGGTGGGTTTATTTGCACCCCAAAAATTAGGTTGGACACTTGAACTTAGTGAAACTTTTTTATTACTATTATGTCCCTATTTAAAATGACAAAAATACTTGATATTTGAAAAAAGTGCAAATCAAAGTGTTTTGGACACTCTACGCATAATCAATCTCAATATTCTCTTCTATCATCTCTTCTTACATTCTTCACTTTGCATCTTCATACTCAACACTATTTTTCTTGAATTCATCATTCTTGCATTTTGTTTCATATTGAAGTCAATAATAGACAATGTAGAAGACATTCCCAAGCAATTTTTTATTTATTTATAGAGAATGCAGGTAATCTATTCAAGTTCATCATTTTCGGCTATTGGGTTTACGAAATTTGTTCAGAAATTCAGTACTGAACAAATTATATTTATTCGAAAACTTATTTTTAAACAAAATTCATATATTCGACAGTGTGTATCAAGATAGAAAAGCTTGAACCAATTTTCGATTGTTCGACACTGACTACCCGAAGCAATTTAATATTTTTGGAATTAAGTATCCAGGTGTATTTAATTTCTTCGACATTGATCTAGATGGGAAAGCTAGAACTAATTTTGTGTTGCTCGGAACGAAATAACCGAACATATTTCATTTGTTTGACATTGAGTATCTGAATGGAAAAGATATAACTATTTTTTTGTTGTTTCGAACATCCAAACATATTTCATTTCTTCCGTACTGAGTTGTTCTGTTGTGACTATTAAACTAATGGAGTGCAGCATGTATGTTTCGAGTATATTCCTAGGGTTTTAAAAAAAAAAATTGGGGTATAATAAGTGTTATTTGGGGTGTCAAAAAAAAAAAATTAAATTTTAGATTGAGGTGTTTGAAGTAATGGGGTGTCCTACCTAGTTTTTAGAGTGCAAATAGATCCACCCTTTTTTCTTTCTTTCTTTTTTTTTTTCCTTTCTTTTTTCCCTCTATATTGGAGGTATTTTGTAGACTATTTTACGCTTATAGATATTTTTATCACAAAAACCCATAGTATATATATCCTCATGTGCCACTCTCTCCAACTACGATAGTAAACTCTTTGACAACTAACTGTGCAGAGTTGAATGTTAAAGATATTTCTGGGTTCGTGGTAAAAGAAAGGTAAACACATGAGAGAGAGAGAGAGAGAAAGAGAGAGAGAGAGAGAGAGTATATGTGTGTGTGTGTGTAACAGCTGATTTTGGGTGATCGCTCGAGTGGTCATTTGGTCACTCGAGCGTAGATTTGCAGCTTCTAGTATCTCGCAGGTCTACAGGTGAGATCGCTCAAGCGAAGGAAAGGTCGCTCGAGCGTAAAATTCGAGCTCCCAATATTTTCACTGTAGCTCTACAAAACTTCTAAGACCTTGCGTTTACTGCTTCAGCGATCTTTTTGTATTTTGGCCTTTTGCTCAAGTGGTCTTTTCGAGGCAGCAGAGTTATAATGCGATCCAAACACTTTTCTAGCTCATTTCTTTCACACTTCTTCTCTCTCTAACAATCCCCTTTCCAAAACCCTAGCTTAAAAACTCTAGATTTCATCTAGTAATAACAAGAATCGATCTTTAGGCCTTTATTAAAGTTGTTATTCATGCCAAGAGCTACGTTTTGAACTAATTAGGTCGTGCTATTTTGAAAGCTCATTGCGTGGATCTTCATCTCTCTTCTTGCAACCCTTGAGGTAGGAATATCTTTACCCTTGTATATTTTTATTTTGGTTTAAAGGTGTGTGAATCTTAAGGTGTATGTGACTATTGAGATGGATTATGTATATATATGGATTTTGTGGTGATGATGTGTTTTGGGTGAAATTGATGATGGGTTGGCTAACCAATTATGGAAAATTAAGTAAATAGACATGAATTAAGGGAAATTGATACTTGAAAGGAAAAACCCAAATTTTAATGTATAACCCTAAGGGTTGTTCTTGATTTTGACTTAATGGATAATTGATAAGTAAAATTGGAGGGTCCTTGCGATGTGTTAAGATGTCATTGTTTTGGAATGTGTTTGAGGTGCCCACTTGCTCGGTTCGTGTGAGGACAATGAATGTGGAAATGTGCTTGAGGTGCCCACTTGCCTGGTTCATGTGGGGACGACGAATATGGGAATGTTATGAGGTGTCCACTTGTCGGATTATGTGAGGAAGACAAAACTGAAAAGTTTGAGGTGTCCACTGGCCATCTGTGTGAGGACGGAAAAATGTGGAGATTAAATGTTAAATTGTGTTGTGTTATAAAATTGTAAACAATGTAATTCATGGGTATTGATGGAGATCATGCATAATTTAAATCAAATATACATATACTTGGTTAAATATATTTATTACTGGGCAATTTCTCTTTCCTATTTACCAACATTTCAGGACATGAAGAGCCCTAACCTCGTCAATGAAGAAGAAGAAGATGTCTATCTCTTTTAATATCTAAAATTTTTGGGAACTTTGAAATTTGAAATAGAATCGTTGAACTTCTTAATTACTTTTTATTTTGAAAATGTATATATTTTCTATCAAGTGGCACAATGTAATTAGTATGCTTGGTGAACAATGTATTTATGTTATCTTTCTCTTACTTATTGAACTATGAGCTGTAACTTGTAATTTTGTAAATTGAAAAGTATAGTTCAATGAGAAAGAGAAACATTGGAATGAAATTGTGTTGTTTGGATGTGTGGAGTATGTTTTTCTTTTAGTTGTTCAGTGGGAATTATTTCTGGGGTGTTACAAATTTGATATCAGAGCTAACTAGGTTGAATACCTAGAGCTTGTGGGAAGTGACTTTTGTCACATTGGGTTGTCATGATCGGATGAGGGGTTGGTTGTCTTATTTGACTATGAATTTCTGTGATTAGGTGTGTATGGGGTCAATCCTCCAGGATATGACTTGTGCCTACTACATTCATCAAAGTCCTTTTGGAAAGGCATCTGAACAATGTTTTTTTCACTAGGAACTCTTTAAGTGTCATGAAATGAGTTGATATCTTGGGAGAGTGATCCATAGGTGGTCTATTTGTTTACATGTTTATGTGTTGAGAATGAGATTGAGACTTAAGGAGAAACGATGTGAGAAGTGATGAACTAGTATGTGAATTTTGAGTTAATCTTGGCCACATCTACTCTTATATAGGATGTATAGGCACGGTAGAGGTCACGGCAAACCTCGTCGAGATGGTCGGCATATTCTAGCTCAACCAAAGATCCTTCCTCAAGAAGAAGGAGTGGGTCAAAATAATGTGGCTGCTCCACCGGCCCAAGATGCTATGAGAGTGTTAGCTCAAGAGATGGCAGGGGCTCTTAGGGAGTCAATGGATATTCTTAGAGCTAAGCAAGCAGCTAGGACTATCGAAGGGGAGACTAGGGTTTCATTCCTGAAGAAAGAATTCTTCCGCTCAAATCCTGTCGAATTTCTTGGGGACGCCGAACCATTGAAGGTTGATGAATGGCTTGAGCAAATCACCAAATATTTTGAGATTTTAGACATTCGTGAGAGTGAACTTTGGGTGGCACTTGCCAGTTATCAATTGAAGGGGGATGCTGGTCAATGGTGGAAATATGCCAAGGGTCGAATTGAACACACTTAGGAGGCATTTTCTCATGCCTTTCAGGAGAAATACCTTCCTCCTACTACAAGGAAACTTTTAAGGAGGCAGTTTGAGGAACTTGAATAATCTGAATCAATACTGATGGAGTTTGAGGCTACCTTCATGACCCTATCTCATTTTACACTGGATCTTGTGGATACAGAAGAGCGTCAATGTTTACAGTTTGAGAAGAGGCTGAGGTCGGAAATTTTGATGAAAGTGATGGGAAACATGATTCGGGATTAATGATAGACTAGTGAAGTCCGCAGCTTATGTTGAGATCATGCTTGAAGGTGAAGAGAAGAGGTGACGACTTAAGAGACAAGGATTTTCAGAATCTCGAGGGAGTTCTATAGCATCCAAAAAGTTGAAGGGTTCTACGTCTTCTTATTTACTGCCATTACTGGTAGTGTCATCAATTCTTATGTCAAGGAAGAGTACGGATAGCATATGACATAATGGGATCACTTGTTATCAGTGTGGTGAGCAGGGTCACAAGTCCATGGTATGTCCACGAAAGAGTAACCAATAGCGTTAGGCTTCTACTCATTTTTAGAGTCAGACCTTGGGTGGAGGTTAATCACCCATTTGTTATCAATGTGGCCAGCCTGGTCATATGAAGTAGTTTTGTCCCCAGATTGTCAGAATGACCAGTGCTTCAGTGTTTTAAGCAACACAGAGCTAGAGACAGGCTCATCAACCAGTTTAGTCTGGACAGGCATCTAGAGCTGTACATGGGGCTACCTCCGCATAGTCGGTACAACATGTTTATCATCAAAGAGGTGACTAGAGTGAACAAAGACCCCAAGGGAGAGTCTATGCAGTCACTGTATCCGAACAGTTAACGGGTCCAATAGTGATGCGAGGTACATATCTTATATATAATACTTGGGCCAATGTGTTGATAGATATGGGGGCATCTCATTCATTCATAGCATCTACGTTTGCATTTATGTTTGGGTTAGAGGCTGAACCATTAGAATCTTCTCTTGTGGTAGAATCACCGGTTGGAGGTAAGATTGTTCTAAATCATGGGTGTTGCGGGTGTGTGATCGATGTCACTGATCACTGGCTCCCTTTTAGTTTGGTGTTGTTAGATATGACAGGTTTTGATGTCATCCTTGGTATGGACTGGTTGTCCTCTTATCGCACTATTATAGATTGTTATCATGGGAGGGTTACTCTGTGTACTGCTAGTGGTGACTGTTTATATTTTCTAGGGAATAAGACTGATAGACTTTTACCGCTTTGATATGACTCTCATAGTTGAGGCAAATTCACTTCTCTTCTTGAAACCTTGATGAATGATGGGGATGGTGGAGTGCGAGGGGTATTTCTTAGGATGGTTTGTGAGTATTTAGACACCCTTCCAAAGGATCTCACTAAATTACCGCCTCATTGTGAGGTCGAGTTTTCTATAGACTTGGTGTCGGGCACGACACCCATTTCTATGTCACCCTATAGATTCGCTCCAGTAGAGTTGCTTGTTTTAAAAGAGCAATTGCAAGAGCTATTAGACAAAGGTTTTATACGCCCTAGTACCTTGCCCTGGAAAGCACCCACTCACTTTGCTAAGAAGAAGGATGGTTCATTGCGGTTATGCATCGATTACCTCAAGTTGAATAGGGTAATTGTTAAGAATAAGTATTTGTTGCCTAGAATAGATGATCTTTTTGACCAACTTAAGGGTTCTCAATGTTTCTCCAAGATAGATTTAAGATTGGGCTATCATCAATTACGTGTGAAAGAGGAAGATATTCCGAAGACGACATTCCATACTTGATATGGCCACTATGAATTTCTTGTGATACCGTTCGGTTTAACCAATGCTCCTGCCACTTTTATGGACTTGATGAATTGAGTTTTCTGAGAATATCTCGACAAGTTTGTGGTAGTTTTTGTGGATGACATTTTTATATATTCACCCTTTGAGGAGGAAAATGAGATGCACCTTCGCATTATGTTACAGTTACTTAGGGAGCACATGTTGTATGCCAAATATGAGAAATGTGAGTTCTGGCTCTCCAAGGTAAAATTCTTGGGTCACGTTGTTTCTAAGGATAGGGTTACTATAGATTCTTCGAAGATCGAGCCAGTGTAGAATTGGGAGTGACCTAAGAACGTATTTGAGATCCGCAGTTTCTTGGGTCTTGCCGGCTACTATAGGTGATTTATGAAAGACTTCTCCATGTTAGTTTCTCCATTGACTAGATTAACAAGAAAGGGAGTGAAATTTGTTTGGAATGAATCATGTGAAAAATCCTTCTTAGAGCTAAAGGCTAGATTAACCAATGAGCCAATTTTAGTCATTCTAGAAAGAGGTTTGGGGTACACTGTGTATTGTGATGCCTCTAGAGAAAGTTTGAGATGTGTTTTCATGTAAGAGGGTAAAGTAGTAGCGTATGGTTCGCGTCAATTGAAAACCCACGAAAGAAATTACTCGACTAATGACTTGGAGTTAGCTGTGGTTATTTTTGCTTTAAAACTATGGAGACATTATTTGTATAGGGAGAAATTTGTGGTGTTCTTAGATTATAAAAGTCTTAAGTACTTATTTTCCCAAAAGGATTTGAATTTACGTCAATGGAGGTGGATGGAAATTTTAGAGGATTACAATTTTGAATTACACTACCATCTCGAAAAAGCCAATGTGGTTGCCGATGCCTTGAGTAGAAAATCTATGAGTGCCATTGCTAATCTTGCAATTAGGGAATGGAAAATGTTAGGTGAATTAGGTGAATTCAATTTGCATCTTAGTGAATATCCCGAGCATGCCACCTTGTTTTCCGTCCTTGCACGACCAACACTTGTTACTTGGGTTATAGAGGCACAACAGGGTAACTTGGAAGTTAAAGCAATCATGGAGAAAATTGCACAAGGGAAGGAGGAAAGGGGTAGATTCCGATTCTAATGTCCAGTATCTAGATCGCCTCTTTGTACCTGAGTCGTGTAGAGATGAGTACTTTGGGAATTTCATCACTCCCACTTTGCGGTGTATTTAGGAGGCACAAAAATGTGCCACAACCTTAGCTGACAACTTTGGTGAATAGGTATGAAGTGAGATGTGGCTTCGTTTGTGTCCAAGTGTTTGACTTATCAACAAGTCAAGGAAAAACATCAACGGCCAGCCGAGTTATTGCAACCCTTGCCTATAGCTGAATAGAAGTGGGAACATATCACTATGGACTTTGTTTCAGGCCTTCCTAGAACACAAAGGGGTAATGATGCAGTTTGGGTTGTGGTGGATCAACTAACTAAGTCAGCTCATTTTCTCGCTATGTGTATAGGTGACTTAGTTGATTACCTAGCGGAACTTTACATTAAAGAGATTGTCTAGCTTCATGGAGTTCCGGTGAGTATTGTCTCGGATCGAGACCCCAGTTTTACCACATAGTTGTGGCAAAGTTTACAAACCGTTATGGGCACCCAGTTAACTTTTAGCACCGCCTGCCACCCCAAAATCGAAAGATAGTCGGAATGCACTATCTAAAACTTAGAAGACACGTTGAGAGCTTGTATACTAGACTTTAAAGGTTCTTGGGAGAGACACTTGCCTTTAGTGGAGTTCGCCTACAATAATAGTTTTTCAAACTAGTACTGGGATGACACCTTTACAAGCCTTGTATGGGCAACCGTGTAGGTCACTGGTGTGTTGGATTGAGGTAGGGGATTCACTTCTGCTTAGACCGGAATTGGTTTGTGAGACCACCAAGAAAATTACTCTCATTCAGAAACAGTTAGATACGACTCTGAGTCGACAAAAGAGTTATGTTGACCGGAGGAGAAAACCCCTATCTTTTGATGTGGGTGATCATATATTTCCGAAGATATCGCCTAGAAAAGGTTTAATGAGATTTGAGAGAAGCGGGAAATTGTCACCTAGGTTCATTGGCCCTTTTGATATTATAGAACGGATGGGGGTGGTAGCTTATCACCTTGCCTTGCCACCGCAACTATTTGGGGTACACGATGTGTTTTATGTCTCCATGCTCCGCAAGTATGAGCCCGATCCTTCTCATGTTTTAGACTGGACAAATTTGGAGGTGAAAGAGGATGCTTCATATGAAGAGAGACTGATGAAAATCTTGGACACCCGAGAACAAGTTTTGAGAGGTAAAGTCATTCTTTTAGTCAAAGTGTTATGGCATCACCATGGGGTGGAAAAGGCCACTTGGGAATGAGAAGCTAAAGTTCGTGAGAAATACCCAAATTTATTTAATGATATGTAAACTTGCTTGTTTGTTATTCTTAATTATTGTATGGGAGGTTGTAAAAGGAAGTATGGAAGAATTCAAATTCTCATGCTATTGTTGAATTTTGTTTTGATTTCGTTTTGATTTGTGAAGCTGTGAAATTGATGCAATTGTTATTGTGGTATTCATCTTCCTTAGGAATTGTTGGAGTTGTTTTGGCAAGAATTATGAAATTTTGGGGACTAAATTCTTTAAAGGGTGGAAGGTTGTAACAGCTGATTTTGGGTGATTGCTCGAGCGATTATTTGGTCGCTCGAGCTTAGATTTGTAGCTCCCAGTATCTTACAAGTCTGCAGGCGAGACCGCTCGAGCAAAGGAAAGATCGCTCAAGCGTAAAATTCAAACCCTCAGTATTTTCACTGTAGCTCTGCAAAACTTCTAAGACCTTGCGTTTACCGTTCAAGCGGTGAAAAGTTCGCTCGAGCATTCTCTTTATATTTTGGCCCTTCGCTCAAGTGATGAAAAGTTCACTTGAGCGGTCTATTTGGAGCAGCAGAGTTATAATGCGATCTAAACACTTTTCTGGCTCATTTCTTTCACACTCCTTTCTCTCTACCAATCCCCTTTCCAAAACCCTGACTTGAAAAATCTAGATTTCATCTAGTAATAGCAAGAATTGATCTTTAGGCCTTCATTAAAGTTGTTATTCACGCCAAGAGCTACATTTTGAACTAATTAGATCATGCTATTTCAGAAGTTCATTGAGTGGATCTTCATCTATCTTCTTGCAACCCTTGAGGTAGGAATATCTTTACTCATGTATATTTATACTTTGGTTTAAAGGTGTGTGAATCTTAAGGTGTATGTGACTATTGAGATGGATGATGTAGATATATATATGTATGTATATATGGATTTTGTGTTGATGATGTGTTTTGGGTGAAATTGATGATGGGTTGGGTAACCAATTATGAAAAATTAAGTAAATAGACATGAATGAAGGAAAATTGATGCTTGAAAGGAAAAACCTGAAATTTTAATGTGTAACCCTAAGGATTGTTCTTGATTTTGACTTAATGGATAATTGATAAGTAAAATTGGAGGGTCCTAGTGATGTTAGATGTTGTTGTTTTGGAATGTGTTTGAGGTGTCCACTTGCCGGTTCGTGTGAGGACGACAAATGTAAGAATGTGTTTGAGGTGCCTACTTGCCTGATTCGTGTGAGGACGACGAATATGGGAATATTTTGAGGTGTCCACTTGCCGGATCTTGTGAGGATGACAAAAGTGAAAAATTTGAGGTGTCCACTGGCCATCCGTGTGAGGATGGAGAAAAATGTGGAGATTGAATGTTAAATTGTGTTGTGTTATAAAATTGTAAACAATGTAATTCATGGGTATTGATGGAGATCATGCATAATTTACATCAAATATACATATACTTGGTTAAATATATTCACTACTGGGCAATTGCCCATTCCTATTTACTAACATTTCATGACACGAAGAGCTCTATCCCCATCAATGAAGAAGAAGAAGATGTCAATCTCTTTTAATATCTAAAATTTTTGTGAACTTTGAAATTTGTTATAGAATCGTTGAACTTCTTAATTACTTTTATTTTGAAAATGTATATCTTTTGTATCAAGTGGCACAATGTAATTAGTATGCTCGGTAGTGTAGACACCCCATTTTTGACCGACCTTAAGACTCAAACGTCATCGATTGAGCACTCGGTGATGGTGCATGTGGTGCTCGTTTCGAGTCTCCGGAGTTTTGGCTGAGAGCCTTGCCTCCGGGCCTCTGAACTCTTTTATGCTTCGGCTCGGTTTGTGAACCAAATCTTGTTTTCTCTTCCCAGAGGGAGGGAGAGGTCTCGTAGACCACTTTTCCCATTTGGAGACTAGTTTCTGGTTTTTGGAGCCTTTGGCCGCGCGCTTTGTCTCGGGACAGCTTAACGTTCTCCGTTTGGCGTGATTTTTGAACCACACCTTGTTGCCTCTGCCTAGAGGAACACTGTGCTCCGGGAGACCACTTTTGCGTTCATACCACTTTTGGTGCTCGTCAGCTAGTTTTCGGGGCTTTCGCCGCGTGCTTTGCCTCCGATCTCTCGTCTTGCACCCATTTTGGTTTATTTTTGGTAAAAACCTTGTTTTCCTTGTTTGGAAGGTGCTACAAGGGTGGGAGAACACTTTTTCTCCTTGGAGACCACTTTTCCTTCTGCCAGCCAGTTTTCTGGTCAGATAACTGGCTTGCTTGGTCTTTGGGCCACATTTTCTAGTCGGCCACCACACCACTAGCTTTCTTTCATGCCCTGGACTCTCTCCCACCATGGCCGACCAGTTTGTGTCTTGGAAGACCACTTGAAGTGGTCGGCCGACCACTTTAAGTAGAAGTGGTCGGCTGCTTTTTGGCACCTTTTTGGAGATATTTTCCTCCAGTTGTGGAGGGCTTTTGGGCTATCCTCCATACACGAGTATGGAGGGATTTGTTTGGGGCTTAGCTTCTCCAAGAAGCTTTGCCTTTTAGTTTCTATAAGAGGGAGGATCCTTCTCCCTCCTCTAGGTTCAGAAATTTGAGGGTTGAGAGTTAGATATAGTCTTGTATCTATACTTCCTTCTTTGCTTCATTTTTGTGCCTTAAAGTGTTATTTGTCTTAGTTTAACACACAAACACACACTCAAACACCTTCCTTTGGTTGCTGAGGTGCTAAGGGTTGTTTTTGGTGTTCTTGGACTGGTTTTAAGCTCAAAGAACTTCTGGAGTTGCAGTTGTAAAAGAGGTCTTCAAGGGTGAGCATTTGACCTTTAAATCTCCCTTTCTTGCTTAAGCTTTTAACCCTTCTTGCATACATTTTTAAGCTTAACTCTTAACTATAAAAAGTTCTGTTTTTGCATGCTTAAAATAGTTGTTTAAGGTCTTTTTTTCGTTTGGGGTGATTTACCCCCTCTTAGGCCTTGTTAGGCCTCATTTTGAGCCATCCCTTTAGGCTCTTATTGAAGCCTTTGCATGACCTTTCTACCACTGAAATCCAAAGGATTTTCAGTGGTAGAAAGGTGGTTTTGGTGTCCTAAATAGGAGAGGGTCATCCCTTCTCCTTGTATTGTGTTTACTAGCTTCACATGCCTCATGTTTGAGCACCTTTGATAAGCTTGTGTTAGCTTATTCTTAGCCAGTATTTGTGGTTAGTTTGCTGAGGCATACCACTTTTTTTGCTTGGTTTGGTCACTCCATGCATGGTTAATACACTTGTAGTGTAAATCACACAAACTAGCTTTGTATGCTTCATGAAGTAGCATGTCATTCTAGCTTGTTTTCTTTCCATTTTAGCATGTTTTTGGTGATGTTTTGCCATGTCATGACTCTGTTTTGGTTTGGTTTGGTTTGGTTGGCCCTTGCATGCTCCATGCACTTGTAATGCAATTCCATGAAACAGCCTAACATGCATCATGTTGTAACATATCATTCTAGCATGCTTTTGGCTTAACTTCATGAAGCTTTTGTCCATGTTTTAACATGCTTTAGCTCTGATTTTGATGGTTTTGGCCATGCGTGACTCGCTTTGTATAGCCTTGGTTCTATCTAGCTTATTAGCCTTGTGTATTGAATCCTCTAGCATGCATTACTTGGACTATTTTAATGATTTGGCATAATTTATTATGTGATTTCAGTCCATGTTTCATGGTCATGCATTCACATTTGTCATCCATTCAATGCGTTGGAGGGTTTCTCCCTTTATGTCTTAACATGGATCATTGCGTATGCATTTATGCCATAGCTTGCGAGCCATCATTTCAGTGTTTATTTGGGGTTATTTTGCCATGATATAACTCTGATTTTTATTGGTCGTGTCATCCCATGCTTGGTCTTAATAGGTGTAGTGTAATCCACCTTATTCTCCTTGTATGCATCATGCCTCATGCTCACCATGCTAGCTTGTTTTGGCATCCTTCCATACATGTTTTAGACTCATTTTGACATGTTCTAGGACTATTTTGGGTTGCCTTGGTCACATACTTCATGTTTTGTATACTTGTAGTACAAATGCTCTTGCTTGCCTCAAGCTTTGAGCACCATTGCATGCTTCATTTGTGTCGTGTACATGATTTGGCATCACTTAACATGACATTTCAGAGCATTTAGCATTGCCATGTTCCTACCTCAATCATGCTTTAAGTGCCTTTGAATGTTATGCATTGTTGCCTAGTTTATCCCGTAGCTCGTATGCTTGCATGCCCAAGCCTTTGAGCCCTCGTCTCAGCATGTTTAGGTCCTTATTTTGACCTACTTGAGCTTTGTCCATGCTTAGTTCATGCATTTGTGCAATGTATTGCATGCCTCCTTTGTAGTCCTCTTTACTAGCTTCATACTTTAAGGACCCTAGCATTCCATACTTGTGTTGTTTAAATGATTTAGCATCATTTCTTACCTCATTTTAGTGCACTTACTGTTGCTACACTTCCATGCTTTTTCACTCTTTAAGTGTTCTCGAGAGTTGCAACTTAGTGCCTTAATTGGTGAGCCAATTGGCATGCATGCTTGTATATGTTTTCGATGCCTTCATTTTAACATTATGGCCTCTGTTTTTGGCATGGCTGAGGTCTACCCACATTCGGTTTAAGCCCATTGAGCATTGTGTATGCGATGTCACATCGCACTATGCATGTTATGTTGTTATTTGCATTGCACATGCCATGCTCTTGATTCGCATTGTGTATGCCATGGTCATATTGCATTGAGCATTCCATGTTAGTCATTGCATTGTGTATGCTAGTTACCATTCGCATTGTGTATGCTAGTTGTCATGTGTATTGTGTATGCCATATAGTTCATTCGCATTGTGTGTGCTAGTATGATTAATTGCATGTTTGCATGCTTGTCCCTCCCATGTTTGCATGCTAAGGTTGCTTTACATTGCATTGAGCATGCCATGTTATGTGTTGCATCGTTGTTTGGAATAGGTGTTAGTCCAAACATGAGAAACGAGAGACGTTTCATACTTCAAGTGATGAAACATGCCTCGATTCTCAGTCGCCGACGCTCTTGATCATACATGATAGAGTTCTAGGCTTTATGTGTTTACTTGTGCATTCATTTTACATTGAATTGTGCAACTTCGCCTCTCGGCCATCATGCATTGAAATGCGCGATTGGTGGCCCGAGGGTCGAGAACTACACTCCCTTGAGTTAATGACATGATAGGGAGGGTGGTTGTGCACACATATCTTGCAAATACATTGCCATGCCCTTTCTTGCTCTCTGTCGCAGCAAACTGGAATTTAGCAGCAACAACTGGCCGACCAGCCAGAAAAACTAGCTGGCCGACCACTTTTCTGGTTTTTCAACAACCAAAAGTGGTTGGCAGGTGTCTGGAGAGACCAAAAGTGGTCGGCCACCCTCCTACAGGATTCTCAAGGTGAAGTTTCAGCTTTCTGGAGCTTGGTGCAAGTTTTTGAGAATAAATGAAAACAGAGGCAAATCGGGGCATCGCATTGGATTTCCGAACGAGGCGACCGGGCTTGCATGCATTCCTCTCCCTCTGAGGCTCCTGATTTATTGCTTTCCTTAGCTGCTATGCTTAGATAGCTTGCTTTTGCTTTGGTTTGTACTTTAATTAGTTAATGCGTTAGCTATTCAATTTGTTTTGTAATAATTAGTTAACTAGGATTAGTTAATTAATTGTGTTGTAATAATTAGTTTAATTAGCTTAGATTAGCCAGTTAGCTTCTTATTCGGTCCCTCCCTGGAGAGGGCACACTGTTGTAATAAGCGTGCGTGTGTGTGATGCATGTCTTCCAAACTCCATTTCTTTCTCCCTTTTACTTAACCGCTTACGATGGTTAGTTTTAGGGCATATTTTGTTTAGCATACCTTATGCTTCGCATGTGTGCATCCATTCATCTGTATTGCATGCACCGGGCTCGGCGCATCATACTAACTGCATTGTATTTCAATACCTATTTGAATACATGTATCAAGTTGCATTTCACATGACATGATTAGGATAGCCAAGCCTATCTTAGTTACATTTCGCATGTGTTGCATTAGCCATCTTAACATGAACTAGGATCATGCATGATTTCTAACTAGTTCTTTGTTTTGGCTTGGAGTACACTGTGAGTGTTTACGCTTTAGCATACTGCATGTGTGTTATTGACTACCATGGAAGCATGCTTGCCATGAGGCTAACTTCTTAGTTGATATTAACTGCCTGAATGCCTGTGGGTGAAGGTTGGATTACCTGAATTGGAACAATTCATTGAAATCCGCATTTTAGTCTACTTGCGAGTAGCAAACTTCAAACCATTTTCCAAACAAACAGATATGTGATGCTTGGTTCCAAATTAGGCGATCTAGTCTATACTTGTTTGCTGTGCGCATCACATAGTAAGATTAGCTAATTAACCGGAATAAGAACACATGTGTTTTCAAAAACAAGGTATCATGCTTAGTACAGGCCGATCTTTGATCGGGCGAGCGGGGGTGCTCATTACATGAACTTCCCCAATCGTACCTAAGTTCTCGAGCCGAGGCAACTTTGGTGATGACGGATACGTGGCCTTAGGCATGAGTCAGGGTTTTCTAAATTCCCCCAAAATAAAATATTTAGGTGGCGACTCTGTATCTGGCAAAGCAGTCCATGTTTGACACTTCTTTATAAAAATCAGTTTTCCGAAATGATTTGGCGAATTTGGACTCTTTGGTGATTTATCGATCTCACATCGTACATTGTGAGATTAGATTCAGAACCGTGACATTTGAGTCCGAACTGTAGTAAGCCCAATGGACAAAACGGAATACCGCGCCATTTTCGCGTGCGGAGCCCGGGACGTTCGGGACGCGTCTACAGTTTCTGGCGACTCTGCTGGGGAAATAGAGAACTTGACTCAAACTCGTGATATCTTGTTTTGATTACACTTATGTGTTTCTTTGCATTGCATTTGCATTGGTGCACCTAGGACACCGTGTTTGCCGTATGCGATTCCTGAACGGCTTGCCGGAGGCTTGCTTTGAGAAGCATGCCATAAGGCTGACCGGTTGCGGGCTCTGCCACGACGGGAACACAAACCTCGGTTTTTACCGGGGCACCCCTTTTTGACCATTCAACCTATTGTATATTGGAATCCATAGTGACTATTCCAAACTAGGACAGGTTGCTTACCCGATTGTAGGTTGTTTGAAACCGCTGTGTGCGTAGTGAAACCCTAGCTCCTGACAAGATAAGACAGAGAAACCCTACCCCAACATAGGGGTGTATTGGCTCTTACTTGCTTGCTATGTGCTTTTGGGGAGTGTGTCTCTACAGGAATACGTATATCAGTTTGCAAGTCTGGGTATCAGGCATGAGGGCATCGGTATTTTGGGAATCAGTTTTACCTGAGGGTATCAGTTTTTCAGGCAGAATTTTGGCAGAATTCAGTAGAGAGTACAACCATTCAGCTATGCTCGTATCTGTTCTAGTGAAATTGGGCTGAGATACTGCCTGTTTTCTCTTTTGCTAGGGGGGTAGTCTTGGGAACCGTAGCTTCAGAAGGCTCCAACATTCCCCGAGGTTCATTGGATTTGTGCTGATAGACTTTGTCAGGTCACAGATTCAGTTCAAAGCTGCCAGTGTTCTCCTTCGCCGAGGCAAGGCAGAGAAAGGCCAGTCAAGGCTCACCGGTTCATCTGATCCGTTAGTCGCCAGTCACATCACCTCTGTTCAGTTCAGCAGATTCATGATGACGCAGAATTCAGAAGAAATTGTGGTCATAGCAGCAGCATTAAACCAGGGAATCGCCATGCAGGGTGAGACCGATGTGGAAATGCAACGCCCGCCCAGGTCACCTGTCGCACATCGAATTTGGGAACCCCAATTATTCCAAACCCGTGAGCCCACCACTTTTGGGCTGACGGGAATGATCGGCGATCTTCAGAGGTCTGTGGCTGATCTAACCTACGGAATGTCGGCTCCGCCATCGATCATATCACATGCCGGGAACTTCATACCAGAAGAGCCCCCACTATTGGGGCGGATTGTAATTGAGCTTAGCCAACCTGAAGCCATCCCAAGTTCCGGCAATAACATGTCGACAACAACAGGGCTTCGCACTGATGTAGCAACCTAAACCTTCGACCAAGCTGAGGCAAGCGGTAAGAACAAGGTGGGGGCATACACTGATCCTTATGAACAACTTTTGCAGGCTGTTGAGGCTTTGAAAGCCGGGGGACTGAATAAACAGCAAGTGCTCGCAGTTATTGCGAAAACTGTGGATGACACTTTCGTCACTTAGAACGAGGGCAGTTCGAGCCAAGGGGAAAATCGGGAGAAGGGCCATTGTGCCAGAACCGTTCCTTTCAACCCTAAGTCTACACTTGGGAAAGATCAGCAGACCAAGCCAATACCTGCCGACCCTTTTTCTAGTGCACCCGGCAAAAACCGATAAACCTCGAAGTATCAACCCCGAGGTCGCAGGGTCTTCCACGCCCTCTATATGCCTTTGTCCAAGGCTCTTCAAATCCTTGCTGAAAAAGGCCATCTCAAACCCCTCGAGCCTCGGCCTCTTCTTGCTCGTCTTCCACCAGGTCATGATACTACCCAATACTGTGCGTAACATCAACAGACCAGTCACAGCACCGACAATTGCTTCCGTCTCCGCCATGAAGTACAAGACTTGTTTGACAACGGGGTCGTCCTCAACAAAGTCTATCCTCACTGGATTAGTGAATCTAGAGGATAATGTGATGTGATTAAGAGATGAACCACCTGCGGGCGGTGCTCAGTTTACTCCAGATGTGGCGTCTGGCACGCACTATTTTGAGCATTTGTGAATGCTAGTTTTGTACTTTCTGACTTGGGTATTCAATCCATTTTGTTGCCTTGTATATAGTTAGTCTTTTCTTACTATGTCAGTTGGGTCTGTCTTGTTGTATCGAGTCAGTCCTGTTGCATAGGAGTCGGGTGATTCTGGGGGTGTTACCTCGGACATCACTATTTTGTTTTGTGTTTGTCTTTTTGCTTTCTTTTGAGTTTGTTTCTGCCATGGAGCCAGTTAAGCCAGAAGATCTGAATGAAACAGCAGTGGTTTTTCATGCTTTTGTGCTTGTTCTTGCCCTAAGCCAGTTGTGCCAGGAGATGTGTTGAAACGACAGTGCTTTTCACTTACTTTTCTGTGCCTTTTAAATCATTGCATTGACCTAAGTTTTTCAAAACTTTTTGAACACTGTGGTGAAAACAAAGGGGAAGGAATTCCTTGGGATTTGCAAAAATTTGATCAAACTGAGAGAAAGAGAGGTGTGCTAAGCCCTTAATGAATGAAATCATGTTTGTTAATGTGAGTACTGAGAAGGATCCCGGCTTGATCCAGATTGGTTCTACTTTGTCTTCAGCGCAAGCGATTTGTCACTTTCTTAAAAGATTTCAAAAAAAGTTTTGTGCGGTCTTGCGAAGACCTGTGTGGAATCGCTCTTGAGATTGTGCAGCCTAGGATCGCTCTCAGCCTCAAGACTCGACCCCTTTGCTTCCAAACCATGAACTTGGATTCAGAATGTTCAATGGTTAACCATAATGTGAGGCCCGTGTGGCCAGATTTGAAGCAGCCCTCGAACAAGAGGCAAGAAAGTCAGATCAAGAAGGTCAGACGTTGTCAACAGAAGCTTGTGAAGCTGAGTTAGAAGTACCCCTCGAACTAGGGGCAAACAACAAAAAAATGTCAGATGTGCTCGAAGAGTCAAAATTGGGACATTTCTCAAGTTAACAAAGATCGGCAAGAATGACAAATCCCAGAAGGGAGGAAAGAAGAAAGTATTGCTGAAGGACAACTGAGTTCCTATCCACAACACTAGGGGCAAATTTAGCCCCCATTGGATGGACTTTTACATCATCAGCGAACAACAACCATTCTCCTGGATTCAGATGGCTTCGAGATCTCAAAACCATTTGACATGGACAAAGCTACACTTTTACCCTTGAAAGGCTCGCTGGGTCGAAAACCCGGAAAGGCGACCCATAGGGGTGAGCATGGTCCGGATTGGACCGGATTGGGGTAAAACCAGGACCAATCCGTTATCTACGGTTCCTGAAAAATTGGAACCAATCCAATTCGTTTAAATCATGGAACCAATCCGAACCAATCCATTTAAAAACGGATTGGAACGGTTTAGGACCACGGATTCACATAATTAAATAACAAATATATATATATAACACTTTAATTTCATAAAAATATAAACGTAGCGCTATATTAGTTCCACAATAGCAATATGTTTTTCTATAATAGTGACATATTGTTCTAGAATTTAAACAACCATAAGAAAACTGGTTTCACCATAAGTATTTAAACCATTACAAATTAAAACTAAAAACTAACAAACAAAAGTAATAAAAGAAGATATTATACGGTTTTAGGTTTGAGTTTAGATTTTATATAGAATAAGAGAAGATACTATGGGGGAGGATGTATAATAAAAATATAGACTATTTGTATACGGTCCGGATCAGTTCCAATCCGGAACTGTGGGGTTCAATTTGGAACCAATCTGTGGACTACGGATTTTTGATTCTTCAATCCGGAACCGAACCGCGGATTCAAAAAATCAATCCAAACCTATTGGATTGGATTGGACTGGATTGGATTATGGATTTCACGGATTCCTTGCTCAGCCCTAGCGACCCAGGCAAAAGTTAGAGCAAAGAAAAGAATGAAAAAAGAAAAGAAGAAAAATGAAGAAAATAAAAGAAAGAAAAGAATTGAAAAGAAAAGAAGAACATAGCTCGCAAGGTTGAAAACCCGGAAGGGCAGCCTTGGAAAAAGTTAGAGCGTAAAAGGAGAGGTTAATACCCGAGTGTACCTTAACCGGAACTACGTAAGGCTTGATTCCCATGTTTAGGACACGTAGGCAACTTCGTTCTGAAGTCCAGCCATAAACACTTCCAAATCGATTGTGTCCATGTAATGGTTTTGATCATCTTTGTCTTCGTTGTATCCAAGAATTCGGTTGTGATCGTCACTTTGAGGATTGATTATAGTATGTTGCGGCGCTATCCAAACAAGGGGCAACTTTCCGTTGCCATACAGTGTGGTTCGGTGCTATTCAAACAAGGTGCAACTTTCCGTTGCCATACAATGTGCTGCGGTCAAACTAGGGGTAATTTTCCATTGCCATACAGTGCCTAGGTCTGAGGTTGTGCATCTCAAGAGCAAATTCTATGTTAGTCGAGTGGTGGCCATTTGCAAAAATAGTTTTTGAGAATTTTTACTGAGGTTGATTAATTTTCTCGAAAATTATTCCATTTTTCCAAAACTGGACCATATCTTGGACCCAAAAAGGAAAATTTTCAGTGCTCACAATCTAACTTGCATGATTTTGAATCAGAAAAGTTGAACAAGCATGTTAATCTAACTCTCATTTTGGTCAAAATTGTTTTAGTAGAAAGCCAAAACAAAAAATAGTCAAAATGATGAACTAGGGGCACAGTTGAGTCAGGTGCTCTGTCTTTTCCCCATTGTTAACATACTTGCCAGAAAGGGCATTCTACTCGCCACAAAGTGCACAACTAGAGCTAATAACAAAGGGTGAAAGCTCTCTCAACCTCCAAGCAATGAGGTATCAAGCCAAGTGCGAAGCACAAATTGGAAGGAATCAAGATATTCCATCCCCTCATCAAGGGCATCGACTAGACGTCGCTGGAAGAAATAGCCGTGAGCTGAATTTGCTGGCCATGAACCCATAACTTTTTGTTTATCCATCAACCACCCAGGGGAGGGATAAAAAAAAGAAGAGAGATTGAAGAATAGAGAGATGTGCGCTGAGAGAAAAGTGAGAAAAGGGTTTTGAGAGAAAAACCGAGCCTGAGGGCCGAGTGATGTGAGAAATATATATAAGATAGGGTGGGAAACATGACCTGCAATAGTAGTGGACTCCTTGCCAAGCTAGCCGTCTCCCGGCGATGAAAAGAATCCAAGCCTATCAATGTCTCAGCCAATGTCATGGCGATGCAGCTCTTGCCCTCTCTTAAACCTTGGGCGACTTCAATCAAACGAGTGCTAAACCCACCAGAGCCTGGGGCAAGTAAGAAATGAGACAACATGCACAAGCAAAGTGCATGTTGCCAATAACCCTGCTAGTCATGATCGTCGCGGTCACCGGCATCAGAAAATCGACGAATCAAGCTGGGGATATCCAGCACTCCATCGCGAGTCAATGACTGAGCGTCATGCAAAGTGAGCCCACACATCCATCCTAAGGCTTGGACGTGGCCAAAGCGGAATTGTGGCAAAATCTCTTCCTCGCGTTCGGACTCCATCAGAACTTGGAAGTCTTCGAAAGTAGGACATAAATCTTGTCCGCGAAAGCTAAAGACGTGTGTTACCAAGTTCCAAAACCTTGCCGCGGCATGAAGAAACGGAAAACGCAGCAGGGTGCAGCTCAGCGTGAATAGTGCATTTATGCCAAAGCCCCGGAAATTCACCTTTTCCGAGCCATCCAAGGAAGCAATCCAATTTGTGAGATTTTGGATGAGAAACGCCTCCATTTTGGTGCAAAATTGAGTTGGAATGAGAGAACCACGAAGCTGGAGCCTTTATAAAGGATAAGACACTGTTTGGAGGACAAGCGTCAGAAAACTGGAGGTTCCCAGGTCAAGTGGTCGGCCGACCACTTTTTCTGGTCGGCCAGCTACTTTTTTGGGCTGCAGACAGAAAAACTGGTCGGCAGGTACCTATGGTGGTCGGCCATGAGCATGAAAGTGGTTTACACCTATTTCTTGCCTCCAGGAGTGAGTCTCTAACTTCCCCGTCTGCTGGGAGTGCTGAAGGTTTGAGTTTACCTCTGTTTCGGATGCATTTCGTCGCTTTGTTTATCGAGTTGTTGCTCATTTGTTTATCGAGTTGATTAATCGTTTAACGATTTGTTTTTGAGTTGAGTTGTTTAGTTTGCTGTGTCGGTTCACTACCTGACTTGGCAATACACGTTGTTCTATTTTCATTCAAATTTCATTTTTGTGCAAAATGGTGCGATGCAATGCTCAGAATACAAACACAACACTCTTTGAACGAAAAGTCGTTTTCATTCCATCATAGCTTCTTTTTACAACATTTTACAAAATGGTACAAGTTTTGGAAGAAAAATAAACTGCCTAAGATGTACAATGTGCTACAACTACATGTAAAAAGAAAAATAAAGCAGGAACATCTACATCAGTGCCATCAAGCTCAAGACCGAGAGGCCCTCTTCACCCTCTTCGGCTGAGCAACCTCCGCGCCACCGGCACCGGCACCGGCACCATCATCTGAATCGGAGTCACCGTCCTCGAAATCCTCCTCGGCGTCGCCTCCGCCCTCAGCACTGGAACCGGAGTCGTCATCCCTGCCTGCAGATGTCTCTGACTGTGGATGTGCCGACTCCTCCTCCTCGCTAGACTCGTCATCCTGTCTGACAGGTGCCCTGCGTCCCCCTCGGCCGCGTGCTGAGACTCCTCTTCTAGTTGCTCGAGAAGGCCTGGATGGCCCAGTCCGCAAAGGCGGGACCTGAAAAGGATAGTTTGAATGCGTCAGCCAATATGTATATCAGATGTAGATGCGAGAATTGCATAGAGTGGGTGCATGCAGATATAGTGTGTGAATGCGATGTGTCATATGTGCTCTACACATGTAATGAATCAATACAGTGAAATGTTCAGTTTCCATATGTCATCAGAAGCATGATAAATGCGAGGAAATTGAAAAGTACCTGAATGCCGGAGGCATAAAGCATCGTCTCCCTCCGTAGAACCATGCCCTAAGTGAAGCCACCACTCCGAGTAACCCCTCAATATACTCCCAGGGAGGCTGCACACACAAGTTCAAGTCATCAGTGAATGAACGAATGTCTAAATACCAGAGTGATAAATGAAAACTGTAAAACATACCAGTGGTGAGTCCGGGTCACTGACGTATCGATGGTTGGGCATCGGGGGCTCCAGTGGAATCGGGTAAGAAGTCCCATACTGCTAGCCCGTTAGCTCGGTCGGAAGATCTGGCCATCCAACATACTGGCAAGTCGAGGGCATCCATCCGGTCCCGCCCCTCGATAAGCTTGCCCCGTTGGTCGAAGGAATGCCTCCAGCTCGGGCACGACTTGAGGAAGGCATGTTAGCAACTCTCCTCCTGGGGATACGGACACCTGACAGCGTAGGCATCAGGTACGTATGGCGATACGTCGCGTAATCCCCCTCCTCCAGAAAAAGGACTGCATCAATACCCAACATGAGGTCTTCCGTCTTCCGGGGTGTGAGATCCCCTACAGACCGTATCTCTGGTGGAGGCAGTGATGGGACGTCCTGGTTGGAGTTGCCCATCGTCTGGCGCATGAAGCGCTCTCCGAGGAACCAGGCCCTGCCAACTGGTCCCTCAAGCATAACCCTGTATCGCGAGGTGCCCCATGCCCCAGCAAACAGGAGTCGAGGATTCCCTAGCATGCCAATCCAAGGCTGCCAGTTCACCTGCAGGTAGCAAGTGCATAAATTGATTAGATGTCATGAATATGCAAGATAAATCAAAACTGAAAGCATGAAGAACTGAGAGTTCTGGATTACCTCCGTCGCCCGTACAGTATCAAAGAACTGCCGGAGAAAGGGTAAAGTCTCCCAGGGCCTGGGCCGACACCGACCCTCAAATCTGCGCGAGTAAGGGATCTCAAGGGGTGCCTCGACCTCTAGCTCAGGGGCCAGCGTTGGGAAGTACGCATAAACCCACAGCTGTGAAAGGCCAGACAACGGCTGTCAGAATACAGAATGTATAGCAAATACAGAACGCTGAGTGCAGAATGCTGTGTGCAGTGTACAATGTGTAGAAAATACAGGAAATGCAGAATGCTGAGTGCAGAATGAAGAATACAGAATGTAATGTGCGCGGTGTGCAATGTACAGATAATGAAAAGCAGAACTATAAATCAAGAGGGTAGAATGTACCTCCCAGGCTCGCCAGTAGCCTCCAACTATGGTCCCCCGCTCACGAGAGGTCGCGCTCATGTAGTAGTAAAGGGTAACGAGGGCAGCGCCACCCCAATCAAAGAGCCGGACCCGTGATAGATCCATCAAAGCACTGAGTAGATAAAGCCCAACTGTGTTCCCCCTGTCGGAGAACAGTGTGGTCCCGAGGAGGAACATCAAAAATCCCCGGGCGTACTGTTGTATGGTCTCAATGGTCTGGGGCGAAGTCCCCCTGTACTGCTCGGAGAACCAGGTGTACCTGACCCTGCTTGATGATCTGTCGATCGGCAGACGGGCTGCGAGCAAATAAATCCAAGTGGCCTCCCACTCGCCCATATCTGTGTCGTATGGGATCGGCCGGCCTCCCACCTCAAGGCCATCAGTATGGAGAAGTCATATGGGGTCATCGTCATCTCCCCGGTGGCCGAGAAATGGAAGGAGTTAGTGGTGCCCCATTATCTCTCCACAAGTGCGCCCAGAAGGGTCCTACTCGCCGGATGACGTGACAATCCTGCACAGAATAGGCCAAACCCTACCTCGTCCACTATATGTCGGACAGCATCTGGGAGCTTCATGTACAACTCCCTCGCGAGGATAGATCCATAACCCCATGTGAAACAGGAGGATACCTGCATTCAGAATGAACAGATGTATTAAGTTCAAATTCAAATGTGTGAGCTGCGTGTTCAAATTCAAATGTGTGAGCTGCGTGTTCAAATTCAAATGTGTGAGCTGCATGTTCAAATTCAAGTGTGTGAGTTGTGTGTTCAGAATGAAAAGGACGAGCTACGTGTCCAAATTGAAAAAATGTAAGCTGCTTGCAAAATTAAAAGTGTACTGCGTTATGGACAAATGGGTTCAGATTGAGCAGTGTGCTATAAACCTACCGTGTTATGGAAATAGGTCTAGAATTGAGCGGTGTGTTATATATTATAAAAGTGTACTGCATATGACAAATGGGTTCAGATTGAGCAGTGTGCTATAAACTACCGTGTTATGGACAAATGGGTCCAGATTGAGCGGGGTGTGTTATATTAACTAAAAGTGTACTTGCGTTATGACAAAATGGGTTCAGATTGAGCAGGTGCTATAAGCCTACCGGTTATGGACAAATGGGTCTAGATTGAGCGGTGTGTTATATTATTAAAAGTGTATTGCATTATGGACAAATGGGTTCAGATTGAGCAGTGTGCTATAAACCTACCGTGTTATGGACAAATGGGTCCAGATTGAGCGGTGTGTTATATTAACTAAAAGTGTACTGCGTTATGGACAAATGGGTTCAGATTGAGCAGTGTGCTATAAGCCTACCGTGTTATGGACAAATGGGTCCAGATTGAGCGGTGTGTTATATTATTAAAAGTGTACTGCGTTATGGACAAATGGGTTCAGATTGAGCGGTGTGCTATGTTATGATGATAAATCGAATGCTGTGTTATGAACTGCGTGTTCAGATTGAGCAGTGTTATGAGCTGTGTGCCAACCAAATTAAATGCTATGTTATGGACTGTGTGTTCAGATTGAGCAGTGTTATGAGCTGTATGCCAACCAAATTGAATGCTGTGTTATGGACTGTGTGTTCAAATTGAGCAGTGTTATATGTTGTATGCCCAAAATGAGCTGTGTGCCAAATTAGCAGAGCGTTGTGTACGAACCGTGTGTTCAGAATGAGTGGAGTGCTGTGTATGTGAATATGTTTAGAGCGAGCAAACATGATACATAGCGAAAACATGGAATGTGCGAGAAATGCAAAAGTGAAGTACGTACCTCATGCACGTGATGAGATAGATGGGACTCTGGCTCTCGTAGCAACAGGTCTGCAGGTGCCTGCCACGCGAAGTCCGTAAAATGGTAGAAGGTGCTAGGAGGAAGGATGTGCTCCTCCAGGTCGTACTCCTCTGGGACGAACGGCCGTATCCTCGGAGGCAACGGTATGATGTCGGGCTCGTCCTTTGCATATGAAGGATCTCCGCCACACGGGATATCGTCAGCCATCTGAAGAAATCTGCAAAAGATGCAGAAACGAGCGAATTTAGCCAAAATTGCAAAAAGTCAACAAAAGTCAACACCCGAGAAAATGTGCTAAACTTGAGACGAACATACCTCAAGTGGTGGAAAATGGAGAAAGCTCCGAAAACAAATTTTAATCAGTTCAAAACGAAGAGAATCGAAAGTTTTCGCGAAACAACTTCGCGTGGGGCATTGGAAAACACGTATAAAGTGCAGATCTGAGAGAGAAAAGGGTCTAGGAGCAAAAGAGAATGTATTTCAGCCTTGGCAGTGTGATACAAACTGATTTGGAGTTGTGCACTTAAAGAACCGAAGCTAAAAGACCAAACTGCCCCGAAATTCTGTAAACTGGTCGGCCAGCCAGTTTTTCTAGTCGGCCGACCACTTTGATGGCCAACAACTGGTCGGCCACCCTCCTGGATGATCCTCAGTGCTCCATTGTTCTCCCTATGCATTTTTGGTGATGATTGGAGTCCTCGGCCCTCGGAAAAGTACAAGAAAGTACACTTTCGGCTAAAAATGTCCCCTGCGGGAACTTCAATTCAAGTCTTCGATGCATAGCTCATCGTTACTTGTCAAGAGCAAGTGTATCCTTTTTTAAGTAATGTGACCCCTCCGAGAGGTAAATCGGAGGTTACGGTTGAATTACTCTCTTTAAGGCTTGTACTTATTTTTTATTCGAACGTGCTATTTCGTTACACTTTCCTATCTTGCATTGTTATGCCCACCACTTGTTGCATTGTTACGCACGTTACTAGGTGCTTTATTACGTGCACTTTTATTGAAGTGCTATACACTTCGCTTGCGTTGTCCCGCATTTTACCTGCATTGTTATGCACCCATTTCCGCATTGTTATGCGTCACACTTAGGTTGCATTGTTATGTATCCCTTTCGCATTGTTATGCGTCACACTTAGGTTGTATTTTTTTTTGCATCCCTTCCACATTGTTATGCGTCACACTTAGGTTGCATTGTTTTGCATCCCTTCCGCATTGTTATGCGTCACACTTAGGTTGCATTTTCATGCACCCCTCTGCTTGCGTTGTTACGCACCTTTCACTTGCATTACTATGCATGTTTCTAATGATATTGTATCTGTTGAGTTTCTTTTTTTTGCAGGCACGATATTGTATGTACGGTTCATTTGAACCCTGGCGCAACCAGACGAACTGGACGGTATTGTATGTACTCCGTGTGAGACGTAGTGAGAATTGTATAATTCTCTTACATCTTTCTGCATGTAATGTAGTTTGGTTCGTTTTCGCTTGCTTAAACTGTTGCATTTATTGTGTATATTTACTTCGTTACAGCTTTCTTTGCATGATCATAAGTATGTTGGCTTCTTGCATTGTCATTTGCATCTTGCCCATAGCTTGCGGGCACATTCTTTGTTATATTGCCTGTTTGTCTAAGTCTTAGGCCCTTGTCAAAAATGGGTCGTCTCTGGGCTTTGACATTCACTCCCGTCACTTATGACTTTCGAGTTCTGTCAAAGAGGGGCAACTGTTAGACACCCCATTTTTGAACCGACCTTAAGACTCAGACGTCATCGATTGAGCGCTCGGTGATGGTGCATGTGTTCTCGTTCGAGTCTCTGGAGTTTTAGCTGAGAGCCTTGCCTCCGGGCCTCTGAACTCTTTTGTGCTTCGGCTCGGTTTGTGAACCGAATCTTGTTTTCTCTTCCTGGAGGGAGGGAGAGGTCTTGTAGACCATCTCTTTGTGGTTGTAGACCACTTTTTGTGGTAGTAGGCCACTTTTCCAGTTTGGAGACTAGTTCCGATTGTTGGAGCCTTTGGCCATGCGCCTTGTCTCGGGACCGCTTAACGTTCTCCGTTTGGCGTGGTTTTTGAACCACACCTTGTTGCCTCTGCCTAGAGGAACACTGTGCTCCGGGAGACCACTTTTGTGGTTGCATACCACTTTTGGTGCTCGTCAGCTAGTTTTCGGGGCTTTCGGCCGCGTGCTTTGCCTTCTGATCTCTCGTCTTGCACCCATTTTGGTTTGTTTTTGGTAAAAACCTTGTTTTCCTTATTTGGAAGGTGGTACAAGGGTGGGAGAACACTTTTTCTCCTTGGAGACCACTTTTCCTTCTGCCAGCCAGTTTTCTAGTCGGATAACTAGCTTGCTTGGTCTTTGGGCACATATTTTCTAGTCGGCCACCACACACTAGCTTTCTTTCATGCCTTAGACTTCTCCCACCATGGCCAACCAGTTTGTGTCTTGGAAGACACTTGAAGTGGTCGGCCGACCACTTTAAGTAGAAGTGGTTGGCTGCTTTTTGGCACCTTTTTGGAGATATTTTCCTCCAGTTGTGGAGGGCTCTTGGGCTATCCATCCATGGTATGGAGGGATTTGTTTGGGGCTTAGCTTCTCCAAGAAGCTTTGCCTTTTAGTTTCTATAAGAGGGAGGCTCCTCCTCCCTCCTCTAGGTTCAGAAATTTGAGGGTTGAGAGTTAGATATAGTCTTGTGATCTATCACTTCCTTCTTTGCTTCATTTTTGTGCCTTAAAGTGATTTTTTGTTTTAACACACAAACACACACTCAAACACCTTCCTTTGGTTGCTGAGGTGCTAAGGGGTTGTTTTTGGTGTCTTGGACTGGTTTAAGCTCAAAGAACTTGCTGGAGTTGCAGTTGTAAAAGAGGTCTTCAAGGGTGAGCATTTGACCTTTAAATCCCCTTTCTTGCTTAAGCTTTAACCCTTCTTGCATACATTTTAAGCTTAACTCTTAACTATAAAAGTTCTGTTTTTGCATGCTTAAAATAGTTGTTTAAGGTCTTTTTTTCGTTGGGTGATTACCCCCTCTTAGGCTTGTTAGGCCTCATTTTGAGCCATCCCTTTAGGCTCTTGTTGAAGCCTTTGCATATGACCTTTCTACCACTGAAATCAGAGGATTTTCAGTGGTGGAAAGGTGGTTTTGGTGTCCTAAATAGGAGAGGGTCATCCCCTCTCCTTGTATGTGTTTACTAGCTTCACATGCCTCATGTTTGAGCACCTTTGATAAGCTTGTGTTAGATATTCTTAGCCAGTATTTGTGGTTAGTTTGCTGAGGCATGCCACTTTTTTTGCTTGGTTTGGTCACTCCATGCATGGTTATACACTTGTAGTGTAAATCACACAAACTAGCTTTGTATGCTTCATGAAGTAGCATGTCATTCTAGCTTGTTTTCTTTCCATTTCAGCATGTTTTTGGTGATGTTTTTCCATGTCATGACTTGTTTGGTTTGGTTTGGTTGGCCCTTGCATGCTCCATGCACTGTAATGCAATTCCATGAAACAGCCTAACAAGCATCATGTTGTAACATGTCATTCTAGCATGCTTTTGGCTTAATTTC
The DNA here is from genome assembly GCA_030407325.1 of Camellia japonica. NCBI lineage: Eukaryota > Viridiplantae > Streptophyta > Magnoliopsida > Ericales > Theaceae > Camellia > Camellia japonica. Next base: position 121,741,250 of record JAPPVO010000017.1, read on the forward strand.
ATGAAGCTTTGTCCATGTTTTACATGCTTTAGCTCTGATTTTGGTGGTTTTGGCCATGCGTGACCGCTTTGTATAGCCTTGGTTCGATCTAGCTTATTAGCCTTGTGTATTGAATCCTCTAGCATGCATTACTGGACTATTTTAATGATTTGGCATAATTTATTATGTGATTTCAGTCCATGTTTCAGGGTCATACTTGTATTGAATCCTCCTTTGTAGTCCTCTTACTAGCTTTATGCTTTAAAGACCCTAGCATGCCATATTGTGTTGTTTAAATGATTTAGCATCATTTCTACCTCATTTCAGTGCACTTAGTGTTGCTACACTTCCATGCTTTTCACTCTTTAAGTGTTCTTGAGAGTGTTGCAACTTAGTGCCTTAAGGGTGAGCCAATTGGCATGCATGCTTGTATGTGTTTTCGGTGCCTTCTTTAACATTATGGCCTGTCTTTTTGGCATGGTTGAGGTCTACCCACATTCGGTTTTTAAGCCCATTGAGCATTGTGTATGCCATGTCACATCGCACCGTGCATGTTATGTTGTTGTTTGCATTGCGCATGCCATGCTCTTGATTCGCATTGTGTATGCCATGGTCATATTGCATTGAGCATGCCATGTTAGTTATTGCATTGTGTATGCTAGTTGTCATGAGCATTATGTATGCCATATAGTTCATTCGCATTGTGTATGCTAGTATGATTAATCGCATGTTTGCATGCTTGTCCCCCATGTTTGCATGCTAAGGTTGCTTTACATTGCATTGAGCATGCCATGTTATGTGTTGCATCGTTGTTTGGAATAGGTGTTAGTCCATATACGAGAAACGAGAGACGTTTCATACTTCAAGTGATGAAACGTGCCTCGATTCTCGGTCGCCGATGCTCTTGATTATACATAATAGAGTTTTAGGCTTTATGTATTTACTTGTGCATTCATTTTACATTGAATTGTGCAACTTCGCCTCTCAGCCATCATGCATTGAAATGCGCGATTGGTGGCCCGAAAGTCGAGAACTACACTCCCTTGAGTTAATGACATGATAGGGAGGGTGGTTGTGCACACATATCTTGCAAATACATTGCCATGCCCTTTCTTGCTCTCTGTCGCAGCAAACTGGAATTCAGCAGCAACAACTGGCCGGCCAGCCAGAAAAACTAGCTGGCCGACCACTTTTCTGGTTTTTAACAACCAAAAGTGGTCGGCAGGTGTCTAGAGAGACCAAAAGTGGTCGGCCACCTTCCCACAGGACTCCCAAGGTGAAGTTTCAGCTTTCTGGAGCTTGGTGCAAGTTTCCGAGAACAAATGAAAACAGAAGCAAATCGGGGCATCGCATTGAATTTCCGAACAAGGCGACCGGGCTTGCATGCATTCATCTCCCTCTAAGGCTCCTGATTTATTGCTTTCCTTAGCTGCTATGCTTAGATAGCTTGCTTTTGCTTTGGTTTGTACTTTAATTAGTTAATGCGTTAGCTATTCAATTTGTTTTGTAATAATTAGTTAAGTAAGATTAGTTAATTAATTGTGTTGTAATAATTAGTTTAATTAGCTTAGATTAGCTAGTTAGCTTCTTATTCAGTCCCTCCCTCTGAGAGGGCACACTGTTGTAATAAGCGTGCGTGTGTGTGATGCATGTCTTCCAAACTCCATTTATTTCTCCTTTTTACTTAACCGTTTACGATGGTTAGTTTTAGGGCATATTTTGTTTAGCATACCTTATGCTTCGCATGCGTGCATCCATTTATCTGTATTGTATTTCAATACATACTTGAATACTTGTATCAAGTTGCATTTCACATGACATGATTAGGATAGCCGAGCCTATCTTAGTTGCATTTCGCATGTGTTGCATTAGCCATCTTAACATGAACTAGGATCATGTATGATTTATAACTAATTCTTTGTTTTGGCTCGGAGTATACTGTACGTGTTTACGCTTTAGCATACTGCATGTGTGTTATTGATTGCCATGGAAGCATGCTTGCCATGAGGCTAACTGCTTAGTTGATATTAACTACCTGAATACCTGTGGGTGAAGGTTGGATTACTTGAATTGGAACAATTCATTGAAATCTGCATTTTAGCCTACTTGCGAGTAGCAAACTTCAAACCATTTTCCAAACAAACGGATATGTGATGCTTGGTTCCAAATTAGGCGATCTAGTCTATACTTGTTTGCTGTGCGCATCACATAGTAAGATTAGCTAATTAACCGGAATAAGAACACATGTGTTTTTAAAAACAAGATATCATGCTTAGTACAGGCTGATCTTTGATCGGGCGAGCGGGGGTGCTCATTACATGACCTTTCCCAATCGTACCTAAGTTCTCGAGCCGAGGCAACTTTGGTGATGACGAACACGTCGCCTTAGGCACGAGTCAGTGTTTCCTAAATTCTCCCAAAATAAAATATTTAGGTGGCGACTCTGTATCTGGCAAAGCAGTCCATGTTTGGCACTTCTTTATAAAAATCAATTTTCCAAAACGATTTGGCGGATTTGGACTCTTTGGTGATTTATCGATCTCACATCGCACATTGTGAGATTAGATTCAGAACTGTGACATTTGAGTCCGAACAATAGTAAGCCCAATTGACAAAACGGAATCCCGCGCCATTTCTGCGTGCAGAGCCCGGGACGTTCGGGGTGCGTCTACAGGTAGACAATGTATTTCTGTTATTTTTCTCTTACTTATTGAACTATGTATGAGCTGTAACTTGTAATATTGTAATTGAAAAGTATAGTTCAATGAGAAAAAGAAACATTGGAATGGAATTGTGTTGTTTGGATGTATGGAGTATTTTTTTTTTTAAATTGTTTAGTGGATATTATCTCTGGGGTGTTATAGAGATGGGGAGAGAGAGAAAGAGAGAGAGAGAGAGAGATAGATGATAAGTTGGGGTTTGTGAAATAAGGGGGTGGTATGTTAGACATGGATAGGAAGGGAAGGAGGGAAAAATAGTTAGAATTAAACAAAGAAGATAGATAGATAGATAGATAGATAGATAGAGAGAGAGAGAGAGAGAGAGAGAGAGATGTGAAGTGTGGTGTTTTGAATTTAAAGATAGGAAGGAAAGACGGAAAAGAATAGTTGGAACATAAGAAAGTGGTATGAACATTCACGTGACTACAAAAAGTTGAACAAAGCTACGAGGATAGTCAAATTGTGAGCGTTCACATAGGCCATATCGACACAAACATTCACATAACAATATTTGACCAAACCCATGTCAATGTTTTTCAATTAACGCTAGTGAATGGTAAAATTTCTTGGTGTGAACAAGGTGAAATAATTTGAATGGAACATAATTTGAATGGAACATGCAAAATCTTGCTTGCCATGACAATTAGCATAATGTGAATTTTCACAGGAATGTGATCATTCGAACTAAGACATAATGAGAGTCGCACAATGGCAAACACCAAGGCTACATTGTTCACAGTTCACATAAATATAAATGTGAAATAAATTACCAATATTGGAGATAGGAGAGTGTGATCATTTACATGACACAAACAATCACAAAAGATATATCATCACAAACAGTCAAATACAGGGTGTGAACATTCAAATGACACAAATAATCACAAAACATCATCACAAATAGTCAAATACATGGTGTGAACATTAATTTGATGTATATTTCACATTGCCAAATTATTAGGCAACCCCCAACATCATAAATTCAAGTACATTCATGCACATATTCAATGATGTGAAAATACATATTACGACAAATCAAGTAATATGAAACACCCATAAAATTTAATAGTAAAACCTTTGTTAAGTATTTTGTAATTGGCAATCGCATTTGACAAAAACCCCTTTCAAATATAATTGCATTTGCCTTTTTCTATATGTGAGAGTTTAGATGCAAATCCAACCCAATTTGTGCCTGAGTAGAGGAGTTTGTATAGAAGGAAAGGTGTGCTTGAGTAAAGGAGTTACTGAACTAGTCAAACTTCTAGGACTGCTTGAGCGGTCAAGTGTGCGCTCAAGCGTTGAATTGGATCATCCAGGATCTCAATTTGATTTCAGAGATACTGAGAGTTGTGCTTTACCGCTCGAGTGATAAGTCTTGAGTAAAGGAGTTTGTGCTGAAGGAAATGTGTGCTTGAGTAGAGGAGTTATTGAGCTAGCCAAACTTCTAGGACCGCTTAAGCGGTCAAGTGTGCACTTGAGCGCTGAATTGGATCATCTAGTATCTCAGTTTGATTTCAGAGATACTGAAAGTTGTGTTTTACTACTCGAGCAGTAAGTCTTGCGCTCGAGCGAAGTGCCAAGTGGACGTTTGTTTGCAGTGCCTTACTAGTCTCACTGCTCGAGCAGTCATTCTTGTACTGCAGCAATCTTCATAACCCTATTTGTTATAAAGTTCCATGTTTGCTCGTTTTAGGGTTTAACCCTTCCAAAATTCTAACAAATGAGAAAAACAAAAGTGTTATATATTGGAGGGTGTTTATATATTCTTTACCTTAATGATTTAAAGGTGATCGATAGATCAACAGACTTCATATCGACGTTCATGAAGGGATTTCTTTCGTTTAATTTAAATTCATTGAGAGACGTTCATTAGTGGATTCCGAGGAACTTGAGCCTAAAGTTTTGGTGGAATCCTGAGTGGCTCATTGTCGTGGATTTGACATCGGCGTTATGGATTCAACGTTGGGCAAAGCAATTCTGAGATGAAGATGATGGTGGAAGAGGCACATCGGGTTCAATTCAATTTGGGCGTGGATTCACTAGGTAATTGAGGGTTCTCATGTGTAATTCCTTTGTCTTCTTAGTGGATTGTTTTGTGGTTTTGGTTCATGATTTTTTTTAATCACAATTGGAGGTATTTCAATTGTGGCTTTTTCCATATTATATTGTTGTGTCGATTTGGCGTTGTTTTGTTTGTAGATAGAAGTTAATTCTTGTTTAATTGAATTAGATCTATGATTATTTGATTGGGACTTTTTATTCATTGCTAAGATTGAATCCTAATTGCAAATTATTATCTCGGGGTTTTTAAGGTTTTTCAATTGATATCAAAGTCGGTTGCTCGATCTTTGTTTTTCAAAGCTATAGTTACGAGATCTTGTTTGATTAGTGATTAGGGATTCAATTCGTGAAGGGAATTCTATGTTTCGATCACCTCTACTTGATGGATCCAATTACTCTTTTTGGAAAGCTTGGATAAGAACATTTTAAAAAGCGATTGATGAAAAAGTTTGACAACCTGTCTTGTCTGGGTGGATTGAACCTACAATTACTGTTGATGGAATAACTTTTCTCAAACCAATTGATAGAGGGGACACCATCGATTACTGAAATAGTTGTTAGAATAGTAAAGCTATCAATTCCTTCTTTTGCGTCGTCACACCTGAAAAGTTTAGCCGTATTTTGTAATTGTGAAGTTGCAAAAGAGGCATGGGATATCTTAGAAACTTTTCATGAAGGCACTCATTCAATTAAACGTTCAAAACTTCAAAGGCTCACTTCTAGCTTTGAAAACCTCTCTATGAAAATAGTGAGACCTTTGATGAATTTTATGCCAAGTTGACTGACATCATGAATTCCACCTTCAATTTAGGTGTAAAAAAAAAATACAGGAATTCAAGATTGTTGGAAAATTTTTGAGATTCTTGCCCAATCGGTTCCAACCAAAAGTTACAGCTATTAAGGAGTCTCAAGATGTAGACAACCTCAAGTTGGATCATTTGGTTGGAAATCTCCAAACCTATGAGGCTGGTTTGAATTTTGAAAAGAAAGAAAGTGATGTTGAGTTTTTTAACCCCTAACATCTTTTTGCATCTCCACTGTTTACCCCTTTGTACATGTCTCTCAAGGCATGAGGAAAGGGCTACCTTAGAGTCACCAACCAAGTCTCATTTTCTTTTCTATCCTTATCTGGTTTGATTTCCTTACTCTTGAGTGTGAAAACAGCCGATGAGTGCGCAAAAAAAAAAAATGTTATGCTTTGTCTAAGGGAGAGCTTTCGTGTTTACTCAACAAATACCCGTGATCACTAGTGGTTTGACTTTTCCCAGTTATTCACATATTCTCCTGCTGGGGGTCCAGTCATCAAATCACTACCAGGAGTTTTCTCTAGTGTTTATCGAACTCTGAGACACACACACACACACACACACACACTTTTCTCATTACATATATGCTTTTCACATGTTGTACCACATTCTTGCATAAGGAATCTTGTAGAGATTGTGCACATTTTGTTTTTAAGTAATTGTGTTTCTTGGATGTCCTTGTGTGTATTCAGGTACAAATATGAAATTCCTTACGTGCTCCACCATATTGTTTTTGTCATTTCTATTTTATTATTTTGGTTCTGGTGTTTGTTGTTTATTTGATGAGGTGGTTATTCTTTGAGGGGAAGTTTGTTGAGCACGGATTTACTTTGATTGTTTTTGTGAGGGAGATTGGTGTTTGTTGGTTTGTATTGCTTATTTTTCCCTTGCTTGTTGTCTCTGTTTGTAACGCCCTAAATAAATAACAATAATTCGCCTTGTAATATCCTTTACAATGATCAACAATAACATAACTTCTATTCCATTTATAAATTCGATCAAATACAAATGATGGCATATGCGATATACATTCATAAATCCTAGATCCTTAATCTATAGTAGATGACATGGATACATGAATTAAAATAAAGGGTAAATTATAACTTAACCCCCTGTTGTTTGCCCAAAAAACACAGAGCCCTCTTATAGTTTCATTTGTAACACTTAAACCCCTATACTTCATACCAAAGTACAATTTTGGGCAAATGTAACAGAAATTGTAAAAAGTCTAAATTACCCTTATTTATTTCTCTAATTTTCTTCTTAATGCCATTATAAACCACCAATCAACAAATTGTACAACCCGTTTGGTCTTGATAGTGGTGAACCCAAGCATTGATAAGTTAACATGTGTACTTGAGGAGAAGGATAAATGGTAAACCCAAGCTTTGACTTCTCTCTCTCTCTCTCTCTCTCTCTCTCTCTCTCTCTCTTATATATATATATATGTATATATATCTTCTCTCTCACCGTGACCACCATTATCACCACCATTGCCCAGCTTCATCAAAACCAAAAACCACCCTTTACAAAGTGCTATAGATGAAGCAAGAGAAGAGAGTGGATGATGAAAAAGAAAGAAATAGATTTGGAGATATTTTTTTGAAATGTGTGAAGTTTTCAGACAACTTTCGGTATGCCGAAACCACCCATTTCAGGAAGAAGTGAAAAAACGAGGTAGCGTAGAATGAAGTATAAAGCAAGGTAAGGAAATTGGTGAAAGAACAGGATAAAATTGTTAAGAATTGGGAAAGTTATGGAGTCCGAAAGATGGGCCAAAGAAATGTCGGAAACAGGAAGAAAAAGTGGGTTTGGTTGGTATGAATCCCATCAATGCTATTTCAAAAATCTAAATGTTTACACATATTAATTGTTTGATTTCATGGGTTGGGTTTGTTACTAATTTGAATTATAAGAAAAGTGGGTTTGGATTATTTTTAGATAGAGAAGTTGTGGTGGTGATTTTGGGTGGTGGTTTTGCATGGAATATGATGGTGGTGATGTTGGTTGGTTGTGATTTTGCATGGAAGGTGATGGTGGTGAGATGAGAGGGGAAACAAAAGGTGATGGTGGTGGTTTTGCATGGAAGATTATGGTGTTGTATATTTATATAATGAGAGAGAGAGAGAGAACTTGAGGTAAATGAAACAAACCAAAGGATATTAATGCTTGAGGTAAATGAAACCCATGCTCAAACACTGAATTTTGTTTGGGGATAAAGATGTTAATGTTTTGCCAAGAGTGTAATACATGCTTTATTGCACTACACCATTTTGTATATATATATGGCAATAAGGGTATCTTGGTCATTTGCCATATGTTTTTGGGTGGGAAAACTATTCCACTCTCCATTCATGGTTGTGTAGCACACGTTTTGTTTAAACAAACAGTTTCGTCGAAAATTGCACTTTGGTATGAAGTATAGGGGGTTTAAGTGTTACAAATGAAACTATAGGGGGGCTCCGTGTTTTTTAGGCAAACCACAGGGGGTTAAATTATAATTTACCCTAAAATAAAAGTAAAACCAAATGATTACATGCCCTAATGGCTACATCTTTCCAAATCGATGCTTGGGTACAACAAAATGAGTTCAACTCAATACAACTAAAGCCCGAGGCTTATACAAAAATAATTACATCAAATAAACAAAATGAAGTCCATGGCTCCAAGTCGTCCCAAGCTACATCCTTGGTGGAGGCATATCATCAGCACCTAAAAATTATTTTTCACATAGGGTGAGCCAAAGCTCAGTAAAGATATTTAAATGCAATAACAAAGTCATAAGGTGAATGCACATGCATGCCATTTGTCAAACGTTTCACATTTTCCATCTCATAACTATGCATTGCCATATTATAAATCAATTCATGAAAATAATCATTTTATAACAAAAATCAGGGCAGTTGATACAAAATACTGAGAATCTCTAGATACGTGCCTACCAGTAGGCTATACAACTACTACCAAAGTCATTTTACTGGCACAAACTGGAAGGATCGGCACCTAACCGCGCTGGTTTCTGGAGTTTCACTAATGACACATATGCCCTTAAACAGATTGATGAAGGTATTCACCCATTTTTCTCAAAACAATACATTTTCAATGTTTAAGTATGCAACAATGCTCGATGCGAGATGTATGAATGATTAGTTTCCATTCTAATCCACATGAAATTTCTACAATAATCAAAGTTATCCTCAACCGATAGCCCAAAACAGATATTTCTAAACAATAAATAATTACCAACAATAGATATAATCTCTTCATTTTCAAAATTGGAGAAATATTACATATCCAACTCCATCATCATCCTCAACATACACATTGTTCCATTCTTATCAAAATCCAACATCATTTTCATTTTCCTTCACAAATCCAAATACCCATAATTTTAGAACAAAACCCCCTTCACTTACAAAATCAATTTGAAGTAAGAAAATCCACCATTTTAACATATCTCAACCATAAATATATCCCCACAACCTTTTTCAAGAACGCATTAGGAAAACCCCTCTTTTAAATTCAAACTCAAACCATAGGTTTACCCAAAAATTCCCAAATTACTAGATTCTATTAATAGACAAATAACTAAGGTAAAAATCATACCAAAGGTTGAAAAAATCGCTATCTCAAAGTAGAAGACAAGAGAGAGCAAAGGTAGAAATTTGGCTAAACCAAAAACAACAACTCCTCTGATTTAAACAAAACCTTCGACGTGCTCTACCCTTTTCTCCAAAGGGCTAGGGTCAAGAAATCAACGGATTGAGAATATTTGGATCTAGAAAGTAAAAACTAAAGAGAGAGAGAGAGTGTGTGTGTGTGTGTGTGTGTGTGTGAAGATTTAGGGTTTTTAGAGAGAGAGTGAAGTGAAAAAGTGACTCAAAATGCCCTTTTCTCAAACTGATATACGCGCAGACTGCTCAAGCGACCAAAACACCGCTTAAGTGTGAGACACAATAAGTGACACTGCTCGAGCGGTCAAAAATATCTTTCGAGTGCACAATGACCCGCTTTTAGAAGTTTAGAACTATAAAAGACCGCTCGAGTGCAAAAAATACTGCTTGAGCGAAGATACCACATTTCTAGTAATTTTGTAGACTGTAAAATACCGCTTGAGCGCAAGAAAGACCGCTCGAGCGAATGGGCAAATATCTGGGCAATAACTCTTTGAAAAACTAACTTCCCAATATGTTTCAAACACAACCATAAGTCCCAATAGCCAGACTCAACTAGTAACAAGATGAAAATGAAATGAATAATAGTTAAGAACATGAATTCTCGGATTCAAAAGAAAGAAATGGGTCAAGTCTAAACTGGAACCGTTATAATCTCCCTTCTTAAAGAATTTTGTACCCAAAATTTGAAACTAACCAACAAACACCAAATGTAAATCAAATCATGGATCATCCATACTTGTAATAAGAATAAACAGAGTATTTCAACACCAACTATTTCAATTCAACTTCCCAAAACAAATACAATGCTTATATATTACAACATAAATAAGATTTCCAACACAATTTTCAAATATCAGCAAATAGATCCGGATACTTCTCACGGACTTCCACCTCAAGCTCCCAAGTCATCTCCACAATCCCATGGTAATCAATGGAATAGTCTTGCCTCGCAAGACCTGGTTCCAAGAGTCTAAAACCCGTACCGGTCTTTCCTTATATGAGACATCCTCATCTACCTCTAACTCGGTCCAATCTAACACGTGTGAAGGATCAGGCTCATACTTCCGAAGCATACAAATATGAAACACATCATGAACCCCTGATAGTTGGAGTGGCAAGGCCAAACGATAAGCTACCTCTGCAATCCGCTCTAGGATCTCAAAAGGCCCAATAAATATAAGGGACAACTTTCCGCTCTTCCCAAATCTCATTAAACCCCATCTCGGTGATATTTTTAGGAACACGTGATCTCCTACCTCAAAAGATAAAGGTCTCCTCCTACGGTCGGCATACCTCTTCTAGCGATTCTGAGCCAAAACCAACCTCTTACAAGTAAGTACAACCTTCTCCGTCATTTCTCGGACTAATTCAGAATCTAACATAGATGCGTCACCCACTGCAGACCAACACACTAGAGATCTACATGGTCGGCCATACAAGGCCTCAAACAGTGAATCTAACATAGATACGTCACCCACTGTAGCCCAACACACTAGGGATCTACACGGTCGGCCATACAAGGCCTTAAACAGTGCCATACCAATACTCGCCTAGAAACTATTATTATAGGCAAACTCCACCAAGGATAAATGCCTTTCCCACGACCCCTTAAAATTCAGAACACAACCCTGAAGCATGTCCTCTAAGATTTGAATGGTTCACTCGGATTGCCCGTCAGTTTGAGGATGATAGCCGGTGCTAAACGTCAATTTAGTGCTCAAGGCATTCTGTAAGCTCTACCACAACCGAGCCATGAAACGTGGATGTCTATCTGAAACGATAGTCACAGAGACCCCATGAAGTCGAACTATGTCCCTACCATAAAGGTTGGCAAGATAATCTACCAAGTCACTCGTGCGCATAGGTATAAAGTATGCTAATTTAGTTAACCGGTCGATTATCACCCGCACAACATTATTACCCTGTTGATTCCTTGGAAGGCCCACAACAAAATCCAGCGTGACATGCTCTCATTTCCATTTGACTATAGGGAAGGGTTACAACAAACCCACTGGTCATTGGTGCTCAGCTTTCACTTGTTGACAAGTAAGGCACCTTGAAACAAACAAGGCTATGTCTCTCTTCATCCCCCTTTACCAAAACTGGTGGCTAAGGTCGTGGTACATCTTTGTGTCTCCCGGGTGTACCGCAAGGCGTGATTAATGGAACTCTCAGAATACCTCCTCTCTACAAGATTCTGGTATGAAAAGGCGATCTAAATGCCTCACACTCGAGTCAGAATACACGTTCAATCCCTTCTTTACCTTTCCACTAGATATCTTCTCTTGTAATGCCTCTACTTCGTGATCACCCCCTATGCTTCAATAACTCAGTTCACTAGTGTAGGTTGTGCCACTACAGTGAACAAAATGGCCGACTCAATGGACTCGCCAAGATATAAGTCAAACTCGCCAATAGCACCCAACATCTCCTATTCCCGGATGGCAATACTAGCTACACTGTTTGCAATTTTCTTACTTATGGCATCAACCACTACATTAGCCTTCCTAGATGATAGTGTAACTCAAAATTATAATCCTCCATAAACTCCATCCACCTCTTCTATCTCAAATTCAAATCTTTCTATGAAAACAGATATTTTAAACTCTTGTGATTGGAAAACACTTCAAATCTCTCACCATATAAGTAATGCCTCCAAATTTTTATGGCAAAAATCGCCGCCGCTAGCTCTAGGTCGCGAGTAGGATAGTTTCTCTCACGTGTTTTCCAATGCCGTGAACTATACGCTACTATAGCTTACTTTTCGTGCTCCTTTCAGATATGATTAGCCCCACAGTTCGAACTCCCGTGGTTCTGAATCAGATTTCACAAGTGTAATGTGAAATAGATAAACACAAATGAGTCCAAATCCGGCAAATCTTTTGGAAAATCGATGTTTGAATCAAATGCCAAAATAGACTTGTTTGCCAAATTTCAGAGTCATCACCTACATATTTTTGAAAAATTTAGAAAACCCGTGACTCGTACCAAAGGGAACTTATCCATCATCACCAAAGTGTCTCGGCTCAGGAACTTAGGTATGAGAGGGGAAGATCAAGAATTGAGCACCCCACTCACCCGATCAAAGATCGGCCTCTACTAATCATGATGTGACTTTTATTTACATTATACTGTCACGTCCCGCCAACTTACCTGGACAGAATTTCCTACTAAGAGGAAGTCTCAAGGAAGGGAGGCTAGTAGAATATTCTAGAAGCTCCTGGAAGACTTGAGAAAATATGAGAGCTTGGGAGCATAGAGGCTAATGGAAGGAGATAGGACTTCCTTGCAAACTCTAGCACATATGAAGACTATGGAGAATTCTAGAAGGATCTAGGAAATTAAAAGAATCTATGCACTTGTATATAATTAGATATTTGTATAGATAGTTCTAGAAGATATTCTAGAACATTCTTGTAGCTTGTACAGAAGGCTTCCATGAGAAACCTCTACATGACATTTCTTGAGAATTCTAGAATGCTCCTAGGGAGCCTATAAGTAGGAGAGGAGCTCATTTTCTCCAATCCATCCAAGAATTGTAAAGCTTTCTCTTAAGAGTGAATACAATGCATTCTCTCAAACTGTTTTGTGTTTTTCTAACTTCTCTTTCCTATAAGTTTGTGAGTTAGGCTGACTTAGCATCATCAAGTAAGACTTGAGATTGTCTAAGTGCCGCACGGATAGCTTGGAAACAACCAAGGCCGTGACAATACGCTCTTGTTCCAGTTATTATGCTATCTTACTATGTGATGCACACAAGTATAGACCAATTCACAAAATTTGAAATGCATTGATTTTATGTTTGTTTTGAAAAAGTGGTTTGAATACATGTCACTTGAAAAAGTGAGTTTTTATTTACATTTAATCAAATTATTCCAACTTAAGTAAAAGGCCCTCATCCACCGGCATTCAAATAGGTATATCACTTAAGCATTTAGCCTCATGGAAAGCATGCTCGATATGGTAACACGAACATATAATGTAACATGCTAAAGCAATAAATACTCACCTAGTACTCCAAGGCAAGTCAAATGGTTAGAAAAAATGCATGCTCCTAAACAATGTAATATGACTAATGAGCCGAACCCAAATGCATGTGAGACCAGTGTATGCAAACATGGGAAATGCTAAGGAAACATGATGCTCTATGCTACCATTATAAGCGGGTAAATAAAATGGAGAAATAAATGGGGTTGGAAGACATACACCATTATTAGATATTTTTGCCCCCACGCAGAAGGGTCTGAATAAGTGTCTGAATGTCTAAATTAATAGCTAACTATTACAACATGCAAACAAGTGAATTGAGCTAAATTACCTACTCATTACGTATTCGAATGAACTCGAAATTAACTAGCTATCTAATTTTATTACGACAAGGTATTATAACAATACTTAATTACAACAATAATATTAATACAAGCAACAATAAGGCACAACGATCGCATGCACAGTGCCTAGAAGCTGTTCTGTCTGCCCAGACTACTCTGCCTCACCCTTAGCCACTGCCCTCTATTTCTGCCAAAAGTCACTGTCTACCACACATTGGGGGTCGATCGGCCCCAAATAAGACTCAGTCGGGTCCACAAATAGCCGGCCATGCCCTAAGTTCACGCCAAAAATGTTTTTGTGCTCTGAGGTGAGGACAGTGCAGAAAAAGCCTTTCTAGGCCCTGTTTGTCCCTTCTACTCTTCTCTATCATGTTAAACTCAAGAGAATAACAAATTCGAGTCCGAAACCACCAATATGCACAAGTTGATGGCTTGATGATCCCGAGCACGCTTGGACAAAATTGAATAAATGCAATGAAAAACCACCACCCCTCCCTCCTATCATGAAGGCTCCAATAGAGAAGTAGACACGCTCTAAGTCTCATCAACGTATCATGGATTGATAAGTGACAATTCTCGAAGCGATGGACTCGGCATAACGTTCTGCCAAATCCAACCATCTAAACATTTTCTTCAAGTTGGTTTCATTCATTTTAAACCAATTTTATTAGTTTTTTCCATTCTTTAATCAATTTGTCCAAAGTGATGTTTAAGTCCACTAAATGAGAAAAATTGTCAAATGAGAAGTGATTCATAGCATAAAAGGGAGACTATGCCTTGACAATGAACCTCCGTAGAGATTAAGCCATGGAGCATAGGTCTTTTTCTCATGCCTTGAATAACAATCAATCGTTTGAAATAACTCTCAAACAAAAGAAAAGAAGAAATGAGGGAGAGCGCAGAAATGATCACGTGAACTTGATTATTAGGATGAGACTCTTGATATAAAAACTAAGTAAAGCAAAGCCATCAACTCTAATGACTCAATGTCTAAGGCCTAAACAACTGAAGCCACGAGGACTTACACACACAAGCTAGATATTCAAAGCATAAACTAATTAAATAAATTAGGACAGCCCTAAATAGCCTCTAATATGGGAAAAACAGTGGCTAAAAGTGCACAAAAAGAGAGAGAAGGAATGAAGAGACACAAAGCTAGTAAACAAGAGCAAGGAGAGGTGGCTAATCACTCCACTTTTTGAGACTTCTAAATCATGTTTTCCATCCCTTTTAAACTCTGAAAATCAGTTTGAAAGCCAAAGAAAAAAGAGCAAGAACAAGAGGTATGAGCTATGAGTTAAGGCACAAGAAAGGGTGTTAGCCCTCTCTACCTTTGATAGCTATCTAACCCCAAGTTCTAACACTTAAAATGGATCCAAGACAACACAAAAACACTAGAAATAGATAGAAAGAGACAGAAATAAAAGCAAGGAGAAAGGTGGTAAGCTCCTACCTCTTGAAGAGAACAAGCTCTTATTGTAAACCAAACTCAATCCAAAGGCCCTCTCAAGTGTGAATTATGATTCACAAGTCTCAACCATGGCTCTAAGGCTTTGTTCTAAGGTTGTATATGGTGTATAGATATGGTGTAAGGATGACAAAATATCTCAAAAGCTGGCTTGCACAAGAAGAAGGAGCTCACAAGGGTGATTTAGCTTCTTTGAAATTTTTCTATCCCTCAACACAGTGGCTTAGGCTTGTATTTATAGAATTTGAGCAAAATAGGTCAAAAATATCTTAAAAAATGGACAGATGGCTAATTCCCACCTAGAACAATGTTTCTCACCAAAGAGACCCGGTCGGCTCCCAGTGTGGCATGGCCGGCTCCTAATGTGCTCCCATGTTCCTTTGTTTCAGACTCAGTGCAAGTCAGCACAGGGTTGAAAAATGAAATTTTGGGGTACAAACAAAGTAAATATGAAAGGTCTGGGCTCATTTCGAAGCTTGAACTTAGATTCTTCATTGAGAAGTCGAACCACATTCAACGCAACTTTCATCATCGAGTGCGCAGGACAAAGCATCTAAGTTTTACGGGCAGTCAAAAATAGGGTGTCTATAGTTGCCCCTCTTTGACAGAGCTCAAAGTCATGGAATGACGTGAGTGAATGTCAGAACCCAAAGATGACCCATTTGACGAGGCCGTAAGACTTGAGCAAGAAAATAAATGAAAATACAATCGGTTGAACACGAGGGCTGCCTACGTATCCTTTTGCGAAGTATAAACCTACGTAGTTCAAGGGAAAAGAAATACAAAATGCAATGAAATAAAGCTAATGATATTCAATGTTAGCAATCTAAACACAACCAGTGCTTACCATATAAATATCATAAAGGAATGGAGATGCAAATCAAACTACGTTTTATATAGAAAAGAAATGTGGGCATGAGCCAAACGACGCCTAACACAGGCTAAGTGCCTACATCCTCAATACTGGCCTCAGCGCAGCATGGATGCTTACACATAACGTAACCATGTTTTAATGTGAAAGGGGTGCGAGTACATGCAAAACTATGTTTTTCGTAGAAAGAGAAAGAGTACAAGTAATTGGGTGGTATGATATCAGTGCAGAATGATCTACTGGGAAAAGATAATGATCCTAAATGCTGAATGCAACATGACAAAGTATGATGCGATGGATGCAGCGCATAAAAGGTGCAGGCCAAACTACGTCTTTCTTAGAAAAGGCATGGACACAAAACAAACCACGTCTAACACAGAAAAGGTGTCGACACCCTCAATACTAGCCTCAACGTAGCATGGGTACTTACATATGATAGAAATATGTTTCAACGAGAGAAAAGGTATGAGCACTTTTCAAACTAAGCTTAACATGGAAAGGATGCAGTTAATAAATGGTATGATATAATTGGTAATGGATAATGCAGTAGATGCATGTGATAGATATTATATGCAATGCTATAGAGGTATCAAGACCCAAAACCTAAAACCATTAATTAATCAATCACACTAACAATTTTATTTATTTATATATATATATATTATATTTTAAAATGCAGTGAATCAATCAACCCACAAACGCATTTCAATGAAATATTGCATAAGAGCATCTCTATCAGCTTACCTAAATTTTACCCTAAAATATTATTAAAAAATTCATTCATTATTTTAGGAGTTACTTTTTCATCTACCTTCCCCAACAAATTCTCTATTCTTTCTCTAATCTATAAAAATAATCTTTTTAATTATTTTTAAATTTGAATATTTTTTTAATAATAAAATAATTAAACAATATAAAATAAAGTTAAAAATGAGGCTCAAAGGCAGTGCTTGAGCAAATGTGAGAGAGAGAGAGAGAGAGAGAGGTGTGAAAGCTTAAGCAAATGAGAGGCCCTAGTCCCAAGCCCCAAAGGCAGTGCTTGAGAAAATGGAGGCTCAAAGCTAATAGGGATAATTACAGAAGAAAGCAATAGAAGTAGATGCCAGGGGCCGAACGTCCGGGTGGACGACCAGTTAGGTAATTTTTGAGCATTTTTCTTCTTCAGCAATAGGACACTCACGGATATCCGAGGGGATGTCCGAGGGAACGTCCGGGGGGACATTCAGGGGACTTCTCCTTCACGCCTAAAACGAAATAAAATAAGAATTTATCAGATATAAGGGAGCTACAGTGACTCCTTACAAATAGGGAGTCACTGTAGGAATCCTAAATTTAAGGGATGGTATAAGGGATATATTAGGGAAGAATTTGTGAAGAATTAACCCCTTATAATAGCAAAAAGCTATTATAAGGGAACTGATAGGAATGCTCTAATGTCCAGTTGGAGATTCAACATCAAATAATTCCTACGGTCCTTGGATATTGTCTTGGTTTCTTCACTTCACCAACGAAACAATAAGGACCCTCTGGAACTTCAGAATCTCTTTATGATCCCCATTTACCATCCCCATAGAACATCAACACCTCCACATCATTGTTGCTACCTTAATTTGTTGTCACCCGTCATTTGTTTCTAGTTCTTCAATAAACGACGATGAACATGGTGCATGGCTAAAAATGTTTGTGGTAACTCAAAACTGCTACTTTTTCTATCTATGTCGGTGAGTATGACCTGCAAACTCATTGTAAACTTCAGCAATGACAAAGAATGATGTTGACTGATGTGTTCGTTGTGAAACCAGCAACGACAAAGAATGGTGTTACCCGCGAGATCGATGTAAATTTTTGCAACAGCAAAGAACGTAGTTCGCCAAGGATTGAATGATGTGAACTCGCTTGACGACGATGACGAATGATTGGTTTCGACAATTTCGTCCAAGTCACAAGCCCATAGTCCAATCTCAGTCATGATATGGGGAATATGGGTGAAAAAATGCAACTTTGTAATTTTTTTTAATATTGTATATATTTATTTATAATTTTTCAGTGCCCATCCGAATGTGTCATCCTACAAATGCCCCTTTTCTATTTGGATAAGTTTTCAGAATTTATTTTTCAAAAATTAGTTTGGTGAAAAATAAATGAAAACTCATTATTTTCAATTTTGTTTTTCATTTTTTGAGAATTTTTAGAAAAGATCAACACTTATTATTTTCATGTGGTTTTCTTTTTTTATGACAAAAATATTTATAGAAAAATCAAAATTAAATATTTTTGGTCCTTACTTTTGTCAAATTGGTTTGTAATTTTTTTTAAAGAAATTGTAAAAATTCAACCAAACAAATTTGTCAAGAAGAAAATGAAGGAGAGCAATATTTTACCACGTGCCATCTAAGTCACGATAAAAACTGTTGAGCATTACTCTTTTGTTTAAAGAGTATGACTTGTCTCCAGTTAAAAGTTCAACTAGACCAAACAATTGAGGTCTCTCACCGGTCAGAGTTAATGAACGGAGGTCTCTCCACAAGTACAATGTGAAACAGAATAAGAGTCTAGATCTGGCAATTCTATAGAAAATCCGCTAATTACAAGAAATGTAAAAAATTGACTACATCACCAGACTTAAAATCGTCACCTAATCTTTTAGGGAAAACTAGAAAATCCATGACTCGTATCCAAAGGCCATGATCTGTCGTAACTAAAGTGTTTCAACTCAAGAACTTATGTATAAGGGAGGAAGGTCATGAATTGAGTACCCCCGTTCACCCAATCAAAGATCGGCCTCTCATAATTTATGATATGGGAATCATTAACATGACATGATTATATGATAATCATTAACATGACATGATCATATAACCGAGTTATTATTGTTATCTTTACTATATGAAGTAAACAAATATAGACCAAATCACCTACTTTGGAATACTCTAATCTCTTGCTATTTTTTTTTTAAAAACAAAGTGTTGGAAAGAAGGAAATCTCATGAAAAATTCAGGCATCCACTGCTTGAAGATATCAGAATCATTCCAACTTAGGCAATGTGACCTCTATACAATGGATAATCATAGAGATATAACAAATAAGCACATAGCCTCATGGTAGCATGCTAGACATAATAAGAAGCAATCACAATCATGATGCAAAGATCAAAGAGGTTCACCTAATACTTCTTCAACCATGCCAAGAGCGTAACGGGTAAGAAAACAATGTGGGATCCTAGATGTTGAACTAAATGATATGCAAAGAAAAGGGTAGGGATACTCACCGAGTACTCCAACCAAGCAAAAAATAGAAAAATAATCTAAAATAAAAAATGCATGATTCTGGATGCGATATCTAATGCAAAATTCACACATAATGAATCCTAAGGGCCTTTGGACACTATCAAAATGATATGGATATCAACAAAGCACATAACACATAATTTAATCTGAAGATAATGGTCCAAAACCAAATGCATGCTCCGACACTAATCATGAGAATATGATGATAGTAAAAACAAGTCTAAGCTATCAAAGAGTACAAGAGTAGAGAGTAAGGGTAAAGAGAAGAGAGACCTGTCTCAACGGATGCAACAATATAATGAATGGAAACTAAAAAAATGACGAGACAAGAGCAAAAGAAGCTCCAATGAGGATTGAGAGATTCTCCCTTTTATACATGAAAATGAGTATAAACTACTCAAATCCATAAGAAATGGTGATGAGAGGGGAGATCCAAAGAGTGTGTAGAAAGTTGCCCAAAAATTCTCACCAAACTCTTTTTTTTAGGGTTTTTGATTAAGTACAGATGAATTGTTTAGAAAGGACTATGAATAGCGATTCAAAATTTTGGAACCCTTTTCCCTCAAGAGGGAGAGTGATTTTATAGGCATTTGGGACTTGGAATATGCCTCTAGATCCCATTGATCCGGATGGCATATTCTAAGATCCTTTAAATGCCTCACAAGAAAGTTGTTTGGCTGACACCAAAACAGAATGTGATAGATAAGACTTGTTCAGCTGGTACAGAGTAACCCGACGTATCTCCTCAGAAATTTTCTTGGAGGAGCTGGAAAAGACCTGGAGATGTATCCACAGATCAAAGTTGTTCGGCGCATTGCCTGAAAAATGTTCGGTAGTATAAAAAAAGATTCGGGCACCCGTCCACAGGCCAAAGCGGTTCGGTGTGTTGTGGAAAAGATGTATGGCCGAGCAAAGCTTATCTGGTTGGTTTTCTTGAAAGTTTCCCCTATTTACTCTTTTGTACTGGCTTTCTAAGCTAACTCTTTCGAAAAGTGAAATTTTTGGAAAATCACACTGCCTGGAATTGCCAAAATGAATGAAAATGCACCAATTGCCTTAAAAAATATTTGAAAATAGGTTTTAGCATCCAAAAAATATTTTGGCCAAAATGAGTGTAGGGCGGATTTGTCTTGGAGCAACCTTTTGTATCTCGGGAGTTTTGGATAGAGCGTCCAAGTTTTAAAGACGGTAAAAAATTGAGTGTCTGTAACTACTCATTATTTCATCAGTTTATTATATAGCTAGGACATTCTGTCTACTAGAACCACTTTCTTCATTTTATTTCAAGACTTGTTTTACATTAATATATTTTTGTTTTTATACTAAAATTTAAAAAAATAAAAAAATAAATAAATAAATAAATAAAAGAGAGAGAGCATCCAATTGCAATTTTGATGGGGGAGATGTACGATTGATTTGAGAAGCCTAGCCAAAATTAAAAATAAATAAATAAATAAAAAATGTCATGTAATGGAATTGACTGATTGTGTGCTCTCATTTACTTGTAAGATTTAATAGATAAACTAATGTAATTTACATGCATGTCTTTAAAATGAAATGCACAATGCCTCGAATTAATTGGTAACATGCTAGACAGAAGAACAGTCCATAGCAACTGCATCAATCTCTTGTAACTGCAATGCCAGCTCCAAATTACTCAATACATCACTCATTGATGGCCGTTTAGATCCTGTTTCAGCCAAGCACTTCACTGCGACATCGACAAACACAGTTAAACACTGAGGTGCTATCCTTCCTCTTAGATGATGGTCAATCATCCGATCAATGGTTCCATTTCGATAGCAACGGAGTGCCCACTCAGCCAAGGAAGCCCTCTCTTGATCTTCATCATCTACAATGGATATCACATGTTTCACAGCAGGCCTTCCACACAACACCTCAAACAACACCACTCCAAAAGAATAAACATCGGATTTGTCAGTCAGTTTACGATGCTTGTAATACTCGGGATCTAAATATCCGAAAGTACCCTTCACCTCAGTGTAAACGTGTTCGCATGAAGTTGTGGTGGGGCCTACCCTTGATAACCCAAAATCTGCAATCTTGGCTACCCATTCGTCATTTAACAATATGTTGGCTGTCTTCACATCGCGGTGAATGATTGAATACTTTACACCCGTATGAAGGTAATGTAGTCCTCGTGCAGCCCCAATGCAAATCTTGAGCCTTAGGTTCCATGGCAAAGGTGGATTCTGGGACTTGTAAAGATGATCGCATAGTGTGCCATGAGACATATACTCATAAATTAGGATCATCTCGACACCCTCTTGGCAATAGCCTTTTAGAGACACAACGTGCATGTGTTGAAATTTGGCAAGTAGTTCAATTTCATTTTGAAACTCCCGAACACCTTGGTGGGATTTGGGGTTTCCACGCTTGATTGCAACTTTTGTGATACCATCATCAATGAATCCTTTGTAAACCTTACCAAAGCCTCCTGATCCGAGAACCATTTTTTCATCGAAGTTGTTGGTGGCTACTTTAATCTCTACTAGTGAAAATTGGCGACAGTGGTCTGAGGATGCCCATGATAGTAGACTTGCGCTCGTGTTGTTTCTTGTATGAGATTGATGAATGGTTGGGGACACCAAGTTCAATCTCCTGCTCAATTTGAAGGCTATGAAGCTTACAAGACAGAACCCAAGAATGGCGCTACCGACAACAATTCCGTTGATGATTTTCTTCGTTCGAGCTTTCTCATTCATCTTTTTGGTATTATTGATCATTTGAATGTGAGCTGCAAGACTTTTGTTGATGTTGCTCAATTTCACGATCTCAATCCCATTCAAGATGGCATCAGCATACTTGGGTTTTGAGTCTGTGTTGGGATGGAGGTCAAGCCTTATTTCACCTTTTTCCGATACCTTTGTGATGTAGTCTATGTACATGGCAACGTACGGAGCCCCCGTCAAAGCAATTAAATCTATGCTGTTTTCTGCAATCTGATTGTTAATATAAACCTTGAACACCCTCTGATTAAATGTTGTCACTTCCGATGAAATCTCACAAAAGTGAAGCCTAAGAAAGTAATTGAAACCAGAATCAACGGAGAAAATCCATGTTAAATTGTGGTTCACATTGATGGCGTCGTTGCTACCCATTGTACGGGCGGTATTGTATAGTTCTTCCGGTGCGGTATAGGTTGAAAAATTATAAGTAAAAATAATATGTCGAATATCAGTATAGATAGACATACCGGGTATAGGACCAGATATATAATTGGAATCATCCAACCAATATCCAAATATGTTGCTAACAGAGCTTTCGATTTCATTTTGAACATTCACACGATAAAGTATCTCAAAAGCAGTTTCATCAAGAATAAAGAAGGGATCTTTCTGGCCAATGAAACGAATGGATGCATTTCCTCTTGGAATATAAAGATTTAATGGCAATGAGAAGATCTCTATGCCATTCACGAATGCAAAAGCACTAGAAGCCATTAGGGATGGGATGAATGTGATGTTCAATTTCTTCTCCTTAATGATAATAGAAAAATCTTTGCTGAAATAATCTGCTTTTGGTGCGTATGTGGTGGCAGAAGGGCGAAAGTTGTCTAGGAAAGTGAAACCACCAGCAACAACAACCGAAAAACAAGCATCGGAAGGGTTGAGACTTGAATCATAATAAGGAGCTGAATAAAAGTAAAGGCGGATGAACTTGTTACCTGGAGTGACGGGGAAAGTGTAGGTGAACTGTGAATGAAAGATGCGAGCAGACAAATATGGAATCTTGGGGACTGAGGGATTTGAGGCTATGGAATTGGAAAGTGATGATGTTGTTTGATAATCTGAGGGTAAGTAGCTTGAGCCAACATCCCCAGTCCAATCCTTACCATTGAATGATGAAGATTCTGGAGACCCACAATTGAGCAGGAATTTATCAGAGGAAACGTAGTCATTACTAGTAGCTGCCAAGGATATCAAATTGAATATTGGTAGAGATAGGTATAAAAGGGTTAGATTCAAGCAACAACATAGAAGATTTTTCTGGATTTTCATCATTATGAGAATACGTGGAATCCTATGGAAGAGAAAAGAGAAGAAAATTTGACCTCTATTTTTCGGAATCCAAGTCATCTGCTTTACATTGTTGTCCTGTAAGAGCGATATCGCACGAGTTTACTTAAATTTTACCTTAAAATGTTATTAAAAAATTTATTTCCTAATTTAAAAATCACTTGTTCATTTATTTCTCCAAACAGGCTATATTTTTTCTATATTAATAAATTCTCTATTTTATTTTTTTTATTAAAATATAATTTTTAATTATAAATTTAAAAAAAATAAAAATCATAAATGTGTATTACAATCTCTAAATAAAGCAATATATATATAAATCAACTACAGTAACTCTCTACAAATAGGAAACTACTGTAACAAAAAATAATTTAGAGCATTATTTAAGAGAGCTAAAATGGCTATGATGCTTTTGTAATGTACACTTCTACTTTTACATTAATAAAGTTAGGGGAAAAAAAAAAAAAAACTTTTATTAGGAGCTTTTATTGCCAATACCTACAATTCAATAAATAATTTTTTTTTTTTTTTTTTGGGGGGGGGGGGTTCAATGTGCTTGTTTAAGATAGAGAAATTATTGATGTTTGTGGGCCTGATATGTCACTATTTGTGGAAAAAGATATGAACCCCAATTATCATGAAATTTTAATTGAAAATGGAATTTGTATGTGTGCCATCCATATTTTGAATTTTTTTTCTTTTTTTAATATCTAGCATTGTTGCTATTTTATTTTATATAATTATGTCAATTATAAAAGTTAGATATGTCCGTGGCATTTTTTTTATTATAATGTATGTCAATTACAATAAAGCCTATGTATAGGCAAAAAATAAAATGAAATAAAATAAAAAATTTCTAATGAAATGCAAGAGCTTAAATAAAATAAAAAAATTTCTAATGAAATGCAAGACCTTTAACTCCATTGGTTGTAGAATTCAACATACTTGGAAACACTTATCATACCACATTAAAAATCATATAATAATCCTTCGTTTGGCAACAGTTGTAAAAGACATAACGGCTTTATTTGGTTATAGCTATTAGAATAAAAATGTTAGAAATTCTAAAAATTCTATCAAAATTTTTACTAAATATCTCACATAGGTATGGAACCTACATGCTTAAGTAAGTGCTTTATAAATACATGTATAAAAAAAATATATTTGATTTAACTCCCTCATGCCTACCATAACTAGTTATTTCGATTTTTTAATAGCGGCTTTAATTATAACCTTAGCTCTATTTATTGGTCTGAGTAAGATACGGCTTATTTGAAATTCATACTTCAAATGAATAAAATGAACAATTCATAAAAAGAAATCTTTATGTGGGATTCTATATTCTATAGTTGTGGGTCCCACACCCATGTGAGACAATTGGTAAGAACTTTGGTAGAATTTTTAAAATCTCTAACATTACTCTTCGTAGAAACTATTTTTAAACAGATTTTCGTTTATTTTTATTGAACTTTTTTTTTTTCATATTTTGGTTTAAAAAAATTATTTTGTAAATACATCTAAAAAGTAAAAAATCTAACTAAAATATTTATAAAAAAAAAATCACTAAAAATAAACAAAAATCCGAACACAAATGCACACAGATTTTTATTCAAATTTTCATCAATTATAATTGATGTTTTAAATATTTTAGTCTCTTTTTTTCAACTTTTTAGATACATCTTCATTAGGTACATTTAAAAAGTATAAAGAATTTATTAAAATATAAAAAAATAATAAAAAAAATCATTTAAATATAATTTTTGAAAAATCAAACCAAACTTGTTTTGAACTTTTTTGTCTGCAATGTTTTTTTCCCCCCTAAAAGGATCTACAAAGTATATATATATATAATAAAAAATAAATAAATAATTTACTAAAAACAAAAAAAATAAATAAATAAAGCTAAAAAAAATTACTTTCTTATGTTATTTTTAGTGGATTTTTTTTCAACTTTTATTGTTAATTTTTATTTTTATTTTTCAGGTCTGTCTAATCTAGTAAAATATAAAAATGTAAAGTACTATAATTTTATTTTTTTTAAAATAGTTCAATAACAAAGAAAAAAGTGTAAATTATAAATCAGTAATGATAGAGACCCCCACAAAACACAACCTCCAAATGATCTGAACCATTCATGTCACTGTCAGACACAACTTCCCAAAAAAATTCAAACACATCAATGGACAATACATCAGTGGGGGTCATGGGACCCCTCTTTTGTGGGGGTTCCAAACATTTTCCATTATAAATACACCTCCTGAGGTTTACTTAAAATACAAATTGTCCCTTGTGGTTTGAAAAATTATAAATGTCCCATTGTTAGAATTTTTTATTTAACAAAATTAGTAAAAAAAAATGAAATTCATAATTATTCTCCTATACAATAATAAAATTATAAATTGAAACATATTTTTAACATCATTAAAGACTGTTAATTGACTTGATGATTTATTGATAAAATAGGCGATTTGTTATGAAATTAGAAATCTCAGGGGATGAAATATAATTTTTAAAACCACAGGAGGCAATTCGTATTTTAATCAAACCTCAATGATGTATATGTAAATTACCCAAGAAAAAAAGCTTCACAAAAACTTCTAAAAGTGCAATTGCCAAACTCCGCAGTAAGAGATTTTGATAAATAGTAATACTACAAATCCAAATTTAGGGTAAATAATTAATAGGTCTTAATAGTTGGACTTAATTCCTATCAAATCTTATTGAAAATAAATTGAGGTAAAATTGTTGCTAAAAATAATTTTTTATGACAATTTTTTACATATATCGCTAAAATTTGACAATTAGCGATTTTTTTGTCACGGTTTTTATAAATTATCGCTAAAACTTATAATTAATGACTTTTTCTATGACAATTTTTTCAAACTGTCGCTAAAAGTTAAAAATTAGTGACGTTCATGGCGATTTTTTTAAACTGTCACTAAAACTTATAATTAGTGACATTTTATGTAACAATTTTTAAACTGTCATAAAAAATTAACAATTAATGATATATTTTATTAGTGTTTGATGAAAAACGCTATTAATTATTATAAGACCTATTGGATAATAAGTCCACCTATTAGGACCTACACGTAAGTCTTCCTAAATTTAACTACACAATAATTGCTCAAAATTATTATCTTACGATTTAGATTTAATCTATACATAAACTTTACACTATATAAATTCAATATCAATCACACATCATCCTTTGGATTAAATTTCGAGTAGATAAGTGTTGGCCTATATACTTATTCTTTGACAAAATATTTTGTGACATAACTATCAACATTTCGTTTAATTATCTTTGAGATATCAAATGTACTGAAACAATTTGATGTTCTTAATTTCATAAGAATGCGTCCAAATTTTGTGCTAATCAATTATTCAAAAGTTTAAGAAAGGCTGAAATTTTGAAAATTAAAAGCACAGTTAGCAAGAAACCGACTAAATTGATATAGTATGCATGGCCATACAATTTTTGGATCAAAAGGATAGGCAAAGGCAAAGGCAAAAATCGGGACGGACTCGGAATCGTGTGAATTTGGTGGGTCAATAAAAAGTGTGATTTTAAGAAGGATCCATAGCTCTGCCCTGTAGATTTTGGGCAAATTGAATCATTTAGGGGGTCAACTTCACAAATTTGTCGTTTTTGGAAAAATTTGAAACGTCAATTACTCTTAGCACAGGCCTCAGAATCAGATTATGAAAAATCTGCCATGATCGTGGAAACATATATTAGTAGTTTCTTTATTTTATTATAATATTTTCATTTTTGGCAATTTTTGTTATATTTCCTTATTTCCGTATTGTATTATGATTTTTGCAAATACCAATTGTTTCCTTAGGGCTCTTCAGTTTTGAGAATTAATATATTTTGAGTTTTATACTCTTTTGTTTCAACTTTGGATTGTCACGACCCAAACCCGCCCCTATGGGTTTAGCACCGTAACCGGCCAGTAATCCGAGATTACCGAAGGCCTGCTTGACAGTAATACAGTAAAACAGAGTACAGGGGCATGGCGGAAGCCATTACAGTAATAAAACGAAGTCCAATGAGCTGTGACAGTCTGTATGCAAAAAGACTTTTCATACATATAAACCTTCAGTACAGAACAGTTATGCCCAATATTTACAATCATTCAGTACAGGGACTTAATCCCTACGAAACAGTACAGCACAGTCTATACAGTATTGCAAAATGGTACAGAGCCTCGCAGGCTCGGAGCCTTAGCTTGGCAGGCTCGGAGCCTCGCAGTGAGGCACAGTGGTTGGCTTGACAAAACTGGAATTTACCCCGACGCTTCTAGCATTGGTCCGGTGCCTGTACACCTACATATATATATGAGCAGTGAGCTAAAGCCCAGTGAATAACATAATGCGTAAAGGGGTTTAGAATGAATGTCCTTACAGTAATGAAAACAGTTCATTAAACAGTATTTCAGTCTTTCAATCAGAACAGTTATTCAGTCGTATATGGTACATCCATTAGCATAACAGTAAACAGTAGGTCTTAAAAGACCGAACAGTAAGTGATAGCCATCAATCAGTAAACAGTAGTGGTTCCAACGAGGGAACCGACAGAGATCTCTGTAACAGTAACAGTAAACAGTAGGTGCTAAGGATGCCACAATACAGTTCAGAATATAGGACATTCATTCATTCAGTAAACAATATCAGTTCAGTAAACAGTTCAGTTCAGTATTCAGAAGATAATCATTTTGAACATATCTTTACACAATTGTTACTCACAGAGTTCTGGGCTACAGTAAGCTAGAGCGTCCTCTCGGAAAGCCAACCCTACACAGTTTACAGATTGAACACACACTAAGCTACACAGTTAGGAAAGTAATAACTTAATCCCTAAATTGCCTCGGCGTGGTTCTACATCTATATCCTCATTAAGATGCCTTAAACTAGGCCTAAGAAAGCCTAGGATGGGATGAGGATGCAAAGATGCACTTAGAAAACATTTTCAGAATTTTTCAGAAAATAAGGGTTTCGCTCGAGCGTAGGTTCTCTCGCTCGAGCGAGCATGCCAAAACAGTAGGGTCGCTCGAGCGTGGAATTCCCCACTCGAGCGGTCTGCAAAAATGCAAAAAGTACTGGATGTTGGAAAACTCTGCTCGATGCTCGCTCGACGCTCGCTCGAGCGTAAGACACAGTTCTAGCTCGAGCGTAGGTTCTCTCGCTCGAGCGTGCGTCTGCGTGCATCAAGATTCTGAGAGCTTGAAATTTACGCTCGAGCCATCATTCCTTCACTCGAGCGGTGCTCAGAGTAAATGGTGGTCGCTCGAGCGTAGAAGCCAAATTCTGGAATTCCCAGATTTGCCTCCCAAGCTCAAACCAAGCATTCCTAAGCTCAAAACTAGACCTCTTGGGCCCAATTTCTGGAAAACACATTTAAACTCAATATACAATAAGTTTCAAAGCTCAATTTGAGAAATCAAAGCCCAAGGGTGAGTTAATTAAATCCAAATTTCAAACCCAAATTCATGAACAAGATGAACATGCAAATATGCATGAATTTAAACCAATTTAGAGCTTCAAAGCTTGCTCAAATGAGCTCAAATCTTTCAAAAACAAGATGAAATCATGGTCCTAAACTTTAACATGATCATGCATGCAATATTTGTCATGGAATCAACCCAAAACTCAACAATACATACATGCATGCATGGAATGAGCTCCAATCCAACATTATTGAACCAATTCTTGACTTAACCCACCAATTGACATGAACAATGCAAGAACAATCTTAAATACAAGTTTAAGAAGGTGGATGTTCTACCTTATGTCTTGTGATTCAAGCCTAGAAGCTCAATTATGAACTCAACCTCCAATTTCTTTAAGTCTCCAAGTAAAACACAAGATGAACTCAATTCTCTCAGTCTCTCTCTCTCTCTATGGTCGGCAAAAACAAGGAGAATGGCTGATGAAATGTTTGGTATGGAGTGTAATAAGGCTCAACAATGGTCTTAAGTAGTGGCCACTCACAATGGCAAGATAGTAATTAAGTCAACAATGCAATTTAACTTATTTTAATCTAGTTTAATCATACCAAATAAATTTTCAGACAATTACACCATAAAATCACATAAATTATGACGATAATAAAACACTAATCGATTTCCAGTTCGGCCGCCGATAAGGCCTTCAATTTGCAGTTTAACACACAGACATGAACAGATAATCACACAGTCAAACAGATAGAATGCAATTCAAACAGATATATATTCAATCGATTCAGTTCAGATTTCAGTCAGTCAGTTCAGTAACTCAATCAGTTCAATCATCAATGATAATCATTCTCAGTTTAGCAGTAATCGGTAATTAATCGGTGATCAGTGATGAGGGTTATTACATGGATATTATTTATGAATCAACCATTGTTGAGCCTTTATTCTCGGCATTCTTTGTAAATCAACGAGTTTAGAGAAAAATCTTATTTCCAGTATTCTTATTGAATCAACAGATTTTAAGATTTTTACTATTTTTCGTTTTGTGCTGCATTTGTACACGAAAAAAATTGAATGGAAAACGACACCAAATGAGATAAACACACTACATCATTCGAGAGGAATCTTCTTCTTTGATAAAATACTCAGCTCCTGAATGTGAAAGAAAATCATCGATGGAAAACTGAGTAAAGTTTCAATTTTACGTACACCAATGAGACAAATGCACTTTAATTACTTCAATTGTTTGTGTTTCAACAAGACAAAAACATGATGTTGATTGAAAATTGCATCATCCCTTGTAAGCTGTAGATTCTAGCAAACAAGCCTTAGTTCTTAATGTCCTCTTTCATTAAGTACTCAATTTTGTTTTTAAGAAACTAAACCCATCCGGACTCGGAGCTTCATTACTTACATGACTCCATATGGCATTCTCAATTTTGACTTGGGTAGAAACAGATTCCAACCTTAACACCCCATTTAAATGAAGAAATTTGGTGAGAAAAGCAAAGCAATGGTTGATAATAGGAACATTTTTACTTATTTAGATGGTTAAGCAGGTAAGAAGAACTCTCACCAAAACTGTATTTTGTTTCTCATCAAAAGTGATGAGATTTGGGAGAAATTCTATTTACAGACACCTACTTATTTTTGTGCACATTAATTTGGTTTTGATTATTTTTCTCATTTCACACATTTGATATTCCAATTATACCCTAACTCATGTCCTTTGTACACACTATCTAGATCCTTCTTCTACACACTTTTACCCCCTTTACCCATCTTCCTCCTCCTCCTCTTTCTTCTTCTTCTTCTCACTAATCTCAATTTGTTTACTACCAGAGAGTTCTCAAATTGATTAATTCCTTCAATGAGTATGCCAAATGCCAAACAGCCCCTGAACTTCTCCACTATCAAGAATCTTTGTTTCAGCATGAGCTTCTTCACCGCCAAGACCGATCTCTATTAATATGAGAATAACCAATACCTACCATTCATTAAATTAATATGAGAATTGTTTATTAGATATTGGATGTTGGATATATATATATTTAGGAGGTGGTTGTAGGCAATGGAAGGTAATGGCTGAAAGGGGTTGTCACCGATAAAAGACAGTTGGCAACGACTATAGGTGATTATTGGCCATAAAAAGGTGTTAGTCGAAAGTAATTGTCAATTATCGGAGATGATGGTCGGAGATGATGGTCGGTCAACCACCTAAAGTGCTATCTGAAAGTGATTTTTAATAAAAAGTGGTGGCCAAAAATGGTTTACTGCCAATAGAGGTGGTTGGTGGCAATGAAAGGTGGTTGGCGGTTGAGGAATGTTGTGGTCGAAGGTGGTTGATGGATAAGGTCATGGTTGGTGATGTTAGCCGATAACGATGAGAAGGAATGGCAATGAGGCGAGTTTGAAGCAGATTTTTCGTTCTCTGGCCCCATCTCCATATCATATCAAGAGCAGGCATAGGTTAGTTTTTAAGCTTTAAACATAAAGGGAAAGGATATAATAAATAAATGAGTGAAAATGAAAATTAAGTATAATATTTTAATAATTTATTTTATTATTAAAAATTAAATTATAAATATTATATATATAAAAGTATATTTAATAAATAAAATTGAGGCGGGACGGGGTAGATCGGGATGAGAGAGCAATGTGTGGTAGTCAGAAAGAGTGGGAGAAAGAAAAAGAAATGAAAAAAAAAAATTAAATAGAAAATGAAACCAATTTTTTCGTATTTAGAAAAGTTAATAAATTTTGTAAATTGTTTACCACTTTTTAAAAACGAAAACAAATATCAAATGAGATTTTGTTTATAATTTTCAAAAATTTTATAAATATAAATAGAAAACAATAAACATAAGCACTATCAAATAGGCCCTAAATAAACACAGACAAATAAGTATGCATGTCTTTTAAACTATTTACCAACTTTATAAATTAAAAATATAGAATTTAAGGCAATTATTCTAAAAATTTCAAATTTAGAGGATTGGCTCGAGTGCCCTATATTATGTTCCAAACAAGATCTTTGACCATTGACCAAGGAGAGATTATGGGTGATGATAGTGGGTTGTATGATTGGAAAAAACAAACCGTGGAAGAAAGAACATCTACCCCACCCCCATAAAAATAAGATAAAAAAGGAAACCTGTGGCTCAAGCACGCCAGGCCCTCCCACTCTAATCACATTTTAGATTTGGAGGACCTTCAATTATCTACTCCACTTTCAATTACTTTACTTCCCTTTTTCAGCTTCATGTTTTTTCTATGGCAAAGATCAAAATAGTTTTGTTAAAATTATTTTTAGAGGCTTATTATAATGCACAAATTTTTATTTTTTTTTCTAAAAAAAAGATAAAAAAAAATTGGCGACTATATCACTTAGTTTACATGCTGTTTTGACACAACCAATAAATTCTCATATTAATTTTTGGCTATTGGATATACATATTTAGGGCAATAACCAATACCTACCATTCAATAATTTTATTTTATTTTTTTTTTTTTTTTTTTGGGGACACATTCAATGTGCTTGTTTAAGATAGAGAAATTATTGATGTTTGTTGGTCTGCCATGTCACTATTTTGTGGAAAAAGATATGAACCCTAAATATCATGAAATTTTAACTGAAAATGGAATTTGTATGTATCCATGTTTTGAATAATTTCTTGTTTTTTAACATCTAGCATTGTTGCTATTTTATTTTATATAATTATGTCAATTATAAAAGTTAGATATGTTTGTGGCATTTTTTTTATTATTATAATGCATGTCAATTACAATAAAGCCCATGTATAGGCAAAAAATAAAATAAAATAAAATAAAAAATTTCTAATGAAATGCAAGAGCATTAACTCCATCGGTTGTAGAATTCAACATACTTGGAAAGACTTACCATACCACATTAAAAATCGTATACTAACCCTCCGTTTGGCAACAGCTGTAAAAGACATAATGGCTTTGTCTATTTACAATTCTTAGAAACTATTTTTAAATAGATTTTCTTTTATTTTATTGATTTTTTTTTTCATATTTTGGTTAAAAAAAATTATTTTGTAAATATATCAAAATTAGATACATCTAAAGAGTAAAAAATCTAGCTAAAATATTTATAAAAAGAAAACATTAAAATAAACAAAAATCCGAACAAAAATGCACACAGATTTTTGTTCAAATTTTCATCAATTTTAACAGATTTTTAAAAATATTTTATTTTTTTTACAAAGAATTTATTAAAATATAAAATAAAAAAATTACTAAAAATAAACGAAAATTCGTTTAAAAATAATTTTTGAAAAATCAAACCAAACTTATTTTGAACTTTTTTGTCTGCAATGTTTTTTTTCCCCTTAAAAGGATCTACAAAGTAAATATATATATATATATATATATATATATAATAAATAAAAAGTTTACTAAAAACAAAAAAATAAAAAATAAAGCTAAAAACAATTACTTTCTTAGGTTATTTTTCGTGGATTTCAACTTTTATTGTTAATTTTTCAATTTTTATTTTTATTTTTCAGGTCCGTCTAATCTATTAAAATACAAAAATGTAAAGTACTATAAATTTTTTTTTTAAATAGTTCAGTAACAAAGAAAAAGGATAAATTATAAATACACCACCTGGGGTTTGCTTAAAATACAAATTACCCTTGTGGTTTGGAAAATTATAAATACCCCCTTGTTAGAATTTTTTATTTAATAGAATTAGTTAAAAAATGAAATTTATAATTGTTCTCCTATACAATAATAAAATTATATAAATTATTAATTGAAACATATTTCTAACGTCATTAAAAACTGTTAACTGACTTGATGATTTATTAATAAAATGGGCAATTAGTTATGAAATTAGAAATCTCAGGTGATGAAATGTAATTTTCAGAACCACAGGAGGTGATTCGTATTTTAATTAAATCTCAATGATGTATATATAATTTATCCAAGAAAAAAAGCTTCACAAAAACTTCTAAAAGTGCAATTGCCAAACCCCTCAGTAAGAGATTTTGATAAACAGTAATACTACAAACCCAAATTTAGGATAAATAATTAATAGGTCCTAATAGTTAGATTTAATTCCCATCAAGTTCTATTGAAAATAAATTCAGGTAAAATCGTTGCTAAAAATAATTTTTTATGACTATTTTTTACATATATCGCTAAAAATTGATAATTAGTGACTTTTTTGTCACGATTTTTATAAATTATCGTAAAATTTATAATTAGTGACTTTTCCTGTAACAATTTTTTTGAACTATCGCTAAAAGTTAAAAATTAGTGACAATTTTTATGACGATTTTTTTAAACTGTCACTAAAACTTATTATTTGTGGCATTTTTTGTGACAATTTTTAAACTGTCATCAAAATTAACAATTAATGATATATTTTAATAGTGTTTGATGAAAAACGCTAATGACTATTATAGGACCTATTGGATAATAAGTCCACCTATTAGGACCTACACGTAAGTCTTTCCAAATTTAACTACACAATAATTATTCATAATTATTATCTTATGATTTAGATTTGTTCTACACATGAACTCTACATTATACAAATTCAGTCTCAACCACACATCATCATTTGGATTAAATTTCGAGTAGATAAGTGTTGGCCTATGTACTTATTCTTTGACAAAATATTTTGTGACATAACTGTCAACATTTCGTTTAATTATCTTTGAGATATCAAATGTACGGAAGCAATTTGATGTTCTTAATTTCAGAAGAATGCGTCCAAATTATGTGCTAATCAATTATTCAAAAGTTTAAGAAAGGCTAAAATTTTGAAAATTAAAAGCACATTTAGCAAGAAACCAACTAAAGTGATATAGCATGCATGGCCATATAATTTTTGGATCAAAGGGATAGGCAAGGCAAAGGCAAAGGCAAAGGCAAAAATTGGGACGGACTCGGAATCGTGTGAATTTGGTGGGTTAATGAAAACCGTGATTTTAAGAAGGATCCATGACTATGGCCCTGCGGATTTTGGGCAAATTCAATCGTTTAAGGGGTCAACTTCACAAATCTATCGTTTTTGGAAAAATTTGAAACGTCAATTACTCTTAGCACAGGCCTCAAAATCCGATTCTGAAAAACCTGCCATGATCATGGAAGCATATATTAGTAGTTTCTTTATTTTATTGTAATATTTTCATTTTTGGTAATTTTTGTTATATTTCCTTATTTCCGTATTGTATTATGATTTTTGCAATTTGAGAATTAATATATTTTGAGTTTTATACTCTTTTGTTTCAACTTTGGATATTATTTATGAATCAGTCATTGTTGAGCTTTTATTTTTTGCGTTCTTTGTGAATTAACGAGTTTAGAGAAAAATCTTATTTCTGGTATTCTTATTGAATCAACGAAGTTTAAGATTGTTACTATTTTTCGTTTCGCGCTACATTTGTACACGGCAAAAATTGAATGGAAAATTACGCCAAATGAGATAAACACATTGCATCATCCAAGAGGAATCTTCTTCTTTGATAAAATCCTCAGTTCCTCAATGTGAAAGAAAATCATCGATGGTGAACCGAGTAAAGTTTTAATTTTACGTACACCAATGAGACAAATGCACTTTAATTACTTCAACTGTTTGTGTTCTAACAAGGCAGAAACATGATGTCGATTGAAAATTGCATAATCCCTTGTAAGTTATAGATTCTAGCAAACACTAGCAAACAAGCCTTAGTTCTTAATGTCCTCTTTCATTAAATACTCAATTTTGTTTTTACAAAACTAAACCCATCCAACCCAGAGCCTTATTAATTGCATGACTCCATATGGCATTCTTAATTTCGACTTAGGTAGAAACAGATTCCAACCTTGACACTCCATTTAAAATGGAGAAATTTTGTGAGAAAAGAAAAGTAATGGTGAGAATAGGAACATTTTTACTTATTTGGATGGTTAAGTAGGTGAGAAGAACTCTCACCAAAGCTGTTTTTTGTTTCTCACCAAAAGTGATGAGATTTGGGGGAAATTCTATTTCCACACACTTAATTATTTTTGTGCACATTATTTCTTAGTACACATAATTTGGTTTTGATTATTTTTCTCATTTCACACATTTGATATTTAATTATACCTTAACTCATGTCGTTTGTACACACCATCTAAATCCTTCTTTTACACACTTTTACCCCGTTTACCCATCATCCTCCTCCTCTTCCTTCTTCTTCTTCTTCTTCTTCTTCTTCTCAATAATCTCAATTTGTTTACTGCCAAAGGGTTCTCAAACTGATTAATGCCTTCAATGGGTATGCCAAACTGCCCTTGAACTTCTCCATCATCAAGAATCTTTGTTTCACCATAAGCTTCGTCACCGCTAAGACCGATCTCTATTAATATGAGAATAACCAATACCTACCATTCAATAAATTAATATGAGAATTGGGAACTTCTCCACCATCAAGAATCTTTGTTTCACCATGAGCTTTGTCACCGCTAAGACCGATCTCTATGAATATGAGAATAACCGATACCTACCATTCAATAAATTAATATGAGAATTGGTTATTGGATATTGGATATACATATATATATTGAGGAGGTGGTTGTTGGCAATAGGAGGTAATGGCCGAAAGTGGTTGTCACCGATAAGAGACGGTTGCCAACGACTAGAGGTGGTTATTGGCCACAAAAAAGTATTGGTCGAAAGTGATTGTCAATGGTCGGAGATGATGGTCGGTTAGCTGCCTAAAATGCTATTTAAAAGTGATTTTTAATAAAAAGTGGTGGCCAAAGATGGTTAGCGCCAATAAGAGGTGGTTGGTGGCAATGAAAGGTGGTTGGCGGCTGAGAGATGTGGTGGCCAAAGGTGGTTGATCGATAAGGTCATAGTTGGTGATGTTAGCCGATAGCAATGAGAAGGAGTGGCAATGAGGCAAGTTTGAAGCAGATTTTTCATCCTTCGGCCCCATCCCCATATCATAATATCAAGGGCAGGCATAGGTTAGTTTTTTAGCTTTAAACATAAAGGGTAATGAT
The DNA here is from genome assembly GCA_030407325.1 of Camellia japonica. Classification (NCBI taxonomy): domain Eukaryota; kingdom Viridiplantae; phylum Streptophyta; class Magnoliopsida; order Ericales; family Theaceae; genus Camellia; species Camellia japonica. Next base: position 121,777,953 of record JAPPVO010000017.1, read on the forward strand.
ATTAAAGACGATTTGAGATCTTATTTCTTGATTCAATTTTACAGATGAAGTAAAGTATTTATACAACAATTACTCAAGACTAACCATGATGAGTTAACTCTAACCAATATACTAACTCTAACTCTAACTAACTAACTGCTGAACTAATTCTGTTGCTGAACTAATTCTGTTACAGATATTACAATGGATATGAAATAATATGACTAGACTCCTCTTGTAGCTTCTCACACGTGGACTGGAACTGTATGGACTGCTGCTGCTGATTCTGATTGTGTTGCTGAGTATGCTGATTCTGATTGTGTTGCTGAGTATAAGCTATACTTTCATCACCCCCCGGCAAGCACATAGGGATGAAAGCACCATGAGCTTGTCATGAAGAAAATGAAAACGAGAGACGGGTAAAGCTTTGGTAAACAGATCAGCAAGCTGATCAGAGGAGGCAACATGCTTGACAAAGATTTTTTGGAGGCAACGCGTTCACGGATATAATGATAATCAACAGCAATGTGTTTAGACCGAGAATGAAAAACTGGATTGGAACTCAAGGAAATAGCAGACAAGTTATCACACCAGAGAATGGACATGGATGAGCAATGTGTAAATCAGTGAGAACCATTTGAAGCCAACTCAACTCAGCTGCTGTCTGAGCAAGGGCTCGATACTCAGCCTCGGTGGACGAACGAGACACGGTAGATTGCTTTTTGGCAGACCAAGAGATAAGGTTAGGACCTAAAAAGATAACAGTAGCCAGTAGTTAGACGACGATCACTGATACTGCCTCCCAATCCGAGTCAGAGAAGGCATGAAGCTCAAGAGGACCAGGAGTAAAGGACAGACCCTGATGAAGAGTACCCTTAAGATACCGCAGCAAGTGTTTGACAGATGCAAAATCAGCCTCAGTGGGAGAATGCATAGTTTGGCAAGCATGATTAACAGCAAAGGAGATATCTGGGCGAGTGATTGTCAAATACTGAAGAGCGCCAACAATACTACGATAGAGAGAAGGATTTGAATATGCCACATTTGCAGAGGCCAGTGAAGATGACTTGACAGACATGGGAGAAGGGGCTGATTTACAGTCAGCCATGCCAGCCTTAGTGAGAATTTCCGAGGCATATTTAGATTGAGAAAGAAAATATCCAGAGGCAGAGGAAGTCACAGAGACACCCAAAAAATAGTTAATAAGTCCCAATTCTTTCATTGAAAAGGCAGAGTGCATATGAGCAATGAGAGAGGCAATATGAGCTGAATTATTGCCAGTGATAAGGATATCATCAACATAGACCAGTAACACAGTCATGGTAGTGGCAGTTTGTTGAATAAACAGAGACGAATCAGAGGAACTAACAACAAATCCATTTGTAAGAAGATAGCTTGAAAAAGTAGAATACCAAGCACGGGGTGCTTGTTTAAGTCCATACAATGCTTTAGTCAATTTACAGACAAATTGTGGTTTAGACTTGTCAACAAAACCTGGAGGTTGAGTCATAAAAACTTCTTCATCCAAGACACCATGCAAAAATGCATTTGAGATGTCGAGTTGTTTAATTGACCAATTGTAATGAAGAGCCAAGCAAAGTAAAATACGGATTGTAGGCTGTTTAGCAACGGGACTGAATGTCTCATGATAGTCTAAACCAGCTTCTTGAAGATATCCTTTAGCTACAAGACGAGCTTTATGACGAGCAATGGTACCATCAGAATTACGTTTGAGACGAAAGACCCACTTACATCCAATAGCCTGTTTAGTAGGAGGCAGAGGAACCAAAGTCCAAGTGGATTGTGATTGAAGAGCTGCAAATTCTTCATTCATGGCCTTGGTCCAGGCAGAAGACAGAGCAGCTTCTTTATAGGAACAAGGTTCAGAATCAGTAGAAGCAGGGGAAGTAATGGCAGACAAGATAGGATGAGCTGCCTTAGACCGAGTAACCATTGGATGAATATTAAGAGAAGGAGTAGTAGAAGAAGAAGGAAGGGAATAGGACTGAAGATCAACAACAAGAGAATTAATAGGAATAGCAGGTGGAGAGGAATGAGAGAATGGAGAAGAACCAGGCAATGGAGATGTGGGAGAAACAGCTGCTGCTGGGCAGCAGATGGAGAAACAGGAGAAAGAACTGATACGGTGGCAGGTGCTGGGACTGCTGAAACTGGGATGGTTGTAGGTGGTGGGACAGCTGATGAAGAAGTAGGAATTATGGCTGGTGTGACATGAGAACAAGAAGGCCAAAAGAAAGTTTGATACTGAGACAAGGAAGAGGAAGGAACATGCACAGAAGCTTCAAGAAAAGGGAAGGTGTTCTCATGAAAAACAACATGCCGAGAAACATAAATGCGACCAGTGCTGGAGTCAAGACACCGATATCCTTTAACTGAAGGTATATAGCCAAGAAAGACACAAGCAAGAGAACGGGGCTGAAGCTTGTGATGAGCATATGGTTTGAGCCAAGGGAAACACAGACAACCGAAAGGTTTAAGAAAATGATAGTCAGGTAAATGATGAAACAACATTTCAAAAGGAGACTGATTTTGAAGCTTAGAGCTGGGCATACGATTAATAAGATACACAGAAGTGGCAACAGTGTCAAACCAATAAGCAAGAGGAACACCAGACTGCTGAAGCAAGGCAATAGTGGTTTCTATGATGTGTCGGTGTTTCCTTTCGGCAACTCCATTCTGTGGTGGTGTATAGGGACAAGACAATTGATGATCTATTCCATGAGTGCGAAGAAATTCTTGAAACTTAAGTCCCAGATATTCAGTGCCATTATCGGTGCGAAGAATTTGCAATTTAATAGTAAATTGATTTTCAACAAAAGCTTTGAATTCAATGAATTTTGTAAAAACTTCGCTTTTAAAATGCAAAGGGTAAAGCCAGGTAAATTTGCTGAAATCATCAACAAACAAAACATAGTATTTAATAGGAGAAGAAGACTGAAATGGTCCCCATACATCACTATGGATTAGGGCCAATGGCTTATTAACAGAAGTAGTAGACAAACTAAATGGTAAGCGATGACTTTTGGCCATACAACAATGCTTACAAGGAAATGAAGAACTAGAAACAGTCTGAGGTAGTTTCAGTTTATTACAAATCAATTGCATTTTATGTAAAGAAGGATGGCCTAAGCTAGCATGCCAAGTGGAAGGAGCAGTAGTGGTGGTGAGGCAAACTGGAGGAGAAGATCTAGGAAGAACAGCTGGAAGATGATAGAGGCCATGAGAGCTAGGACCTCTATAAAGAATAGCTTTGTTACTCTTGTCCTGAATCACAAAACCAGAAGAATCAAAAGTAATTGAACAATGATTATCAGAGACAAATTGATGAACTGAGATGAGATTGGCAGAAATTTTAGGAACATGAAGAAGCTGTGTAAGAGCAAAATTTTTAGAAGGAGTTGGTAAAATACCAGTACCTTTATGCTGAATAGGCAAGGCATTACCATCTCCAACCATGATCTGATCTGAACCTTGATATGGCTGATAGGATTGTAAATTTTGCAGATCATGAGTGACATGACTAGTGGCTGCAGAGTCTAAAAACCAATTGTCTGATGGAGAAGAACCAGAGGCAAGGTAGGCCTTATTCTGATAAGTGTTCTGAAAGTCAGATGAAATAGGAGAGGTCTTAGTGTTGGTAACCTGATAGGAAGGATCCATTCGGTACCAACAATTGAGAGCAACATGATTATGTTTGCCACAGATTTGACAAACCACAAGAGATTTATCATTGAAATGAGGATAACCAGATGAATTGGATGAATTTGTGTTATAGCCAGAGGAATTGTTATAACCTCGACCTCTTCTTCCTCGGGAGAAATATCGACCACCAGATCGATTGCCTGAATTGCGAAAGCCTGAAGACTGAACAGAATTTTTCCGAGGATAACCTTGAGTTGAATAAGCCACATGCAGATCAGCAGAATTCTGTTTAGAAACAGATTCTATATGGATTGCCTCTGAACAGAGCAGTGACGACAGATTTTCCATGGAGATGGATTCAGATCTGGCACGAATTGTAGTTTTAAAAGCATTGTATTCTGCAGGAAGGCCATTCAATGTGAGAAGGACCAGATCTTCATCGTCAACAGGTGAAGCAGCCATAGCCAATTGATCGGACAAAGCTTTAATCTGAGAGAGATATTCTTCCATTGAACAGGATAGTTTTGCAACATTATTAAGTCTGTTCTTGAGCTGATGAATATGCGACCTTGAGAGAGAAGTAAAACGTTTCTCAAGTGTACTCCAGACTTCAAAACTAGTCTTGCAATGAAGAACTATGGTGAACACTGCTGAGGATAACGTAGCTGTAATACAGCTCAGAAGATGTGAATCAACAAGCATCCATTGAGTGTATGCATCATTAGGTACCTCTCTGATGTATTGAGGAGGAGGTGCAGTAGATCCATCAACATAACAGAGCAAACCAGTAGCTCTGAGGATGTTGTGAAATTGATTTTTCCAGATAATGAAGTTGGAAGAATCAAGCTTGACAGTAACAAACGAATTTAGATTGGAGATAAGAAGTGAAAGATTTGAAGGTAAGGTCGCCATTGATGGACCTTCAAACTCGTGAGAGCAATTTGGCTCTGATACCATAAAGACGATTTGAGATCTTATTTCTTGATTCAATTTTACAGATGAAGTAAAGTATTTATACAACAATTACTCAAGACTAACCATGATGAGTTAACTCTAACCAATATACTAACTCTAACTCTAACTAACTAACTGCTAAACTAATTCTGTTGCTGAACTAATTCTGTTACAGATATTACAATGGATATGAAATAATATGACTAGACTCCTCTTGTAGCTTCTCACACGTGGACTGGAACTGTATGGACTGCTGCTGCTGATTCTGATTGTGTTGCTGAGTATGCTGATTCTGATTGTGTTGCTGAGTATAAGCTATACTTTCATCAGATATGATAAATAAATAAGTGAAAATGAATATTAAGTTAATTTTTAATATAATAAATTATAATATTATATATATAAAAGTATATTTAATAAATAAAATTGAGGCGGCACAGGGTATATCGGGATGAGAGAGTAATGGGTGGTAGTCGGAAAGAGTGAGAGAAAGAAAAAGAAATGAAAAAAAAATTAAACAGAAAATGAAACCAATGTTTTTGTATTTAGAAATTTAATAAATTTTGTAAGTTGTTTACCACTTTTTAAAAACGAAAACAAATATTAAACGAGATTTTGTTTACAATTTTCAAAAAATTTATAAATATAAACAGAAAACAGTAAACATAAATATTATCAAATAGGCCCTAAATGAACATGTAGACAAATAAGTATGCATATCTTTTAAGCTATTATCAACTTTACAAATTAAAAATAGAGAACTTAAGGCAATTATTCTAAAAATTTCCAATTTAGAGGATTGGCTCGAGTGACCTATATTATGTTCCAAACAAGATCTTTGACTATTGACCAAGGAGAGATTATGGGTGATGATAGTGGGTTGTATGATTGGAAAAAACAAACTGTGGAAGAAAGAACATCTACCCCACCCCCATAAAAATAAGATAAAAAAGGTAACATATAGCTCAAGCATGCCAGCCTTCCCACTCTAATCACATTTTAATCCAACTATTCTCTTAGATTTGGAGGACCTCTACTTAATTACCTTTAGATTTGGAGGACCTTCAATTATTTACTCCACTTTTAATTACTTTACTTCCCTTTTTAGCTTCATGTTTTTTATAGCGATCCCGGTTTTTACCCCGACTTTTATTGTGCTTCGGACTCGGGTTTTGTGATTGTATGTTGTTGTCTATGTCATGTTTCTTTCCTTTAATTCTTTGAATTTGAGTTTAGGACTTGTTGGGCAAGTTTGGAACAGGTTGGTTGTTAGTTGGTTCAAATAGTTGTTGTCCAGATTTTGACCTCTTCGCTCGAGTGAGGTTTCTTGCGCTCGAGCAAGAACTGAGGGTCTTCAGGTTTCTTTCCCAGACGCAGCTTTTTTGGGAAAATGTAAGTTCATCGCTCGAGCGAGGCTTCTTGCGCTCGAGCGAGCCTTGTGGAATTGTTTCTTCACTCGAGCGAGACTTCTTGCGCTCGAGCGTGCGTCTGCGTCTATGGCAGACCTGAAGCTTTGCATTCTGTGTTCGAGCGACACTTCTTGCACTCAAGCGAGGTTACTTGTTGTGTCTGGTCGCTCGAGCGACAACTCCTTCGCTCGAGCAAAGGTCGCGTATATCAGTTCGCAGCAGAGTGATTTTACTTCACCTTTTGATTTCTTTTCTCCTAAAAACCCTAAATCGGCTGTCTCTCTCTCTCTAAAACACCCTCTCTCTCTACAAATAACCCTAGATCTAAGTATCTCTCAACCCTAGTCCCTTTGTTAAAGTGTGGGAGCATCTCAAGGGCTTTCTTTTGATTCGAGCAAAACTGAATTTGAGGCATTCTTGAAGCTCTTCATCATCTCCTTTGGTCTTCTAGCTTTGAGGTAGGGATATTCTACACCTTGTTATGTTGTTTAACCTAGGTATTTGTCATTTTGCATATATGGAGGGATTTGGGTAAAGTTAGGGTTTGGGTTCAGTTAGGGTTTGGGTTCTAACTTAAAAGAGGGGTTCCATGTTAGTCTATGAAATAATTATGGGACTTTGTGTATGAGTTTCCCTAATGTAGAAATGGTGAAATTTGGGCATATGGGTTGTTATCTTGGAATAGAGGGAAATTTGTCCTAGCTTGGATTGAATTATTATTTTGAATAAATAATGGAATTGATATGGGAAATATGAAATTGGGAGGTTACGTAAATAAGCGGTGTAGTTGAATTCGATAAATCACTCAACTATGGAAAATTTAATAAATTATCTGTTGATGGATTTTATATCTGTTTTGGGCTATCAATGGAGAATAGTTGTGATTGTTGTAGAAACTGTATGAGGATTAGGTAAATTGAAACTAATTATGTGAACTATGTCATTGAACATGACGGTTTGATTAAAATATTGAAAATGTGATTTGATTAGTCATTGTATATGACGAAGTCTTTAAATACATTGTATATGTATCTTTATTTTGGGAGGAGATAGGGGATGGACACATTTAAAATTAAGTTGGCCGGAGTGTGCTAGGTGAAAGTCCCGAAATCTTGTGCAAATGGGTGCCGGTTCCCTTAGATGAGAATTCCGTAAAATGGCAAAGATAAAAGTGTTGAAGTGATGAATGTATGTAAATGGTGAATCATTGAGTTATAGTCTCAATTTGAATTGATTTGATAAAAATGATCTATACTCATGAATTGATTGGAAGTGAATGAATGGAAACAGATTGAAATGTCAATATCAATACCGCATGATCATGGAAAGTATGTGAATTATTCTTAAAGGTTGAACATTTAATTGATGCATATATCTTAGTTAAACTTCATATATTGTGCTTGCATATCTCTACTAGGTTTTGGCTCGCCCTACTTGGAAAACCATTTTCAGGAACAAGTGATATGCCGCCTCCAAAGACATAGCTTGGGAGGACGGAGCTGAGGGCTCTACTTTGTTTATCCTTATGTTTACGTGTTTTCTTTCAAGTCGAGGGCTTTAATTGTAAAGAGCTTATGACTCTCTTTTGTTGTAATCAAGTTATCTCTTGGAAAGATGTAAGCCCGTAGAGCATTTATTTTGTTGTTATCAATTAGAGTTACATGCTATTGTTTCAGGAATGAATATTTATGAAAGTGTAATGCATAATGAAAAAATAACCTTTCTACTACATTTATGGATCTTGCGCATGGTTGGTTTATCACATATTTTGAGGGCGTTACATTTTTTCTATGGTAAAGATCAAAATAGTTTTGTTAAAATTATTTTTAGAGGCTTATTACAATGCACAAAAAAATTATAAAGTAAAAATAATAAAAGATTAAAAAAAAAATGGCAAGTATATCACTTAGTTCACATGATGTTTTGACACAACCAACTCTCATATTATTTTTTGGCTAGTGAATATATATATATGTATATATATATTTAGGGCAATACCATACCTACCATTCAAAAAAAATTTATTTTTTTGAGGGGACACATTCAATGTGCTTGTTTAAGATAGAGAAATTATTGATGTTTGTCGGTCTGATATGTCTCTATTTTGTGGAAAAAGATATGAACCCTAAATATCAAATTTTAACTGAAAATGGAATTTGTATGTATCCATGTTTGGAATAATATTTTGTTTTTTAATATCTAGCATTGTGCTATTTATTTTATATTATGTCATTATATAGTTAGATATGTTCATGGCATTTTTTTTATTTATTTAATGCGTCAATTACAATAGCCCATGTATAGGTAAAAAATAATATAAAATAAAATAAAAATTTCTAATGAAATGCAAGAGCTTTCACTCCATTGGTTGTAGAATTCAACATAGTTGGAAAGACTTACCACACCACATTAAAAATCATATAATAACCCTCCGTTTGGCAACAGCTGTAAAAGACATAATGGCTTTATTTACAATTCTTATAAACTATTTTTAAAGAAATTTTTGTTTATTTTTATTGAATTTTTTTTTGCATTTTGGTAAAAAAAAAAATTATTTTGTAAATATATCAAAATTAGATACATCTAAAGAATAAAAAATCTAGCTAAAATATTTGTAAAAGAATCATTAAAAATATAAAAAAAATCCGAACAAAAATGCACACAGATTTTTGTTTAAATTTTCATCAATTTTAACTGATTTTTAAAAATATTTTAGTCATTTCTTTTTCTTCTTTTTTTTTTTCTTTTTTTATACTTTTTAGATACATCTTCATTAGGTACATCTAAAAAGTATGAAGGAATTTATTAAAATATAAAACAATTACTAAAAATAAATGGAAATTCATTTAAAAAAAAATTTTGAAAAATCAAATCAAACTTATTTTGAACTTTTTTGCCTGCAATGTTTTTTTTTTCCCCCTAAAAGGATCTACAAAGTAAATATATATGGGAGACTTATAAGTCCTTTTTTAGACACTTATGGTAGGTTAAGTCCCGTGTAATTTCTTATAGAGTCTCAAGTCCTATTTAGATAGGAATGTATTCCACAAGATCCTACATAAACGTAACGTGACGTGACACTTATATAAACGTAACGTAACGTAACACCTATATAACATAACGTAACGTGACACCTACATAAACGTAACGTAACGTGTCACGTTACGTTTCACAAACTTAATGAGTTTTTATTTTTTTAAATTGGATGTGAAAATGTTGCTGGTTTATGTTAGTGTCATGTTACGTTTCATATAAATATGATTTATGACAACATTCAATTTCTTATATAGGAAATTGAATGTTGTCATAGATCATAGGTGTCACGTTACGTTTATGTAGGTGTCACGTTACGTTACGTTTATGTAGATATGATCTATATAGGAAATTGCATGTTACCATAGATCATAGGTGTCATGTTACGTTTATGTAGGTGTCACGTTACGTATAGGTGTCATGTTCCGTTTATGTAGGTGTCACGTTACGTTACGTTTATATAGATATTGTTAGGTCCTATCTTGTCAAAACCCGCGAACAACCTTATTGATTGAGTTGTAATTTTCTGTGCATTTTTTGTCTTCCTCGCTCGAGCGAAGAAGTCCTCGCTTGAGCGAAGGACTGCGTCTGGCTTAAAACCTGAAAGAGGTAAATGTACGCTCGAGCAAAGCATTGGTGGCTCGAGCGAAGATCAATGTACGCTCGAGCGAAGATTTGGTGGCTCGAGCGAAGGATTGCGTCCATACAAAAACCTGAAAGAGTTTATTCCTTGCTCGAGCGAAGAGTTCGTGGCTCGAGCGAAGGCACTAGTAGAAATCACGCGAGATAAGCTCCTCGCTCGAGTGAGATTAGCTTCGCTCGAGCGAGCTTCAGAATCCGGATTTCTAAAAGTGATTGGTTTCTTCCAAAAACTAGGATTCCTTTTTGGTTTTTCTATAAGTAATGGTTTTCTCCTAAAACTATACTGACTTTTCCTAGATGCTATTCAAGAGTCCTAGGGTTTTTGTTTGAAGTTTTCTTCTGAGATTTTTGATAGTTTTCCTTGATGTTCTTGAGAGAGTTCTAAACTTATGAATTGAGATTCATACATCAAGGAGTTTGATGCTTTATATTCAAGAGAGTTCTCTTCGGTGGCTTCCGAAGATCAAAGACGTAGAGTTTCAAAAGTCGTTTGATTCTATACGTAGTCGTTAATTCGACAAGTGAAGTTGTGGAATCAACTTCAGAATGATCAATTCCATGACGAAGGCGTGGTGAAGAGTTACAGAAGATTCGAGGACAAATTGACTGGGTTGGGTAATTGTGTATTATCTTTGTAATCTTTCTTTCTTCAGTAGTGGATTGATTAGTGGCGGTTCGCCCGTAGTTTTTGATTGCAATTGAAGGTTCTTCAATTGTGGTTTTTCCACATAAAAATCGTTTGTGTCGATTTATTGTTTATTCCTAAAAACAAACAAACTAAAATCACTCTCGCAAGTGCTTGTTGATTTTAGATTGAGTGTTTTGAATAATTGGGATTTGGAATATTTTAATCTTGATCTAATCACGAATCACTTAGGATTTTCAATTGGTATCAGAGCAGGTCACTCTTTGTTTTTTTGTTAAAAAACTATAGGAGTGTGATTTTGTGTGACTAGTATTATGGATTCTATTCGTGAAGGTAACTTGACTCATAGACCCCCTTTACTTGACGGTACAAACTATTCTTATTGGAAAGCTCGTATGAGAGCATTTTTAAAATCCATCGATGAGAAAGTTTGGCACTGCGTAGTCTATGGGTGGAGTGAACCTATTGTCACCATTGATGGCATTGATATTCCTAAACCCCTCGATAAATGGGACACAACTGATTACCAAAACTCAAGTTGGAACAGCAGGCTCTCAACTCCCTCTTTTGCTCCGTCACACCTGAAGAATTTCGTCGAATTTCACGTGTGAGGTAGCAAAAGAGGGTGGGATATTCTTGAAACGATTCACGAAGGTACTACCTGTCAAAAGGTCAAAACTTCAACGTCTCACCTCCGTCTTTGAAACCCTTTTTATGCGACGATGAGACGTTTGATGATTTCTATGCAAAACTCAGTGATATCGTGAATTCCTGTTTCACTTTCGGTGAAAATCCCGGAAGCTACGTTGTTGGAAAATTTTGAGGTCCCTTCCCGAGAGGTTCCAATCAAAGGTGACAGCCATTGAGGAGGCTCAGAATGTTGATACCCTCAAGCTCGATCAATTGGTTGGAAATTTGCAAACTTATGAAGCCCACCAAATTTCAAAGAAAAACAAAAAGAAAGTGTGGCTTTCACGAGTGCTCACGAGACTGCAAAACCTCCGGAGACTAAATTTGATTTAGAGTCTGAGATGACGGCTATGCTCACAAACAGTTTAATTTTTTTGAAAAGAAGCTTAATTTCAGAGACCCTATTTCAAAAAGATAAGATAATGATAAACCCAAAACGTTTCCACCAAAAGTTGCTCAAAAAACTGAAAAGAAGATTGTAGGGGGCAAGGGGTCAAGTGCTATGAATGTCAAGGGTTTGGCCTATGTCCCTTGAATGCCCTTCGAAAAAATCGAAAGAAAGTCTACACTGTGACTTGGATGATGGAGCGGGTCGGAGCAAGAACCTGAAGAACTTGAATCCGGTGAAGATGGGGATAGTGCTTTCATGGCATTTTGGACTACTTTTACTCAACCTCTTCCAAAGCCTTCGGAATCAGCTCGAGGTCAGAACTTGCATCATGCTCCCACCTTTGATGGGACTAACTACACTGTATTGGAAAATCAGAATGAGGCTTTTTTGAGAGCTTTTGAACCAGAAGGCTGGCAAGCCATTGAAGAAGATACAGAAAGTGCACATAATCCGAGCAATCAGAGAGCCCTGATCATTATTCGTGGAGCAATTTCTAAAAGAACAACAACGGGTTGTTCACTGCACAAAGGCTAAAGATGCATGGGAAATTCTGAGCCTTCCATGAAAGAGGAGATTCACCTTCACCTCCATCCAGCAACTTGTCTGCATTGGTTGCTATGGATGAGGTCAAGGAGAATGAAAAACAAAAAGAGGATGATGAAACATCTGAAGACAAGATGAGATCAATAGCGATGACTACAACAAGCTTACGAGAAGCTGTATGAGGAATCTCTGAATTTGTCCAAAACCAACGACAAACTCTCTCTCAAGCTCAAACATGTGAGAGTGAGAATGTCAGGCTGAAAGGAGAACTTGTAGCAAAAAGCAGAATATCATCAAGATCTCGAGTGACAGGCAAGACTTATGTGGAAAACTACTATCCTGTGAAACTGAAAGGAATGAACTTCTGAAGGTGTATTCCACATATGAAGAAAAGCTTGAAAGTCTTGAGATGTCACAAGCTAAATTGGAAGAGATAGTCTGTCAGAAAGATGAAGAACTTCGTAATGCTAGAGCAACAATCTCCATGTGGAACAAAGGTTCCAAATCTCTAGAAGACATCCTCGGGTCTCAACAAATGGGTTGTGACAAAAGTGGGCTAGGCTATGGTGCAACACTCACAAGGACAGGCCTCTACCTCACATAACCTGAAGACTCAAGCAAAGGAAAATTGAAGGTAGACCAGAATGATTCCTCCTTCATCTAACCAAAAGCAGGTAAGATCAACAAAAAGGAGGTAAAACCTGTGTTTTATTTGTCATCATTTGGTAGGTATGGCCACATGCGTCTTATTGCTATGAATTGTTTGGTAAGGTGTCTCAAGGGAGAAATTCGAATGATTTTGGGTTGGAACACCTTACATGTCTAGGCGGAATACCAAGATTCATGAGGGTGTTCAACAACGCCAAGACATTGACCAAGACCAAAAGATTTGGGTAAGAAAGATGATTTGACTGTTTAGTTTTCACACTGCCTTAAAGCACGTACTCACCACACATGTGGTATCTTGATAGTGGCTGCTCTCGTCACATGTCCGGTAACAAATCCTACTTCACCTCTCTTGAAAAATATGAAGGAGGAATTGTTACCTTTGGAGATGGCGGCACTTCTAGAGTCATTGGTAAGGGCTCTATAAGTGTTGCTGGTCTTCCCAAACTGGATAATGCTCTACTTGTTGATGGTCTTAAAGCAAATCTTTTAGCATTAGTCAAATGTGTGATTCCCATCATGAAGTATTGTTTTCAAAAAATAAATGTGAAATTTTGGATAAAAAGGGAAATACTGTCTTACATGGGGTTCGCACATCTGATAATGCTATGGGATTGTTACTACTGAATGATCTCACTTGTCACTCTGCCATCATAAGTAACATTGATTTGTGGCATCAAAGATTAGGTCACATGAATTTCAAAGACCTAACTAAGATAGCCAACAAAGAGCTTGTGAGAGGAGTACCTAAACTGGGTAAGAATTTGAGCCATGTGTGTGGACCATGTCAACTTGGAAAGCAAACCCGTGCCCCTCATAAAAAGGTGAACAGCTTTACAACCAAACGTCCTCTTGAATTGGTTCACATGGATTTAATGGGTCCTACTCGCACTGAAAGCATTGGAGGTAAAAGATACATTTTTCTAACTGTTGATGATTTTACTCGGTTTTCTGGGTAAATTTTTTAAGGGAAAAATCTGATACGTTTGATGCTTTCCAGGCTTTAGTCCTTAAAATCCAAAATGAACAGGGTGTTTCCATTGGGCGTATCATAAGAATCCGAACTGATCATGGTCGTGAATTTGAAAATAGTTCGTTTTCGGATTTTTGTGATATGCATGGAATTAAGCATGAATTTTCTGCACCTATTACTCCACAACAAAATGGAGTGGTTGAGAGGAAGAACAGAGTTGTTCAAGAAATGGCTAGGGTCATGCTCCTTAGTAAGAACTTCCTCCAAAGTTTTGGGCTGAAGCCCTAAATACTGCGTTTATGTCATAAATCGCGTGTATTTAAGGCCCGGCACTTTACAAACTCCATATGAATTGTGGAAGGGTTGAAACCTAATGTAAAATACTTCAAAACTTTTGGGAGTAAATGTTACATCTTCAAAGATAGGAGCCCTTGGGCAAATTTGACTCCCGAAGTGATGAAGGTATTTTTCTAGGGTATTCAACCAACAGTAGGGCTTTTCGAGTCTATAACCTGCGAACTTCATCTTTAATGGAATCTATCAATGTGGTTATAGATGACACAGGTGCACCTACTCCAGCAACAAATGAGGATGACAATGGTGAGTCTCCAATCTTGGATACTGAACCACAAAATCAAGGAGAATGCGGTCCAATCACAAGAAATTGTTACAGCACCATCCTCACAGGTAAGTTCAAGTCCAAAGAGTGCTCAAAGGGACATCACTCCTGTTGCTTCTGTCACCGCAAGTCCTGAGCTTAAACCATCAGCAAGGGTGAAACTGAATCATCCAGCTCAACAGGTGATTGGAAGTGTTTCGGATCGAATGAAAACCCGAAGACAGATTCGGGATGAGGTATCACATATGTGTTATGTTTCATTAATTGAACCTAAGAATTTTAAAGAGGCCTTGCTAGATGATAGTTGGGTCAATGCTATGCATGAAGAATTAGGTCAATTTGAACGTAACAAAGTTTGGACTCTTGTTCCCAGACCTAGAGACATGAATGTGATAGGTACCAAGTGGATCTTTAAAAATAAATCTGATGAGAATGGTACTGTTGTTAGGAATAAAGCTAGGTTGGTTGCTCAAGGCTACACACAAGTAGAGGGTGTTGACTATGATGAGACGTTTGCCCCAGTTGCACGTCTCGAATCTATTCGTATTTTGCTTGGTGTTGCATGTTTTCTTGGCTTTAAATTGTTTCAAATGGATGTGAAAAGTGCCTTTCTGAATGGGTACTTGAAAGAAGAGGCATATGTTGAGCAACCAAAAGGGTTTGAGGACCCTAAATGTCCTAATCATGTCTACAAGTTAGACAAGGCTTTGTATGGGTTGAAACAAGCCCCTCGGGCTTGGTATGATAGACTTACTACCTTTCTTCTTGATAATGATTTTCAAAGGGGTAGTGTGGATAAGACCTTATTTGTGAAACATACTAAGTCTCATATTCTTGTTGCTCAGATATATGTTGATGATATTGTGTTTGGATCTACTGCTGATCATCTTGTGAAATATTTTTCGGATTGCATGACACATGAGTTTGAGATGAGCATGATGGGAGAGTTGTCTTATTTCTTGGGTCTTCAAATTAAACAGTCTCCTTCGGGTATGTTTGTTTCTCAGTCTAAGTATGCCAAAAATCTTGTGTCAAGTTTGGTCTTGAGTCTGCCAAACATGCACGCACTCCCATGAGCACCAGTCTTCACCTCTCCAAAGATTCCTCTGGTATTGATGTTGATCCTACCCTTTATAGGAGTATGATAGGGAGTCTTTTGTATCTGACAGCCAGTCGTCCTGATATTTCTTTCAGTGTCGGTGTTTGTGCCCGTTACCAAGCCAGTCCTAAAGAGTCTCACCTTCTTGCGGTCAAACGCATCATCAAATATGTTAATGGGACCTTGGGGTATGGGGTTTGGTTTTCCACTGATACTACAGCTGAAATTACTGGTTTTTCTGATGCCGACTGGGCAGGGTGTGCTGATGATAGGAAAAGTACATCCGGGGGGTTTTTACCTTGGGAATAATCTGGTTTCCTGGCATAGTAAAAAGCAAAATGCCATCTCTCTTTCCACTGCTGAGGCTGAGTACATTGCTGCAGGGAGTTGTTGTGCACAAATGTTGTGGATGAAGCAAATGCTTCATGATTATGGGATAGAACAAAACACTCTCACTCTTTTTTGTGATAACACAAGTGCCATAAACATTTCAAAAAATCCTGTCCAACACTCTCGCACCAAAACATTGACATTCGTCATCATTTTATTCGAGAGTTAGTGGAAGAAGGCCTTGTTGTTCTTGAGCATGTTTCCACTGAGCATCAAAAAGCTGATATTTTTACAAAACCCCTTGATCTTCTTCGGTTTGAGTTCCTTAGAAAGACCTTGGGTGTCATGCTCGATCACTAGAGTGTTACTTGTTCCTTGAGTAGGTGTAAGTGTTTTGTATGTGCTTGGATGCTAATCTCATTATCATTGATATCTGTTTTTTTGCATCCAACTTTTTTGTACACTACTCATGCTGCTTACAAGATCTCATTGTTCATTGTTCATAGCTCATTTTGAATGCCCATGCTCATTAACCTCATGATCTCATTCTGTACACATCCTTGAGATAAATTGCTGCAGGGGTTTCCGCATAAGTGATCAAAGTTCTCTATGGACCACTAACAGTGTTTCTTGTACTTTTACAGTGGAATTGACCGATACTAGTATATCATGGGTGATGTTGAGTCTCTTAACCATCTACCATCTGTTTTCACTTCCACGGTTTCTCCCTCAGTTCCTTGAAGTCCGGGCATTAGGAAAAGGCTACCTCAGAGGCACCAACCAGGCCATCCTTTATGATTTCATTCTTCTCTGGTTTGGTTTCCATACTCTTGAGCGTGAATGCCACCAGTGAGTGCCCACAAGAAAGAAAAATTAAAAAAAAAAAAAAGGACTCATTGATTGAGGGGGAGCCTCCGCATTTACTCAACAAATACCCCGTGATTCCTAGTGGTTTGACTTTTCTCTGTGATGTTCAGTTACTCTTGTCGGAGGTCCAGCCATCCGATCACTACTAGGATTAACTCTAGCTCAGTGGACTCTCATGGATTGCACACACACACTTTTTTTGTGAGCTCTCATGTTGGATTTTGAGTTGTACATTCTCATGTAGTTTATGATCACTGATTATATTTTATCTGCTTTGCTCATGATTTCCAGTGTCATTTTTTTTAAACATTGCAAGTTTACAGAATTCATGAATTGCGGATTATTTCATCTTAGTATCTTTGTGGCCAAATGTGATCATCTACTTTGTTCAGGTCTCTCTTCTAGATATTGAGTATCTTGTTTTTTATTTAAAAAAAAAAAAAATTTTTTTGGTTTGTTTTTTTTCTTCTTGGCTCGAGCGACGAGTTCCTCGCTCGAGCGTGCTTCTGCTTCTGCATTAGACCTGAGAGCTGTGTTTTTGGCTCGAGCGACATTCTTGGCTCGAGCGAACCCCTACCTCGCTCGAGCGAGAAGTCTTCGCTCGAGCGACCTGTCGCGATTTAAATTCTGCAGGGGTGTCTTTGAGTTCATTTTTTTCCCTTCTTCGTGTTTCTTCTCTCTCTCTCTCTCTCTCTCTCCCTAGGGTTCTGAGTGTCCATTGCTGGTCTCTTCTGTGATTTTTCTCTGGTTTCTGAGGCTTTCTGTCATTCTCTGCTTTCTCCTTCTGGTAAGTTTTTTTTTTCCGATTATTTCATTATGTTTTTGGTTCGTGTGGTGCTTGGGTTGAGATGTGGTTGTGAGGATGCTCTGTTAGACTCTAAGTTTTTTTTTTGTTATTTGCTACTGATTTCGCATCTTCCTCATGCTCTAGGGTTCTTGATTTGCATATTATCCTTTGCATTTTACATTTAGCAGTTCTCTTTGGGAATTTCTGACTAGTGGGAATGTGGTCTGCTTTACCTTAAGGATTTTGTTTATATCTATACTGCCTTGTTATCATGTATTCTGTTCTCCTCATCTTGCTCCATCTCTTACTGGATTTTATAGTGCTAATTTCTGTTTTGTTGGACTAATGGACTAATGTGTTTTTTTGTGCTCCTTGGTTTGGGATTGGGGATGTGGGGTTTGTCTGTTATGGATGGTTATTGGGTGGCCTATGTTTCTGGGTTCTACCTTGCTCTGTTTTTCCTCTGTCTTTGTCATGCTTCTGTGGATTGTTTAGTAATGGCAGAGTCTTCCAAGCGTCGCAAAATGACTGTCTCTCGTTCCCCTTTCAACACTGCAAAATTTGAGTCGAAAGCAAAGGCCAAATTGTTTAGAGAGACCTTTGCCACTCGCAAAGTCCATTTAGAGCGCAATGTTTTACCAACTGCTTTTGAGGTCCTTCCTATTCGTTCCTTGTTCGATTCTTTGGGTGGGGATCAAGTGTTGCACTTTTTAGGTCCACAAAATCTAAGTCTTATCCGGGAGTTCTATTGCAACATCCACTCTATTCACAAAGAAGCATGTACCTTTCAGACTTGGGTTAGGAAGCAGTCCCTTGCTATTACTGGGGCTTTGTTTCGAAAATTTCTTGATCTTCCTGAAGTTAGTAACTGTCATTTTCCGTTTCTTACCCGGTCCGGTGTTGATTTTGATAAGGTTGCCTCTGAGTTATGTGTGTGTTGACCGGAACTGGCCTGCCGGGGCACTCATCCAGCAGAATGAGTTGCTTCCTCGGTTCCGTCTTCTCAATCTCATTGTCTATCTAACATTTATGTCACCACCCATTCCTCCCATATTACCCAGGACCAAGGTTATGTTTTGTATTGTATTCATCATAGACTTCTATAGATCTTCCCGAAATGATTGTTTCCAAAATGATCGGGGTTTTGAGGGTAGGAAATCTTTGGGGCTTCTTGGTTGTTTGATTACACGCTTTCTCACTTCACTTGATATTCCTGTTTTTGAGGACGATGAGTTTGCACATCCCTAAAACCCATCACAAAACTCACCATATCCAGAGTCAGGCTCACGTGAGGGGGAGTGTGTCTGGGTCGGGAATTCTGGTGCAGGTGGTACAGGTACTGCAGGTGATGATGATCCTCTTGCTGAGGAGGAGGAGGTTGAGGCTGCCTATGCTACTCTAGCCAGTGCTCCTGATCGTCCTCGCTCTTTCCGTGGACAGCTACAGCACTTGGAGCAGGCTGTGACTCGTCGCCTTGATCTCATGGATGCTCGCCTCGATGAGCAGAGTACTATGCTAGCACAGATCCTCTCTCTCCTTCAGCTGCAGCATCCACCTCCTTCTTCCTAGTGTTGGTTTTTGGTTATTTTCTAGACTCTTTTGGTTTCTTCTATTGGACAGTTGTACTTTTTGGATAGTTTTTGGCGTTTCTTGCTTCTACTGTATCTGCCTGCTTCTGTTTTCCTCCCGGACAAAAAGGGGGGAGATTTGTTTTGGATTGATATACATGGGGATATAGTGTGCAGACAGGATTGATGCAAGGATATATGCCTACTCATTATGCATAATCATGGTGTTTTCTTTACAGCTCAATGGATTAATTTTTCGTTTATAAATGCAACTGTCTTGATATTTTTATTGTGCATAACAAATCTTTTCAAGTTTGTGGTGTGCAGATTGGGTGGTTATCAAGATTGGTTATCAAGATTGGTTTCATTGTTGTCTATCATTGAGTTGTAATTTATTAGATCATTCCTTGAGTTGTAATTGTTTAGCCAATTCTTTGAGTTGTAATTGTTTTAGTTAGTTCGTGTGTTCAGGAAATTGTTTAGAAAGTTTTGTCCAGGTATTGACAAAGGGGGAGATTGTTAGGTCCTATCTTGTCAAAACCCGCGAACAAACTTATTGATTGAGTTTGTAATTTTCTGTGCATTTTTTGTCTTCCTCGCTCGAGCGAAGAAGTCCTCACTCGAGCGAAGGACTGCGTCTGGCTTAAAACCTGAAAGAGGTAAATGTACGCTTGAGCAAAGCATTGGTGGCTCGAGCGAAGATCAATGTACGCTCGAGCGAAGATTTGGTGGCTCGAGCGAAGGATTGCGTCCATACAAAAACCTGAAAGAGTTTATTCCTCGCTCGAGCGAAGAGTTCGTGGCTCGAGCGAAGGCACTAGTAGAAATCACGCGAGATAAGCTCCTCGCTCGAGCGAGATTAGCTTCGCTCGAGCGAGCTTTAGAATCCAGATTTCTAAAAGTGATTGGTTTCTTCCAAAACTAGTATTCCTTTTGGTTTTCTATAAGTAGATGGTTTTCTCCTAAAACTATACTGACTTTTCCTAGATGCTATTCAAGAGTCCTAGGGTTTTTGTTTGAAGTTTTCTTCTGAGATTTTTTGATAGTTTTCCTTGATGTCTTCTGAGAGAGTTCTAAACTTATGAATTGAGATTCATACATCAAGGAGTTTGATACTTTATATTCAAGAGAGTTCTCTTCGGTGGCTTCCGAAGATCAAAGACGTAGAGTTTCAAAAGTCGTTTGATTCTATACGTAGTCGTTAATTCGACAAGTGAAGTTGTGGAATCAACTTCAGAAGTGATCAATTCCGTGACGAAGGCGTGGTGAAAGAGTTACAGAAGATTCGAGGACAAATTGACTGGGTTGGGTAATTTGTGTATTATCTTTGTAATCTTTCTTTCTTCAGTAGTGGATTGATTAGTGGCGGTTCGGCGCCGTGGTTTTTGATACAATTGAAGGTTCTTCAATTGTGGTTTTTCCACGTAAAAATCGTTTGTGTCGATTTATTATTTATTCCTAAAAACAAAAAACTAAAATCACTCTCGTAAGTGCTTGTTGATTTTAGATTGAGTGTTTGAATAATTGGGATTTGGAATATTTTAATCTTGATCTAATCACGAATCACTTAGGATTTTCAGATATGATCTATGGTAACATTCAATTTCCTATATATGGTTTTACTATTATTTATGATATTAACAATTAATATTGGAGGGTTGAAAATCTAGAAACCCTAGATGTTGATTGTGATTATGTACCATTTAAGCAGAATATAAACAATCCCAATCAAACAATCAAAGACAAATCGACGCAACGATTTTACGTGAAAAAACCACAATTGGACACCTCCAACTGTGATTAAAAAAATCACGGGCAATAGCCACAAAAACAATCCACTAAGAGATTTAAAGGAATTACACAGGTATACTCTCAATTACCTAGCGAATCCACGCCTAATTGAACCAAACCTCTATGTGCCTCTTCCAACCCCGTCTTCACCTTGGAATTGTCTTACGATGAGCCACCCAGAATCCACCGAAGCTTCAGGCTCGAATTCTTCCAGAATCCACCGAAGAACAACTCTCTCTCTCTTGTGTATAACAAACAAAACCTTTGATGTACTCTCTTTAAACCATGAGTTGAATACTCAATAAAACATCAAAGAAAACTAACAAAATATCCCCAGATATAAACCTTAAGAACCAACAAGATCTGGAGGAATTAAATAGTTTTGGGAGAAAACCAACTATTTATAGAAAATCCAAAAGTAATCCTAGTTTCAGAAGAAAACGAACTCCTTAACAAATCTGGAAATCTGGGTTCGCGCGGTCCGCTCGAGCGTGGGACTTCCCGCTCGAGCGGAGACTTCATATCTCGTGATTTCATATAGGCTCCATGCTCGAGAGTGTCAGTTTCCACGCTCGAGCGTCGAATCACATCATCTAGTACTTGTTCAGGCATAGCAGAGAATACTGTGAGCTCGCAAACCCCGTCGAGCGTCACGTTGCCCGCTTGAGCGGGAAGACCAAAACTGGAAAAATCTGGAACTAAAAACTGTTACAATTTTGAATGCAATTTTGCATTTGCTTCAGCCGCGAGCTGACCGGGCCAGCTCGACCCCCGTCAGTAATCAGCGAAAGTGGCAATATTGAAAGTACTGACATCACCAAACTTCTCTGCAAAGCGACGATTCGGGTTGGATTCGCCGTCTAACAACTCATAGCCTCACTGAATAAAAAATGGCGAATAAAATTACAACTCAAAGGAGTTTTGTCAAACGGGGCTTTGTCAAACGGGTTGCACAATAATAAAAACCTAACAAGGTAAATGTGTCAACAAACTTCTCATAGGACTTATGGAACATAAATTTTTTAGTAGGACCATATGTAGCATAAGTCTCCTAATAAGACTTATAAATAATTTTCCCAATATATATATAATAAATAAATAAATAAAAAGTTTACTATAAAAATAAAATAAAGCTAAAAAGAATTACTTTCTTAGGTTCTTTTTAGTGGATTTTTTTTCAACTTTTATTGTTAATTTTTATTTTTATTTGTCAGGTCTGTCTAATCTATTAAAATACAAAAATTTAAAGTACTATAATTGTTTTTTTTTTATTTTAAAAAATAGTTCAATAACAAAGAAAAATGATAAATTATAAATACACCTCATGAGACTTGCTTAAAATACAAATTGTCCCTTGTGGTTTAAAAAATTATAAACATCTCATTGTTAGAATTTTTCATTTAACAGAATTAGTTAAAAAAATGAAATTCATAATTGTTCTCCTATACAATAACAAAATTATATAAATTATTAATTGAAACATATATCTAATATCATTAAAAACTTGTTAAGTGACTTAATGATTTGTTAATGAAATGGACGATTTGTTATGAAATTATAAATCTCAAGGGGTGGAATGTAATTTTCAGAATCACAGAGGGCGATTCGTATTTTAATCAAATCTCAAGTATGTATATGTAATTTATCCAAGAAAATTCACAAAAACTTCTAAAAGTGCAATTGCCAAACCCCTCAGTAAGAGATTTTGATAAACAGTAATACTACAAATCCAAATTTAGGGTAAATAATTAATAGGTCTTAATAGTTGAATTTAATTCCTACCAAGTCTTATTGAAAATAAATCCAAGTAAAATCGGTGCTACAAATAATTTTTATAATGATTTTTTTGCATATATCGCTAACAATTGATAATTAGTGACTCTTTTGTCACAATTTTTATAAATTATTGCTAAAACTTACAATTAATGACTTTCTCTGTAATAATTTTTTCAAACTGTCGTTAAAAGTTAAAAAGTAGTGACGTTTTTTATGACGATTTTTTTAAACGGTCACTAAAACTAATAATTAGTGATGTTTTTTGTGACAATTTTTAAGCTGTCACTAAAAATTAACAATTAATGATATCTTTTAATAGTGTTTGATAAAAAATGTTATTAATTATCATAGGACTTATTGGATAATAAGTCCACATATTAGAACCTACATGTAAGTCTTCTCAAATTTAACTGCACAATAATTACTGAGAATTATTATCTTATGATTTAGATTTATTCTACATATGAACTCTACACTATACAAATTCAATCTCAACCACATATCATCATTTGGAGTAAATTTCGAGTAGATAAGTGTTGGTCTATATACTTATTCTTTGACAAGATATTTTGTGACATAATTGTCAACATTTCGTTTAATTATCTTTAAGGTATTAAATGCACCGAAACAACTGAAACAATTTGATGTTCTTAATTTCATAAGAATGCGTCCAAATTATGTGCTAATCAATTATCCAAAAGTTTAAGCAAGGCTGAAATTTTGAAAATGAAAAGCACAGTTAGCAAGAAACCAACTAAAGTGATATAGCATGTATGGTCATACAATTTTTGAATCAAAGGAATAGGCAAAGCAAAGGCAAAGGCAAAAATCGGGACAGATTTGGAATTGTGTGAATTTAGTGGGTCAATGAAAAGCGTGATTTTAAAAAGGATCCGTGGTTATGGCCCCAACGGATTTTGGGCAAATCCAATCGTTTCGGAGGTCAACTTCACAAATTTTCCGTTTTTGAAAAGATTTGAAACGTCAATTACTCTTAGCACAGGTCTCAGAATCCGATTTCGAAAAATCTGCCATGATCGTGGAAGAATATATTAGTAGTTTTTCTATTTTATTGTAATATTTTCATTTTTGATAATTTTTGTTATATTTCCTTATTTCTGTATTGTATTATGATTTTTGCAAATACCAATTGTTTCCTAATTAAGTTAGGTCTGTCTTTTACTTATAAATAATAGAGTTAAGCCTTAGGGCACTTTAGTTTTGAGAATTAATACATTTTGAGTTTTATACTCTTTTGTTCCAATTTTGGGTATTGTTTATGAATCAACCATTGTTGAGCATTTATTCTCGGCATTCTTTGTGAATCAATGAGTTTTAAAAAAAAAAAAATCTTATTTCTAGTATTCTTATGGAATTAACAAATTTTAAGATTGTTACTATTTTTCGTTTTGCGCTCCATTTGTACATGGAAAAAATTGAATGGAAAACGACGCCAAATGAGATAAACACACTGCATCATCCAAGAGGAATCTTCTTCTTTGATAAAATCCTCAGTTTCTCAATGTGAAAGAAAATCATCGATGGAGAATCGAGTAAAGTTTCAATTTTACTTACACCAATGAGACAAATGCACTTTAATTACTTCAACTGTTTGTGTTCCAACAAGGCAGAAACATGATGTCGATTGAAAATTGCATCATTCCTTGTAAGTCGTAGATTCTAGAAAACACTAGCAAACAAGCCTTAGTTCTTAATATCCTCTTTCATTAAATACTCAATTTTGTTTTTAAAAACTAAACCCATTCAAACCCGGAGCCTTATTACTTGCATGACTTCATATGGCATTCTTAATTTCGACTTGGGTAGAAACAGATTCCAACCTTAACACTCCATTTAGATGGAGAAATTTAGTGAGAAAAGAAAAGTAATGGTGAGAATAGGAAACCTTTTTACTTACTTGGATGGTTAAGTAGGTGAGAAGAACTCCCAACAAAACTATGTTTTGTTTCTCACCAAAAATGATGAGATTTGGTGACAAAAGAAATGGGTTAATGAAACTTTTCTTAAATACAAAAATTACCCTATGATGAAAGAAACTAGAAAAATAGCTTATTGATATGGAATGTTATTTGGTAAAATGAAATAAAATGTTTTTTTTTTTTTTTGTCATATTGACTCCATCCAACAAAATATGTGAGAAATTACATTCTCTTATCTTTTATTCATCCAAACACAATGGTAAGAAATCATAGTCATTTTCTTTATTTTCTCACCTAAGTGAGAAAATACAATAATTTATTTGCTTTTCTTACCTTACGATCCAAACAGAAGTAAAAATTGAGTGTAATGGTGATACCAATGACGTGGTATCACTAACAAAAAATAAATCCTAAATGGAAGAGAGAATCCCTACTTTCTAAGTACCACAGATACATTGGATAATGAATGATGTGATAAGATACCTAGCATAAACTCTAACATCAGCTGTAGCTCCAGCAGTCCATCTAGCAGTTCATCCTCATTATTCGTCCTGCAGTTGCAATCACAGAATCAGCTCCAGGCTATAGTTAGTTAGGAATCTGTTACAGTGTTTGTTAGTGAATACGTGTAGCAGATTAGTTATGGATTAGTTATAACTGTCTTAGAGCTATATAAACATTATGTACTCAACAAAAAATATTATGGAAGTAATGAATTGAATATTTCTTCATGGTATCAGAGCTTTAAGCTCCTACGAGCACGGAGATCCATAGCTTTTCTATCCACCATTGTTACACGTCTACATTCTTCCATTCTTTCAAATCTTTTTTGCTTATCTCCAATTTATCATCATTTGTTACAGTTAAACTTGATGTATCTAATTTTGTCATTTGGAAAACTCAATGGCAGAACATTCTATGTAACAACCCCGACCTCTGATAAACGTTAATTCATGGTTAAATAAGCCTAATCAGTAATTAAGGTGAAATTCTGAATTAGTTGCATGTGTGTTGCATTACTGTGCTTGTATCTATTTATCGTAGAAATATCTGTTTCCGTTTCTGTTTCGTTTCGCGAATTGAAGGCCTTATCGACATCTAATTACGAAATTGACTTGATTTATGTGTTATTTGGGATTTTTAGAATTTTATGATATGTTTAATTAAAATTGAATTTAGAACGATTAAATTAGAATAATTAATGTCCAATCGATTAGCTTAATCAATAACTTAATTAAGCCACTGATTAAGCCTATATAAGGCTCATGTGAACTCATTAGTTCACTATTCACTCTCCTATCACCCCACTTTAAAGAGAAAAACGTAAGAAAGAGTGAGAGAAGGAAGGAATTTTGAATCAAAGCTAGAAGGTGGGAGAGTTGCTAAGAATTGAAGGCATTGGACTTGGAAACTCAAGAATTAAACCTCTAGCACACATCTTGGGAAGCCTAGGTAAGAATTCAACCCTTAGATTGTACAATTATGATGAGTAGGACATGAACTCTAAAGAATTAAGTTGGATGATACAAGAATTGAGTTAGAATTGGAGAAATGAACTTAAACCATTCATGCATGCATATTTCACAACATTTTCAAGTTGTTTTTCCAAGAATCTCCTCATGCATGTTACTAATTTACTTTAGTTTTGAGAATTCATCAAGTTTCATGTCATTTTGTGTCATTAGATTATGTTTTGGATGTTTTGAAGTCAAGGCAATACATGTATGTCATATTCATGTTATGTTTTCACAATTCAAGTTTGAGTTTGCTCAATTGACAAGCTTATGAGCCTTAATTTCATGAAAAGATCTTTAATTCTCAATGTTTTTCAAGTTTAGACATGTTTTCTTGAGTTTTGGCCCAAAGGAACACGATTTGTGGCTTTGAATTTGAGTTTTGAAGCTTGAAGGCAAATTCGGAAATCCCAGAATTTGCACCCTCGCTCAAGTAACAGAACCTGCGCTTGAGTGACCACTCTGTGATCTTGCTCTTCCGCTCGAGCGACCAAAAGCTGGCTCGAGTGTGAAATGCAGGCTCCCAGAAGTTTCATGTTTTTACAGACCGTTCGAGCGACAAGAATTGCGCTCGAGCGAGAAACTGAGTCTCACGCTTGAGCGACCATCGAGCGGCAGTTGAACGGAGAATTCACATAACTAGTACTTTTTCAGAGTTTGCAGACCGCTCGAGCGAAGGAAGTTGCGCTCGAGAATCTCCTCACATGTTTGCATATCTGCTCAAGCGAGGCAAGTTGCGCTTGAGCGTAACTGCTGTTTTCAGTAAGTTTTGTTAATAGTTCCAAAGTGCATTTTTTGGCAACCACATTACATCCTAGGCATTTCTAAGCCATGATTAAGACACAAGAAGAGGTTAAGACCTAGAAAAATGAGATGAAAGAAGTTAAGTACCAATCGAGTGTGTATTTCATTATGTGTATATAGGTCACGCGCCGCAAGTTATCTGATTTGTCTGTTCTGCAAGTGGAGCCATATGTGAGTAATAACTTAGTAAAGCTTTGTTCAACTTTAATTATTTTCTAAAAAATATGAATTAAGATTGTTTTATGCAATGTTATATTCTGTACAATGAATGATTGTCCAAATCTCTAAAATGTATTCATGGCATCCTTAGCACAAGGCCCTTGCCCGGGGGTAATAATACCCTGGTCTACAAGTACAATGCCCATGCTCGCGGGGGTAATAATACCGTGGTTCTCATGACCCTTGTATGGGGGTAATAATACTGTGGTTCTCAAGGTCCTTTCCTGGGGGTAATAATATCGTGGCTCAAGTATGTTACAAGTTTCCCAGTACCAGAGATTCCTTAATGGAACTAACAAGCATGATAAAGCTAATGGATGTACCATGTATGATTAAGCATAAACTTTGATTTCTGTATGTAGATTGAACAAAAATATGAATATAAATCTGTTTGATATGAATTCTAATTTCTGAATCGATTATGGACATTATTCATTTAAACTCTTTACTTTGTTATTATTCACTGGACTCCCGCTCACTATTTATTTTATGTATGTAGGTAAGCAAGCGTGTGACCAGGCCGACGCTCCTGCCTAGAGTGTTTTGAGTCAGCCAACCATCGTGCCTCCCAGGGAGGTTCCTTTTGAGAAGTCAAGTTTTGTGAACCTGTTTAAGATGTTTTGTTGTTTGTTCTTGTTTATCTATGTACTGAGTTAAGTCCCTTTTGTTGATGTTTGCACGATATTGCAAAACTTATGTAGACATATCATCATATACGTATATTTTTAAATAAAGTTTCAAATTTTCTGTCTCATATACGTTACCACAACTGTATGGACAATTTATATTTCTATAATTGCTTTTGCAGCCCCTTATTATATGTCTTTGGTTTAAGAGGTCTTTGGTAATCCAAGGATTACTGGCCGGTTACGACACTAAACACTTATAGGGGCAGGTTTGGGTTGTGACAGAGTTGTATCAGAGTACGTGTTATACCACACACACGAGTCCATACGAGCTATAGGATGTCTTAGGAAAGAATTATGGACATTTCATCTGCATGTGTGCTTGTATGCTAATCTTTATAAATGTGAAAACTAAATTTGAACCTAAACAAATGAAATGTAAAGAAATGAACAAGATTATTCCTATGTTTATTATTACTTTATCTTTCTGTAGCAACATGGAGAATGCAGGGGGAAATGATACAAGTGAATCTTCTGAGGCCCAAATGAATAGAATGGAACAGATGCTTGTAGCCTTGGCTAAAGCAATGACGTAACAACTGAGGCAACAATCTTTACCTTCTCCACCTCCGCCAGTGCAAGTTGAACCAGACAACAATGATATAATCAACCTCACTCAGAAATTCATGAAGATGAAACCGCTAACTTTCCTTGGTGGTATTGGACCATTAAAGACTGAAACATGGTTGCCGGAAATGGAGAAATTATTTGAAGTGTGACTCAGAAGGTTTTATTGGCCACCTACACTCTTAAAGATGAAGCTCGGAGATGGTGGTTGTTAATCCGAAATAGTAATGAAAATATGACATGGGCTCAATTTAATGCGATTTTCTATGACAAGTATTTTCCTCAGTATTTTTGGGATCGGAAAGTTTCTGAATTCCAAGAATTGAAGCAAGGCAGGATGTCCGTAGCCGAGTATGAGGCTAAATTTACTGAGTTGGCTAGATTTGCTCCTCATACGGTCGACATAGATTATAAGAAGGCCCAAAAATTTGAAGGGGGCTTAGACCTGGATGTGTATGATGAGTAGGCATATTGAAATTGCCTACCTATATAGAAGTACTTGATAGGGCATTGATGGCAGATGCCATACTAGCAGCAAAGAAATAGACTAGTGCTCCAATAACTGAATGGAGAGGCAAAAGATCTGGATCCAATTTTCAAAAGGCCGCTCATCCTTTACAAGCAAAAGGCGAAATACTGGATCATCAAGTAGTTCAAGCCAAAGCAGTGGGTCTATGCCAGTTTTTCCAAAATGTGGAAGGAAGCATGAGGGCACGTGTCACCGTGCATCTCGCACTTGTTTCCGATGCAGCAAGACAGGCCACATGATTAAAGATTGTCCAATGAGACTCAACACAATTACCCATCCAGCGGCAAGTTTAGCCGGATCTACTCTTGCACTAAGAACGAATGTGAGAGCCAATACTGGGGGAGAAACTTTGAGACAAGGCTAAGTTTTTGCATTAGTACCTGGAGATGTACAGAACACTGAGTCAGTGGTGTCAGGTATAATCTCTATCTGTGTTCAGAATGCCTATGTGCTGATTGATTTTGGTTCTACGCATTCATTTGTATCGCATGCTTTTTTCAAAAATTAACTAGATTATTAGAACCTATGAATTGTTTACTATCGTATCTACACCGTCTAGAGGATCTATGATATGTGCTTATGTTTATCCGACATGTGATATTATGATTGGTGATATGACATTGTATGCTGATTTGCTACCCTTGAGCATTGATCATTTTGATTGTATCCTGGGTATGGATTGGTTGACTAAATACTGTGCCACCATTGACTGTGTGAATAAATATGTTGTGTTTAGACCACCTGGTATGCCTAAATTTGTTTTTACTAGAAGTAGGGTAGTTCCTCCACCATATTTGATTTCATTTATGAAAGCTAGGAAATTGTTGAGAAAAGGTTGTCGGGGCTATTTGTGTTGTGTGTTAACTGTGTCATCGAATAGTTTTAGTGTGCAAAATATTTCTATGGCCTGTGAATTTCTTGATGCATTTCCTACTGACCTACCTGGAGAGTTAATTGATAGGAAAATTGAGTTCACCATTGATGTAGTACCTGGGACGAAACCAATTTCTAAAACCCCATACAAAATATCCACCTCTGAATTGAAAGAATTGAAAACTCAATTTCAAAAACTGTTAGACAAAAAGTTTATTCACCCAAGCACTTCACCTTGGGGTGCCCCAGTGTTATTTGTCAAAAAGAAAGACGGGTCTTTGAGAATGTGTATTGACTACCGTGAGTTGAACAAAGTGACTGTCAAGAACAAGTACCCACAACCCCGAATAGATGACCTATTTAATCAACTTCAAGAAGCACAAGTGTTCTCTAAAATAGATCTTAGATCTGAATATCACCAGCTAAAGGTGAAAGTAGAAGACATTGAGAAAATTGTTTTCCGAACTAGATACGAACATTATGAATTCTTAGTCATGCCATTTGGGGTAACTAATGCACCTGCAGCATTCATGGACGTAATGAATAGAATGTTCAAACAATTCCTTGATGAGTTTATTGTTGTGTTCATCAATGATATATTGATTTATTCTAAAAGCAGGGGAGAACATGAAATCATCTGAGAATTGCTTTGCAAACCCTAAGGGAAAAGAAGTTATATGCAAAATTTTCCAAATGTGAATTTTGGCTTGACAGTGTGGCATTTCTGGGGCATGTAATCAACAAGGATGGTATCTCCGTTGACCCACAGAAAATTGAAGCTATTGTGGATTGGCCTAGACCGACCAATGCATCGAAAGTTTGAAGTTTTCTGGGACTTGCAGGCTATTATTACAAATTTGTGAAAGATTTTTCCAAACTTGCTTTGCCACTCACTCAATTGACACAGAAAACTACGTCATTTGATTGGATTGATCAAAGAGAAACTGCTTTCCAAGAGTTAAAGACCAGGTTAGTAACTACACCAATTTGGACTTTGCCTAATGGTACTGATGGATTTCAAATTTACAGTGATACTTCCTATAAGGGCTTGGGGTGAGTGTTGATGCAAAATGGAAAAGTGATTGCCTATGCTTCTCAACAACTTCACCCTCATGAAAAGAACTATCCAACCCATGACCTTGAATTAGCAGCTATGGTATTTTCTTTGAAAATTTGGCGACATTATCTATACGATGTGACTTGTGAAATGTACACTGATCATAAAAGCCTCAAATATTTCTTCAACCAAAAGGAACTGAACATGAGATAGAGACGATGGCTTGAGTTAATCAAGGATTACGACTTGCAAATTTTGTACCATCCAGGAAAAGCCAATACCGTTACAAATGCCTTGAGTCGGAAATCCATGGGTAATTTGTCATGCTTACTCACCGATCAGAAAGAGTTATGATTTAGAAAAGAATGAGATTGAAATTGTACTGCGTGAACAAGGCGGGATCTTAGCCGCCATTTCTATTCAACCTGCAATCATTGAAAAGATTAAAGAAAAACAATATGAAGATGAGTTCTTGAAGAAAAGTTTCGATGAAATCGACTCAAAACCGAGGCTTGGGTTCGTGATTAATAATGATGTGTTAAAGTTTCAGAATAGACTTTGTGTACCGGATTGTTCTGAGTTAAGGAAATGTGTTCTGACCGAGGCTTACAATTCAAAATTTGCTATGTATCTGGGGAATACAAAGATGTACCATGATTTGAAACAAAACTTCTGGTGGCCGAGAATGAAGAAAAGCATTGTAGATTTTGTGGTTCAATGCTTGCATTGCCAACAAGTTAAAGTTGAACATCAACGACCTGCCGGATTGCTACAGCCGCTTCCAATACCGGAATGGAAGTGGGAACATATCACGATGGACTTCATTGTGGGATTACGTCACTTTCCTCGAGGTATGGACTCCGTCTGGGTAATTGTTGATCGTTTGACTAAATTCGCACATTTTTTACCTGTCAAATCTTTGTATAATGTGGATAAGTTGGCTAACTTGTATGTTAATGAGATTATGATATTACATGGTGGGCCAATATCTATTGTATCTGACAGAGATCCTAAGTTCACTTCAAGATTCTGGCAAAGTCTACAGCAAACTCTGGGAACTGAATTAAGATTAAGCAGTGCTTATTACCCACAAACAGATGGTCAATCTGAACAAACCATTCAAACGTTAGAAGACTTGTTACGGATGTGTGCCCTAGATTTCCAAGGCAGTTGGGAAACCCACTAACCATTGGCCAAATTTGTGGATAACAATAGCTACCATTCGAGTATCGGCATGGCCCCTTACGAAGCTTTGTATGATAGAAAGTGTCGATCCCTAATTTGCTGGGCTGAGGTAGGTGATAGACCGTTCTTGGGACCAGAACTTGTGCAAGAAACAACTGAGCAAGTGAAACTGATTCAACAACGTCTAAAAACTGCACAGGTCAAAAGAGTTATGCAGATGTCTGGAGAAGAGATGGCAAATACGAAGTCGGTGACCATGTATTTGTAAAAGTAACTCCAATGAAGGGTCAGACGCGATTTGGGGTGAAAGGAAAGCTAGCACCAAGATATATTGGCCCGTATGAAGTTTTAGAGAAAATCAACTCAGTAACAAACTGAGTGGCTGTACCTTCAATGATGGAAAATATGCACAACGTTTTTCATGTTTCAATGCTTCGAGATTACTTATGAGATCCACTCTATATCATTGAACCAACACATGTACTTTTGAAGGATGACTACATCTACGAGAAAATTTCAAATTGTATATCGAAGAATCAAACGACTAAGAAACAAGGAAATTCCGTTAGTAAAAGTGGATTGGCAGAACAACGGGGGGACATACGCAACCTGGGAGATGGAAGAGGATATGATGAAGAGATATCCAGATATGTTTTCGCCAAAATGAAGGTACTTCGAGTTTGAAGGACCAAACTCTTTAAGGGGGGAAGACTGTAACAACAACGACCTCTGATTAATGTTAATTCATGGTTAAATAAGCCTAATCAGTAATTAAGGTGAAATTCTGAATTAATTGCATGTGTGTGTTGCATTATTGTGCTTATATCTGTTTATCGTAGAAATATCTGTTTTCGTTTCTGTTTTGTTTTGCAAATTGAAGGCCTTATCGGCATCTAATTACGAAATTGACTTGATTTATGTGTTATTTGGGATTTTTAGAATTTTATGATATATTTAATTAAAATTCAATTCGGAACGATTAAATTAGAATAATTAATGTCCAATCAATTAGCTTAATCAATAACTTAATTAAGCCACTAATTAAGCCTATATAAGGCTCATGTGAACTCATTAGTTCACTATACACTCTCCTATCCCCCCACTTTAAAGAGAAAAACGTAAGAAAGAGTGAGAGAAGAAAAAAATTTGGAATCAAAGTTAGGAGAGGGGAGAGTTGCCAAGAATTGAAGGCATTGGACTTGGAAACTCAAAGAATTAAGCCTCTAGCATACATCTTGGGAAGCCTAGGTAAGAATTCAACCCTTAGATTGTACAATTATGATGAGTAGGACATGAACTCTAAAGAATTAAGTTGGATGACACAAGAATTGAGTTAGAATTGGAGAAATGAACTCAAACCATGCATGCATGCATATTTCATAACATTTTGAAGTTGTTTTCCAAGAATCTCCTCATGCATGTTACTAATTCACCTTAGTTTTGAGAATTCATCAAGTTTCATGTCATTTTGTGTCATTAGATTATGTTTTGGATGTTTTGAAGTCAAGACAATACATGCATGTCATATTTATGTTATGTTTTCACAATTCAAGTTTGAGTTTGCTTAATTGACAAGCTTATGAGTCTTAATTTCATGAAAAGATCTTTAATTCTCAATGTTTTTCGAGTTTAGACATGTTTTCTTGAGTTTTGGCCCAAAGGAATATGATTTGTGGCTTTGAATTTGAGTTTTGAAGCTTGAAGGCAAATATGGAAATCCAAGAATTTGCACCATCCGCTCGAGCGATAGATCCTACGCTTGAGCGACCACTCTGTGATCTTGTGCTTTTGCTCGAGCGACCAAAAGATGGCTCGAGGATGAAATGCAAGCTCCCAAAAGTTCCATGTTTTTACAGACCACTCGAGCGACAAGAGTTGTGCTTGAGCGAGAAATTGAGTCTTACGTTCGAGTGACCATCGAGCGGTCGTCTAGCGGAGAATTCAGACAGCCAGTACTTTTTCAGAGTTTGCAGACTGCTCGAGCGTATCCTCACATGTTTGCATGTCCACTCGAGCGAGGTAAGTTGCTCTTGAGTGTGGCCCCTGTTTTCAGCAAGTTTTGTTAAGAGTTCCAAAGTGCATTTTTGGCAACCACTTTGTATCCTAGGCATTTCTAAGCCATGATTAAGACACAAGAAGAGGTTAAGACCTAGAAACACACTCCAATGAGATGAAAGAAGTTAAGTACCAATCGAGTGTGTATTTCATTATGTGTTTCTGTTATGTGTATGTAGGTCACACGCCACAAGTTATCTAATTTGTATGTTCTACAAGTGGAGCCATCTGTGAGTAATAACTTAGTAAAGCTATGTTCAACTTTAATTATTTTCTGAAAGGCATGAATTAAGATCTGTTTTATGCAATGTTATATTCTGTACAATGAATGATTGTCCAAATTTCTGAAATGTATTCGTGGCATCCTTAGCACAAGGCCCTTGCCCGGGAGTAATAATACCGTGGTTCTCATGGCCCTTGCATGGAGGTAATAATACCGTGGTTCTCAAGGCCCTTTCTCGGGGAAAATAATACCGTGGCTCAAGTATGTTACAAGTTTCTCAGTACCGGAGGTTCCTTAATGGAACTAACAAGCATGATAAAGCTAATGGATGTACCATGTATGATTAAGCATAAACTCTGATTTCTATATGTAGATTGAACCATAATATGAATATAAATCTATTTGATATGAACTCTATTTTCTGAATCTGTTATGGACATTATTCATTTAAACCCTTTACTCTGTTATTATTCACTAGGCTCCCGCTCACTATTTATTTTATGTATGTAGGTGAGCAAGCGCGTGACCAGGCCTAAGCTGCTGCCTGGAGTGCTTTGAGTCAGCCAACCATCGTGCCTCCCAGGGAGGTTCCTTTTGAGAAGTCAAGTTTTGTGAACCTGTTTAAGATGTTTTGTTGTTTGTTCTTGTTTATTTGTGTACTGGGTTAAGTCCCTTTTGTTGATGTTTGCACGATATTGCGAAACTTATGTAGACATGTCATCATATATGTATATTTTTTAAATAAAGTTTTAAATTTTCTGTCTCATATACGTTATCATAGCTCTATGGACAATGTATATTTCTATAATTGCTTCCGCAGCCCCTTATTATATGTTATTCTGTTAAGAGGCTGTAGACGTCCCCGAACGTCCTGAGAGGGAAAATCCCGTTTTGTTCATTGGGGCTCACTACAGTTATGGACTCAATGTCACGGTCCTGTATCTAATCTCGCAGAGTGCAATGCAAGACCGATGAATCACCAAAGAGTCCAAATCCGACAAATCGTTTTGAAAATTAGATTTTTAGAAAGAAGTGCCAAACATGGACTGCTTTGCCAGATACAGAGTCGCCACCTAAATATTTATTTTGGGGGGATTTAGGAAACCCTGACTCGTTGCCTAAGGCCATGTGTCCATCATCACCAAAGTTGCCTCGGCTTGGAAACTTGGGTACGATTGGGGAAGGTCACTTCGTGAGCACCCCCGCTCGCCCGATCAAAGATCGGCCTCTACTAACCATGATAGCTAGTTTTGAAAACATTATGCATTCTTATTCCGGTTAATTAGCTAATCTTACTACGTGATGCGCACAACACAAAAGTATAGACTAGATCGCCTAATTTGGAACAAAGCATTGCATATCTGCTTGTTTGAAAGACAGTTTGAAATTTGCTACTCGCAAGTAGGCTAAAACACGGATTTCAACGAGTTGTTCCAACTCAAGCAATCCAACCTCTACCCGCAGGCATTCAAGCAGTAAATCAACTAAGCAGTTAGCCTCATGGTAAGCATGCTTTCATGTTAACATTCACACTCATGCGAGATGCTAAAGCATAAACACTCACCTAGTACTCCAAGCCAAAAACAAGGAACATGTTAGTAATCAAATGT
Source organism: Camellia japonica (assembly GCA_030407325.1). Taxonomy (NCBI): domain Eukaryota; kingdom Viridiplantae; phylum Streptophyta; class Magnoliopsida; order Ericales; family Theaceae; genus Camellia; species Camellia japonica. Next base: position 121,813,641 of record JAPPVO010000017.1, read on the forward strand.
ATGATCCAAGTCCATGTTAAGATGGCTAATGCATCGCAGGCAAAATGCAACTAGAGTAGGCTCGGATAATCTATAGATGGCATGTGAAATGCAACAGATAACATGTATTCAAGTTAGATTTGAAATACTATGCAATTAGTATGATGCGCCGAGCCCGGTGCATGCAATACTGATGAATGATGCATACATGCATAGCATAATGATGCTAATTGAAATATGCCCTAATACTAAGCATCAAAAGCAGGTAAGTAAAAGGGAGAAAGAAGTGGGGGTTGGGAGACATGCATCGCACACACGCACACGTATTACAAATTCGCCCTTGCTCGGAGGAACCGAAAGAATAATACAATTTAATTAACTAACAAGCTAATTAAATAGTTACAAACCAATTAACTAGTTAAGCAAATTAACTAAGCTAACAAAGCGATAAAATAGCCTCGGGAAGAGGGTCCAATGCATGCGTGCTCGACTCCGCTCGGAGATCCACCACCATGCACAAGCTGCCTCTGTTTTCACTGTTTTATGCCTCTGAAAATTGCACAAGTCCCAAGGAGCACTCTCTGAACACTGTGGGGTGCCACCGGCCATGAGGAATGGTCACCGGTCATGGAGGAATGGTCATCGACCATAAATGTGGCTCTCAGCCAGAAGTTTGTGGTCAGTCGGCACTCAATGTGGTCGATCGGCCATCTATGTCTACAGAATCCTGTTTTGACAGCAGCAGAGGACAAGACAAGGCATGGCAATGCATTTCAAAGCAATGTTTGCACCACCACACCCCTTATCATGTTTATGACTCAAAGGGGTATGGTGTTCGACCCTCGGACCACCGATCACGCATTTCAATGCGTGATGGTCCAAGATGTCGAGTTGTGCATTTTGATGTCAAATGTAATGCACATAAACACACAAGGGACCTAACCTCTATCATGGTGATTCAAGAGGCAAGGAATGCATGCAAAATGCAACCTAAGCATGCGAGCTAAGTATGCAACATGAGCATGGGGACAAACATGCAAACATGTAAGCATGTGACAACCTATCAAACATGTGAACAAGCAATGTATACTAGGCACACAACCTAAGCGAACAAGCATGTACCAAGTATGCGAGTTAATCAAGCATGCAATATGCAACGTAAACATGTAAGTATGCAAGACATGTAACATGTTAAGCAACTTAATCAAGGAAGTGCATGCCAAATGCAATGTGATTCAAGCATGCAACAACATGCGATAGGCCAAGCATGCAACAACACGCGATAGGCCAAGCATGCAACAACACGCAAGGTGAGCATGCAACAACATGTGAACAATGGACTTATACCAATTTGGGCAGCTCTCAAATAGGCCCAAAACAGTGGCCAAATGCCAAGGAAATGAAGGCAAATGCACATACAAATATGCATGCAAACATGGTCCAACACTTGGGCATCAAAGAGCAACTTTTAAGCACACTTAAAAGGGACAAAACATGGACAAATGACATACATTATAAGCTTTGAAAAGAAAAAAAAAATCATGTTAAGGATGGTGCCAAACCAACTAAACAAAACAATCAAAGTATGCAAGCAAGCCTAAGGCCTAAGGCTAACCTAAGGGATCAAACCATGGCTATATGAAGCAAGCCCCAAAGGGCCATGGAGACCTAAAACAGTCCCAATGCAGGTCTGAACAAGACCAAAGACACACCTAGATGGCATCTAAATGGCCTAAATCTAAAGGCATGCACAAAGGTCCAAACATGGAGCATAAAACACAAACCTTTTGAAGCATCAAAGGAGCCATAAATGCAAGTATACAAACATGCTATATGGACTGAAATGACATGATAAGTGGTGCCAAACCACTGAAATGATGCAAGGAGGGCATGCTAGAGGGGCCAACACTCAAGGCCTACAAGGGAGATTGCATGGTAGCTATACAAAGCAAGTCATAGATGACCCAAACAACCAAAAACAGACCTCAAGCATACTAAAACATGCATAAAAGCTTCACAAAGCTAGGCCAAAATCATGCTAGAAACAAGGCTCAAAGCACAAAGCATGTGAAGGCAATTTCATGGCATTACAAGACAAGTATGCAAGGCATGCATGGTGTGTCTAAACCAACTAAAAATAGTGCTATATCATGGCAAAATAAGCACAAATATGCATTGAAAAGAAGCTAAGCAAAGCTAAGCATACAAGCTACAACACAAGCCATTTGTGTGAGCATCAAAGGCAATATGGAGAGGGGATGACCCTCTCCCATTTAGGACCTCAAAACCACCTCTCCACCACTGAAAGGTCATGCAAAGCTTAAAGAAAGGGCCAAAATAGATGGCCTTAAACAAGGCCTTGGAGGGAGGGAACAACCCCAAACCTCAAAGCAACCTTAAACAAAGTTCTAAAACTAACAAAATCAGAACTTTTATATGTTATACACTAAGCTCAAAAACAGATGCAAGATAGGTTAAAAGCTAGTGCAAGAATGGGGAATAAAGGGGTAAGATTCTTACCCTTGAAGACCTTCTTCACAAGGACCACTCCAGCAGCCTCTCCAAACTTAGATCAACTCAAGAATTTTGAAAATCACTCCTTAGCACCTCAGTAGCCAAAGGAAAGTGTAATACTAGGTGTTTGTATGCAAAACTATGAACAAAACACCTTAATACACACAAAATATGGAAGAGAAGGAGATATAGAGATAGAATAGATACACAATCCTCTAACCCTAATCTCAGAGCTCTGGAATTTCTTGGAACCCTTGAGGAGGGAGGAGAAGCCTCCTCTTATAGAATTCCAACTCTTGCAAAGCTTACAAGACAAGCTAAGCAAGAGGGAAATCCCTCCATACACGTGTATGGAGGGGTGCAAAGTGGTGCCAGCTGGCATAAAATATCTGCCAAAAGCAGATGAACAGTGGTCAACTAACAAAAATGGCCATTTGACCAACAAAGGTGGCCGGCCGACCACCAAGAGTGCCGACCAGCCATCACCAATGGCCGGTGGCAAGAAAACATGGCCGGTGGCCTCAAGCCATGGCCGGTGAGGTGTGGGGATGGCCAACAAGCTATTTCCCACCCTCAGAAGCAAAACAACAAGTGTTTGGTGCCAAACCAAGCACAAAACAAACAAGTTGAGAGTTCCTAAGGCAAGGCACGTAGCCGAGGCCTCCGAGAACTCAAAACGAACACGAACATGGATGATCACCGAGTGTTCAAACGGTGACGTCCAAGTCTTGAGAATGGTCAAAAATGGGGTGTCTACAGAGGCCTTTGGTAATCCAAGTGTTACTGGTCGATTACGACACTAAACCTACAGGGGCGGGTTTGGGTTGTGACATTCTGAGTTCTACAAATCTTCTTGATTATGTTAAAGATACAATCTCTTGTCCACCATTAACAGTCAGTGATGATTCGGGAAAGACTGTTCCCAATCCTAATCGACTATAATGGAATCTTATTGATGTACACCTGTTGAGTTGTATGACTGCAACTCTTTCTCCATCTATCTACTCTACTGTATTACATTGTCTTCATCGCTCTAAAGTGTGGTCTGGTTTACACAAGCGGTAGACTTGCTTCTCTTGATCTCACGTTCATCAGTTGAAGAATCAATTGAATAGTGTTTCTATGAAAATTGATTCCATGACTGAATAAAGTTTGGACATGATCAGCTTTCTTAAGCCTCAAAAACAAAGCAAAATAGTCATAAACTCTTATACAATATCGGGGCCTAAAAGAGAAGCTATTATAATGCTAAAGAGAAAACTTCCATTGAGCGATGTCTAGATGCCAGGATTTGAGTACACATAACATAAACATTTAATTAATTTACGTATACAGTTCATTAAAAGACAAAATCACGACATGCCATTCTAAGCAAAAGGGCAATGTTCCATAATTTACATAAACATTCGTAGCAAAGTGGAATATATAACAGAAACCCCAAAAAAAATAAAACAAAAGGGTTTAACTTGGGAGGTTTGACAAAGTGGCCCAACAAAAGACTCCTGGGGCTGACCTAGGGTTGGCCTCTGGGTTGACCACCTACAAAACATATATGCATACGAAATGAGACAAGCTCAGTGAATAATAATAATGTACTAAAATATGTAAACGAACGTGTGACTTGCAAAATGTAAATCATGTACGTAATTCATGAATGTTCTCTTTGATTAACAAAATGGCCACGGGCCCAATGGTAACAAAACGGCTGTAATAACCCTAAGCACTGATTACCGATAAGTTACTGATTACTGCTAAGCCGAGACCGATTATGATTGATAATTGAATTGATTGAAATACTGAACTGACTGACTGAGATCCGAAACTGAATCAATTGACCATATCTGTTCAATTGCATGTTATCTGTTTGACTGTTTAATTATCTGTTCAAATTGGTTATTTAAACTGCAAATGAAGGCCTTATCGGCGGCCAAATCTGAAATTGATTGATGTTCTGTGTTCCTCATAATTAATGTGATTTTATGGCTTATTTATCTGAAAATCGATTTGGTGTGATTAAATTAGATTAAAATAAACTAAATCAAAGAGTTGCGTTATTTACATTAATGCCATTGTTAGTGGACCTTTTTTATAACACATTTGAGCCTTTAATTCACTCCAACACAAACATTTCTTCAGCCCTTTACATTGTTATTGCCGAACTAGAGAGAGGGAAAGGAATTAGCTTGAGCTCTTCACACTCTGGCTTAGAGACTTGTAGAAATTGAAGGATAATTGTCTAATTGAGCTTCTAGTCATGTGATTGAAGACCTAAGTAGATCATTGACCTTTATTATGCATTTGAGTTTATTCTTGCATGATTCATGGGTCTTTAGTGATCTAAGGCATGAAATAGCTTCATATGTTGAGTTGAGTTAGAATTCATGCATGCATGTGTTTATCCTTGCATTGTGAGGTTTGATTTCATAGAAATCTTGCATGCATGTTCATATCCATGTTAAAGACCATGATTTCATCTTGTTCTTGAAGAAATGAGCTCAGTTGAGCTAACATTTGAGGCTTTGAATTGATTAAATTCATGGATATTGCATGTTCATCATGTTTATGAAAATTGTTTTGAGAATGAGTTTAATTGAACTACCCTTGGGCTTTGATTTTATAAATTGAGCTTGGATCATGTAATATTATGAGTTTACAAGAGTTTTCTAGAAATTCAGCCCAAGAGGATCGATTTTGATGCTTTGAAACTTGGTTTTGATCTTGGAGTTCAAATCTGAAATTTCCAGATTTTGGTTGTCCGCTCGAGCGGGGGAAGTTCCGCTCGAGCGTGGAAATCGAGCTCCCAGCATCTCTCACTGTTTTACAGTCCGCTCGAGCGGGGTATTGTACGCTCGAGCGGAGGTTTGTGTCACACGCTCGAGCAGGGGAGTTTACGCTCGAGCGGGGACCTTTGTTTCATGTCCGCTCGAGCGGGGAAACCTGCGCTCGAGCGGGGAACTGTTTTTCTGAAAATTCTGAAACTGTTTTCTGAGTGCATCTTTGCATCTTCATTCCATCCTAGGCATTCTTAGGCCTAGGTTAAGGCATCTTATTGAGGATATAGATGTAGAACACACCGAGGCAAATTAGGGATTAAGTTATTATCTTTCCCAACTGTGTAGCTTAGTGTGTGTTCAATCTGTTAACTGTGTAGGTTTGGCTTACTGAGGAGACGCTCTAGCTTACTGTAACCCCGAACACTGTGAGTAACAACTGTGTAAAGATATGTTCAAAAATGATACTGTTTACTGAATTGAACTGTTTACTGAACTGATACTGTTTACTGAATTGAACTATCTACTGAACTGATACTGTTTACTAAATAAATGTATGTCCCTTATTTTGAAACGTATTGTGGCATCCTTAGCACCTACTGTTCACTGTTACTGCCACTGTTACAGAGATCTCTGTCGGTTCCCAAGTTTGGAACCACTACTGTTTACTGCTATGATGGCCATTCTGTATTTCTGATATGGAACAACGTGCTGCACGGAGCTAAGTGCTACAGAGTGAGCCACCTCTAGAATCTGTGCGAGACACCTCTTGAATCCATAAGTACTGTACTGTTTTCTGAAATGGTACTACTACTGTTATTGTACTGCTACTGATGGCCATCATCCACTGTTTGGTCTGTTAAGACCCGGTCTTTCAAGACCTACCGTTTACTGTACTGTATGCTAATGGATGTACCACATAACACTGTTTGACTGAATGACTGTTATGGCCTGAAATATGAGCCACAAACTGAATGACTGATAAACTGATTGAAATGACCGTTTTCAATACTGAAAGAACATTCACTCTCAACCTCTTTACGCATTGTGTTGTTCACTGGGCTTTAGCTCACTGGGCTTTAGCTCACTGCTCATATATATATGTAGGTGTACAGGCACCGGACCAATGCTAAAGTGTCGGGGCAAACTCCAGTTTTGTCAAGCCAACCAATGTGCCTCACTGCGAGGTTCCGAGCCTGCCAAGCTTAGGCTATGGGGTGTTTTAGTTTTCCCCTTTCTGTACTGTTTTGTCTACTGTATGGACTGAACGTTTGCACTGTACTGTTTATCAGGGATTAAGTCCCTGTTCTGACTGGTTGTATATTATATGCATACTGTTTCGTACTGTTCTGTACAAATGTATGAAAAATCTTTTGGCATACAGACTGTCACAGCTCGTTGGACATTGTTTATTTACTGTATTGGCTTCTGCCATGCCCCTGTACTCTGTTATACTGTATTACTGTTAAGCAAGCCTTCGGTAATCTAGGATTACTGGCCGGTTACGGTGCTAAACCCATAGGGGCGGGTTTGGGTCGTGACAACGGCCTTGGGCCTAAACATAGCAAAATGGCCTCGAGCCCAAATATAGCATAACGGCCTCGGGCCCAATAATAATAGAACGGCCTTAGGCCCAATAATAATAGAACAGCCTCAGGCCCATGTATTAACGTACAATTATTCCACTTATTTTATCAAATAAAACTTATATAGCATGAGCTATTTGAGAGAAAAATAAGATGGCTATTGAACAACATGTGCGAGTACAATATATGTAGGAACATATTATATATCATTTCATTACTATTACTCAATGTGATGAGGATGAACAATGGTCCCCTCCTGCACGTCCCCTTGAATTTCAATCTTCAATGCTCACAAGTCTTCAAGCTCCTAATTGACTTTCTCTTCTCTTCTCCTTTCTTCTTTCCAGGAGATATTTTCTTTTGTTGAAGAGTAACTAAGTTATGAGTCTAATAGACTATTTAAGACTTAACTCAAATTAATCAATTTAATTCATTACGAATCAAATTTTTACAAAAAATTATATTATGACCTAAAAATCATGCTAATCACAATTACAAAGTCAATTTCGAGTTATCGCGCCTCTAAGGCTTTCAATACCTAGTCCAAACGTTGTAATTTTAACAAATTTTTCTCACAACCGACAGATATGATTCCATAATTATATAATTCACATAATTAAACACAATTCCACACGGCATTTCGCACCAAGCATATAATTACATATATAATGAAAAGCTAAAAGCATATAAGAGGGTCGGGTTGTTACACTCTCCCCCCCTTAAATAAGTTTGGTCCCTCAAACTTGTTTTACCTTAGGTTGAAAATAATTCTGGGTATCTTTGCTTCATTTCTTCCTCTCTCTCTCACGTAGCTTGTTTTCCATAATGTTCCTGCCATTCCACTTTCACCATAGGGATCACTTTACTTCGTAGTTGCTTCATCTGTCGGTCTAAATTCTGAATTGGCTTTTCTTCATAAATCAAATTATCATCCAGAGCAATTTGTTGATAGTCTATAATATGGGACAGATCTTGAAGATAACTTTGTAACATTGATACATGAAACACGTTATGCACTTACTCCATATTTGGTGGAAGAGCAACGTGATAGGCTACCGAACCTACTCTTTCCAAGATTTGAAACGGACCAATGTATCGGGGTGCTAATTTACCCTTTTTGCCAAATCTTGAGTGTCCCTTCATTGGTGTGACTTTTACAAAAACATAATTACCCACTTTGAATTCTAAATCCCTTCGCCGGTGGTCGGCATAACTCTTTCGTCTGCTTTGTGCGGTCTTCAATCTTTCTTGAATAGTTTTAATTTTCTCTGTTGTCAATTGCACAATCTCAAGTCCAAACAATGATTTATCACCAACTTCAGTCCAGCACACGGGGGAGCGATATTTCCTTCCGTATAGGGCTTTGTAGGGTGCCATTCCTATACTCGAGTGGTAACTGTTGTTGTACGCAAACTCCGCCAACGGTAGATAAGTCTCCCAACTTCCTTTGAAGTCTAAAACACACATTCGAAGGATATCTTCCAACATTTGTACAGTTCTCTCAGATTGCCCATTTGTTTGATGGTGGAAGGCTGTACTAAATTTCAATTCTGTTCCCAAAGCATTCTGCAAACTTCGCCAAAATCTTGATACAAACTTTGGATCTCTATCGGACACGATTGAAACTGGAACACTATGCAGTCGCACAATTTCATCTACATATATAATAGCCAGCTTATCTGCGTTAAATTGAGTCTTTACAGGTAGAAAATGAGCTGACTTAGTTAGTTTATCAACAATAACCCATATGGAATTCATGCCCGAGGAGTTCACGGTAAACCCATAATAAAATCCATAGTTAAATGTTCCCATTTCCATTCTGGAATTGGGAGGGGTTGAAGTAAACCCGCCAGTCTTTGGTGTTCCACTTTTACTTGTTGGCATTGCAAACATTTTGAGACAAATTATGCAATTTCCTTCTTCATACAAGGCCACCAAAAATTCTGCTTCAGATCTTGGTACATTTTTGTGTTACTGGGATGCATCGCAAATTTGGAGTTATGTGCTTCCTCCATAATTTTCCTTTTGATTTCTGGCACATTTGGAACACACAATCTACCTTGAAATTTCAGTACTGAATTCTCAATCGTGAACCCGGACTTTGGCTTTGTTTCCATCTCATCACAAATTTTCTATAGAAATTCATCTTCTAATTGCCATTGCTTGATTTCTTCCATAAATGTCAGTTGAGCCGATATCGCTACTATTATCGCATTTTGGCTATGTAACACAATTCCCACATTCATTCTTTCCAAGTCGCATAACAGCTCCTTCTGCCTTGCCAGCAAACTTGCTAAATTCCCCGTAACCTTTCGACTAAGGGCATCTGCAACCGTGTTAGCTTTACTGGGGTGGTAATGGATTTGTAGGTCAAAGTCCTTAATGAGCTCTAACCATTGTCTTTGTCACATATTCAACTCCTTTTGGGTAAAGAAGTACTTAAGGCTCTTGTGATCGGTGTAAATTTCACAAGTAGTTCCATACAAATAATGTAGCCATATTTTTAGAGCAAAGACTACTGCAGCTAGCTCAAGGTCGTGCATGGGATAGTTCTTTTCATGGGGTTTAAGTGGGCGAGAGGCATATGCGATGACCCTTCCATTTTGCATGAGTACATAGCCCAACCCTTTGTAAGAGGCGTCACTATAAATCACAAATCCTTTGATACCAGATAGTATAGCCAGAACTGGTGCTGTGGTTAATCTGGTCTTTAACTCCTGAAAAGCAGATTCCCATTGTTCTGACCATTCAAATAAAACACCCTTCTGGGTTAATTGGGTAAGGGGCACAACAATTTTTGAGAAGTCCTTAACAAACCTTCGATAGTACCCGGCTAACCCCAAGAAACTACATACCTCGGTTACATTAGTAGGAGTTGGCCACTTAACAATAGCTTCGATCTTGTGTGGGTCAACAGAAACTCCCTCCTTCGTTATGACATGTCCCAAAAATCCCACTTCACGTAGCCAAAACTCACATTTCTTCAATTTTGCATGCAGCTTCTTGTCCCGAAGGGTCTGAAGAATTAGCCATAGATGATTCTCATGAGCTTCCGTACTTGTCGAATAAACAAGGATGTCATCGATGAATACGACCACAAAGTCATCCAAATAAGGCTTAAAAACACGATTCATTAGGTCCATGAAAGCCGCTGGCGATTAGTAACCCCAAACAGCATAACTAAAAATTCAAAATGTCCATAACGGGTTCGAAAAGCAGTTTTCTCGATATCCTCGGTTTTAACCTTTAGTTGGTGGTACCCAGATCGTAAATCTATTTTGGAGAAGACTTGTGCACCCTGTAGTTGATCAAACAAATCATCGATCCTAGGTAAAGGATACTTATTCTTTATAGTTACTTTATTGAGCTCTCTATAGTCCACACACAATCGAAGGGTCCCATCTTTCTTCTTCACAAAAAGAACTGGTACGCCCCAAGGAGAAGTGCTCGGGCCAATGAATCCTTTGTTGAGGAGATCTTGCAATTGAACCTTTAACTTTTTCATTTTGGCGGGTGACATTCTATAGGGAGTCTTGGAAATGGTTGAGTTCCCGACACCACTTCAATTGCAAACTCAATTTCGCGATCAATTAACTCCCCCGATAACTCTTCTGGAAAAACATCCAGAAAATCACAAACTATTGGAATTGCATCCAAGCTCCCATCCGCTGGTTGTTTGCTCAAAACACTACATAAATACCCCTGACATCCTTTTTGTAATAATTTACATGCCTTCATTGCAGAAATCAAGTAGGGTGGTGAAATCACCCCCTGCCCCTTGAAAATAAACTCAGACTGTCCCGGAGGTTGGAAGGTAACTTGTTTAGACATACAATCAATAGTCACATAATAATCACTTAACCAATCCATTCCCAAAATTATGTCAAAATAAACCATATCAAGAGGTAACAAATTGGCATCAACCTGAACATCCCCAATTAGGATTTCACATGCAAGGTAAATGGACGTACATACCATAGACTCCCCCGATGGTGAGGATACACACAAGCCATAAGGTAGTGGTTCCATGGGTCTATTTAAATGACTAGCAAATGCCTTTGATATAAATGAGTGGGTAGAGCCCGAATCAAATAACACATACGCAGAGTAACCATTAACAGAAAATGTACCTAATACTACAGCCTCAGTGTTCTGCACGTCACCCGGAATTAGAGCAAATACTCTTCCTTGTCTAGTGGTATCTTTAGCATTAGCGAGTTTTGCAGCTGCCTTTATAGTTAGGGTTGGAGTTGAATCAGCTAAACTTGTAGCAGTTCCATTTTCATTCTGTTGAGCTCTTTGTGGGCAATCCCTTGCTAGATGACCTATCTTGCCACACTTGAAGCAGGTCCCTGTTACCCGGTAGCATGTCCCACGATGCCTCTTCCACAATCTGAACATATTGGGGTAGAGTCACGGGTAGAAGTAGAGGTACTAGAAGTTCCCAAATTCGGTTTCTTGCTCGGTGGTTCCACTGAACCCCTAGGAGCTTGAGTATTCTACCTCTTCCCTCTCCATTCTGAGGCCCAGTTTTGTGCGGCAATATTACTCTCAGCTATTACTGTCTTTTCCAACACATCCACATATGTAGGTAATTTCACCACATTGATTCGATCGAGAATAACTGTTCGTAATCCTCCTTCAAATTTTCTTGCCTTATTGTAGTTTGTATCCACCATGTGTGGTGCGAAACGGGCCAGTTCAGCAAATTGAGCCTTCTACTCTGCAACAGTTCTGTTCCCTTGTCTCAAGGTCTCAAACTCGGTCACTTTCTTGTCTCTCATACATTGGGGAAAATACTTATCATAGAACAGCTCCAAAAATCGAGCCCATGTTAACCCTTAGTGTTCAGTTCTTGTGAGCATCCACCACCTTCGTGCTTCGTCTTTGAGAGTGAAGGCAGCAAGTTGCACTTTCTGGGTTTCGGTACATGGAAAAACTTCAAATAACTTTTCTATGCCCAACACCCATGCTTCTGCTTTCATTGGTTCAATTCCCCCTTTGAACGAGGGCGGCTTCATCTTCTTGAATTCCTTCGTGAGCATAATTGTTTGGTCCTCAGCTTGATGGTCTTGTACCACTGGCGGTGGTATTGGCATTGGTGGCGGTGGTGGTTGTTGCGGCTGTTGCCTCAAAGTTTCCGTCATCTCTATAATCATCCGCTCCATCCTATCCAGCCGTGTGGAGGTCGCATCCTCCGAATCATCCATCCTCGTTCTTACCATAATATGTATATCAATCAATTATAGTACACACGAGAATATACAAGATACATTGGTTTTATAACACTTGGTATTAATCATTGCATATAAGAATCTCGTTGCTATATCTCATTTTGTGTGCATCAAGAAATGTTGTACATGTAATCTAAATCTTTTCTAGACCCTCTAAACCTCAATGGACCCGTGTGTAAGATAGCAACTCGTGCTCTGATACCAACTGTCACGACCCAAACTTGCCCCTAAAGTTTGGACATGACCGGCTTTCTTAAGCCTCAAAAACAAAGCAAAATAGTCATAAACTCTTATACAATATCGGGGCCTAAAACGGAAGCTATTATAACGCGAAAGAGAAAACTTCCATTGAGCGGTGTCTAGATGCCAGGATCTGAGTACACATAACATAAACATTTAATTAATTTACGTATACAGTTCATTAAACAACAAAATCACGACAAGCCATTCTAAACAAAAGGGCAATGTTCCATAATTTACATAAACATTCATAGCAAAGTGGAATATATAACAGAAACCCCCCAAAAAATAAAACAAAATTGTTTAACTTGGGAGGTTTGACAGAGTGGCCCAACAAAAGACTGCTAGAGCTGACCTAGAGCTGGCCTCCGGGTTACCACCTACAAAACATACATGAATACGAAATGAGACAAGCTTAGTGAATAATAATAATGTACTAAAATATGTAAACGAACGTGTGACTTGCAAAATGTAAATCATGTACATAATTCATGTATGTTCTCTTTGATTAACAAAACGGCCTTGGGCCCAATGGTAACAGAACGGCCTCAGGCCCAAATATAGCAGAATGGCCTCATGCCCAAACACAACAGAACAGCCTTAGGCCTAATAATAACAGAACGACCTCAGGCCCATGTATTAACGTACAATTATTCCACTTATTTTATCAAATACAACTTATATAGCATGAGCTATTTGAGAGAAAAATAAGATGGATATTGAACAATACGTGCGAGTACAATATATGTAGGAACATATTATATATCATTTCATTACTATTACTCACTGTGACGAGGATGAACAATGGTCCCCTCCTGCATCCCCTTGAATTTCAATCTTGAATGCTCACAAGTTCTTCAAGCTCCCAATTGACTTTTTCTTCTCTTCTCTTCTCCTTTCTTCTTTCCAGGAGATATTTTCTTTTGTTGAAGAGTAACTAAGTCATGAGTCTAATAGACTATTTAAGACTTAACTCAAATTAATCAATTTAATTCATTACGAATCAAATTTTTACAAAAAATTATATTATGACCTAAAAATCATGCTAATCACAATTACAAAGTTAATTTCGAATTATCGCACCTCTAAGGCTTTCAATACCTTGTCCAAATGTTGAAATTTTAATAGATTTTTCTCACAACTGATAGATATGATTCCATAATTATATAATTCACATAATTAAACACAATTCCACATGGCATTTCGTACCAAGCATATAATTACACATATAATGAAAAGCTAAAAGCATATAAGAGGGTTGGGTTGTTACAGAATATCTTGCTAAGATCAGAGGAATTGTTGATCAATTAGCTCTTGTTTTAGTGTTGATTGAAGATGAGGATTTAGTGTTAATCACTCTAAATGGATTACCATACGAATATGATGCATTTGCTACCTCCATTCGCACTAGGTCAAGGTTTGTCACTATGGAAGAAGTTTCATCTTTTCTTTGTTCCGAAGAAATCCATATGGAGGCTGATCCTACAGTTGCTTTTGCTTCTGTTGAAGGAAATTCTCAGTCTCGAGGGTCTAATCATGGCCATATTAGGGGCAGAAATTCATATCAGGTACTAGAGGAGGCAGATTTCAGTTTAGAGGATATTATAACAATAGTTGAGGTGCTTTCAGAGGTAGAGGCAAATCTTCTTGTTCCCCACCTCAATGCCAAATCTGTGGTGGTTTTGGTCACCTAGCTCTTGATTGTTGGTATCGAATGGACTCTCAGTTTTAATCTTCATCTTGTGCTTCTTCACAGTCTTCTCAACACTCCAAAGCATTTGTGGCATCTTCTGGTTCTGCTATCTTTGGTTCATCTTCATCACTAGTGCCTCCATAACTTGACTCTACAACTACAGATCATCTCACCAATGACATAAGTAATTTAAGTTACTATCAACCATATCAAGGTACTGATCAAATCACTATTGGCAATGGTAATTCTATACCAATTCAACACACTGGTAAGGGAATATTACTTACTCATCATCACTCTTTCAAATTAAACAATCTTCTTCATACTTCATCCATTTCTTCCAATCTACTTTCTGTTCACAAATTAGCAAGAGATAACAATTGTTTCATAACATTTGATGATGCTAATTTTGTTATCCAGGACAAGCATTCGAAGAGAGTTCTTCACAAAGGAACTAATGTCAATGGTCTTTACCATTTACTTCCATCTTCATCTGCTAAATTCTTCCCACAGTCACAAGCACATCTTTGTGCTAAGATTGGTTCTTTTTCAGCCTCTGTATTTGAAGACATCTGGCATAATAGGCTTTGTTATCCAAGTTTATTAAAGTTTTCTCATCTTAAGAAACATTTGTCTTTTGTTTCTAATAAATCAGCATCTCCAACTTGTATTGATTGTTGTGTTGCTAAAAGCCATAGGCTTTCATTTCACTTGTCTAATTCTACTAGCAATCAACCACTTTCTCTAATTCATAGTGATTAATGGGGCCCCTTTTAGTCTACTTCTTCTTACAAATTTTATGTTCTTTTTGTGGATGATTTTACTAAATTCACTTGGCGTTGTCCTTTGTCAGACAAAAGTGAAGTTTGCATCAAATTTATTGAGTTTAAAGCATATGTGGAAAAACAATTTCAAACTTCTTTAAAAGTCCTCAAAACAGATGGTGGTACTGAGTCTTTTAATGATAAAATGACTCAATTTCTTGCTTCTGAGGCATTGTTTGTAATGCCACAACTTCCGGGCCGTTAAATACGTATAATAATACAACACAAGTAGGATAAAACATCTTAATATACATATATAACCAGTGTTAATATCACAAATACTTCATTTATGTTCCATTACAGGATTACCAAAACATTGCCAAACCAAAAGTCAAAAGGGAAAAAAAAAAAAAAAAACTATTCTAAGTCTTCAAATGAACCATAGCTCCAACACTTCATCTTATTTGCCTTCGAAATAACCTTCACCATTGTAAATTGCTTCATCACCTGGCATGACACGCAATGAGCTTGGATTGCCCATTTAAAAACACATACAATCCCATATCTTCTATCAACTAATCAACCATACATAGAACAAATCGAGTAATATAACATACAATATTACAACAAGGTTCTATGAATTAGTAGTTAGACTAGACATCTAGAATCCCCAAAGAGATTCTTCTACCTAACCACAAGGATTGAACACCGGACTATTCAGAACTCCTCCTTTTGCTGCTTTGAAGACCTTACCACTTATGCCCACCTCCCGGTTATTTACCGGTCAATGACATGATGGACCTCAAAAGGGACGGCCAAACAAGTGGGCTCGCTTACATCCAAATCGTGCCTATGGCTCGCTTACACCTTACACATACCATACCAAAGGGCTCGCTTACACCCCGAAACCACCGCATAGAGTCTGAATACATCTGTGTCAACCTTAGGGCTCACATAGACCACTTGCGCAAGACTTAGCTCATTTGGTTTTAATCCCATCATAATTCATGTCATTCATCTGTATGAATTATTCCAAAACACTAATGTGAAAGTCACCCATTGCCAACCCCTTATCATTTCTCGTTTATTAGGTCATTTACCAAGCAAGTTAGTCACATTCGGTAATTTGGTAATATAAAAGAGCATGAGACAAACATAAGAGAGGAAATATAGCCCATGATAATCATACATAAGTATGGTAAGACAAGCAAACAACATTAGGCATGCTTTGAAATACATGGAGACAAATAACACAATAAACACCTTTTCTAGCACTGTTCAGTTCTGTAGGGTTAACAAGAATGCTTTAGTAAAAATACTTCCAGGTCAAATTAGGGGCTTAAATTGCATAGAAACGATAATCAACCTATCTAGTTTCAGTTCCAATTCTCAAAATTTGCACAGCACCTCCAGAAATTCGTTTACACATTATAATCAGAAAGCTGTCCAGATTTGTCATTCTTTGGAAAAACTAGCTTTCCTCTCAATCTACCTGATGATTTTCACCCAAATAAATTATGTTGGAAAGAGGACTTAGAATTATAAATTTTGGCTGAAGAACCAACATGAGATGATTTTTCTCAAATTTTATAAAATTGAAAGAAGTGAACTGTTTTTCAGACTCAGGACCAGATTTTTAAACACAATGTCCAAGCCCTAAAAACACACAAGGTGGGGCTAATAGAATTATCACAAGCTCTAAACACACCAAATATCCTACACTAAATTCAGATTTGAGAAATAAATAAATTTGATATTTCTTTTAAATTAGAGAAGTTGCAGCAGTGCATAATTTGACAATATGTAAGACAAAGTCACTAGATCATACCCACACCTTCATACACACCAAAAACCCTATTTACCATTAATATGCAACACAAGAGACATCTAGACAATAAGATGAGATGGGTGAAAGAATTGGAGTAGACAAGCGAGAGGTGTGTTTTTACCTTGACTCAAGAAAGCACATTTTCTTCATTTTCCTTTCTTTTTCTTTTTTTCTTCTTCTTCTTCTTCTTCTTCTTCTTCTTCTTCTTCTTCTTCTTCTCTACTTCCCCCTAATCACACTCTCCTTCTCTCACCCTCTCTGTGGCTACTAAAATATGGGTGTGGAATTGAGACAAGGCTCTTACTTTATAGGCCATGAATTTGGGTTAAAAAGACCATTCTACCCTCTTGCTTAAAGACTAAGGAAAATGATAAATATCTAGATATTTTGTTTTCGACTAATTTGCTCAAATAAATAATAAAAATATTTATTTAAAGATATTTATAGATATTTATTTGCTCAAATAAATAATAAAGATTCAAAGAACTAATACATATTCAAATAGGCTAAAAAAATAAAATGTATAAGTTAATTTAGAAACTAGGAGGTAAAATAAATAAAAGCCAAGTGTTAGGAGTATTTTCAAATATAAAAATGGCATTCTAGGATTTAATTATAATTCAAAATAAAATACAGAAAAATTATTCTTTATTGGACCATTTTGTAAAATTTTATGAAATTTGGGACTAAAATGCAATTAACCTAAGGCTTAGGGTTTCAAGTGTAATTACCAAAACTTAGGGTCTCTACATTGTTCATCGCATTCTTGTCCTTTCACACCCTCTCAAAATGGTGTTGCCGAACAAAAGCATAAGCACATAGTTGACACAACTATTGCTTTATTGCATCATGCTTCTGTTCCTATCAAGTATTGTTTTGATGTTGTTGCTGTGGCTACCTTTTTTTATCAATAGACTGCCCTCTTCTCAATTAGCTCATAAGTCTCCTTATGAATTATTGTTCAAATCTATTCCTAATTACTTTCAGCTAAGGGTTTTTGGTTGTCAATGTTTTCCTTGGTTAAAGCCTTATGTTTCTCATAAACTTCAACCCAGATATCTCTCTTGTGTGTTTTTAGGCTATCATCCATTTGCCAAAGGGTACAGGTATTTAGATTCTCTTATAGGTAGGGTGTATTTGTCTAGGCATGTTCATTTCAATGAAACTTGTTTTCGATTTCACACTCCTTCTGCAGCTCCAGCTGTCTCTTCTTCTAATCTATCTTATTTACATAATTTTTTCTGGTCCACTCCTACTCTCTTTTCTAAACAATCTACTCCTATATCTCTGCAGCATACTACTTATTTGCAGCCTAGCTTTTCTCAGATCAATCCTCCTTGTATACAACCCAGTCATGCTCCTCTGCAGCTCAGTTTTGCAGTCCTGCAGCCTAGCCCTGTTGTTCCTAGTTCTGCCTCTCTGCTTCGTCTTGCAGTTCCTAGTTTTGTTCCACTACACCTTAGTCTTCTTTTGCAGTCTAGTTCTGTCCCTCTGCAGTCTCCTTCTGATCTTGCTGTCTCCTCTCCTATTCCTATCTAGTCTATTTCTATATAGCTTCCTTGTTACCTCATCCTCCTCCTATTAACACTCATCCTATGCTCACTCGATCTAAAACTTGTTTATCTGTTGCTAGGTCTTCCTCTCCTCAGATATTTGCTGACTCTGAACCTCCCTTTTATAAGGAAGCTCTTTTGTCTCCTATTTTGCTTCAAGTTATGTAAGAGGAGATTAATGCATTACATGCTCAACACACTTGGACTCTTGTCTCTTTTCCTCCTCAGAAATAGGCCATCGATTGCAAATGGGTATTCAAAGTTAAAAGAAATTCCAATGGCAGTATTGCAAGACACAAAGCCAGATTGGTGGCTAAGGGTTATCTTCAACAACATGGGATTGATTTTCAAGAAACATTAAGTCCAATAGCCAAACAACTTAATATTCGCATCCTTTTGTGTCTTGCTCTTCACTACCAATGGCCCTTGAAACAGTTGGATATTTCAAATGTTTTTCTTCATGGTTTGCTTGAAGAAGAGGTCTTCATGCTCCAACCACCAGGCTTTATGTCTTCCTCTCCTACTCAGATGTGTAAACTTCATAAGGCCTTATATGGCTTAAAACATGCCCCTCGTGCCTGGTATTCCACCTTCTCCGCCTTCATCTTCTCTCAAGGGTTTGTCAATAGTAAATGTGACTCCTCCTTGTTCATTCAACGGACTGCCACTACTATCACTATTCTTCTGGTCTATGTAGATGATATCTTGCTCACGGGTAATAACTCTACTTATCTTTAGCATTTGATTACAAAGATGCACCGGGTGTTTTTCTATGAAAGAATTGGGCAATATCTCCTATTTCCTTGGGATTTTTATCAAGGGCACCCATGCTTCAAGCTATTTTTTGTCTCAACATAAATATGCTCAGGATATTCTTACTGAGGCTGGCTTGTCTGATTGCAAACCTTGTTCTTCCCCTATAGTTGTTAAACCTTCTTCTGTTCCTTATTCTGATGAGCCTCGTCCACATCCCACTCTATATCGTAATTTAATGGGTGTTTTTACAGTATCTTACCATTACTCGCCTAGATTTATCTCTTGCTGTCAATCAATGTTGTCAACACATGCATGCTCCTACCCTTGGCCATTTCTCTACTATTAAGCGGCTTCTTCGCTTTGTCAAGGGTACTCTTCATCATGGTCTCCAATTTTCTCCCAGCACCTTTGATATTCATGCTTTTTTAGACTCTAATTGGGCAGGAGATGTTCTTGACCGAAAGTCCACTAATAGTTATTGTAGTTTGTTAGGTTCCAATCTTTTTTCTTGGTCCGCCAAGAAACAGGCTACTGTTTCTCGTAGTTCTACTAAAGCTGAATATTGAGCTCTTGCTCACACTACTGCTAAACTCTCTTGGCTTCTTATGCTTCTTCACGATCTTGACATTTCTCCTCCTATTCTTCCTATTCTTTGGTGCATTCATGTCTTCTCCATTGCTCTTGCTTCCAATCCTGTTTTCCACTCTCGGTCTAAGCATATCGAAGTGGATTGTCACTTTATTTGTGACAAAGTCCTTGCTAAGCAATTTAGTTTTCAATACATTCCTACAATGGACCAGTTGGCTGATATCTTTACTAAACTTCTATCAGTTGATCGCTTTTCTTATCTCAAGTCCAAGCTTATGGAGTTCAATCACCCCATCAGCTTGTAGGGGCCTGATAAGATACATAGCATAAACTCTAACATCAGCTGTAGCTCCAGTAACCCATCCAGCAGTTCATCCTCATTATCCGCCCTACAGTTACAGTCATAGAATCAACTCCAGGCTATAGTTAGTTAGGAATCTGTTACAGTGTTTGTTAGTGTATACGTGTAGCAGACTAGTTACAGATTAGTTGTAACTGTGTTGTAACTGTCTTAGAGCTATATAACCATTATGTACTCAACAAAAAATATTATGGAAGTAATGAATTGAATATTTCTTCAGAAACCATTGGACGGTAATACCAATGACGTGGTATCACTATTGCATTAAAGATTTTTCATCAAAACCAAGTGTAAGCACTAGACTCTTGCAACTTAAGAAAGACTTCGATGTCGATTCGATAATAGATAAGTTCTAAAATTTTCTATGTATCTAGTTTAATAGTTACTGAAAATTCTATTCCATCATCCACCATTGATGGAAGAATTATTTAGGCTATCTTCTAAGGGGTTGTTTGGCATGATGGATATAAGTGCACTTGTTTGGATCATATCATCTCTCTACTTTTCTGCACATTTTTTCGTAAAAAGTCAAAAAGTATACATATTTTGATCATCCCAAATAACCCAAAAAGTATACTTATTTTGAATTAGCCATAATTAATTAATTAAACATTTAATTACGTAAAAGAGTCTAATAAAACATAAATATAAAAATAATACTATAATGATCATATTTATATAATATATTTAATTTATCTTACAATGTGTCATTATTATATTAATTACAGACATGAGTATTAAGGCCCATTCAATTAATATAATTATGAAAAATGAAATGGATTACTCTACATACAAATATGACAAGAAAAACAAAAAATATCAAAATCTCCTTTATGGCTATGGGACACCCTTTGCCTTGGAAAGATGGGTATTCAACAAGTTGATGCCTTTTGTCTACATTCTATCTATTAATGAATTCTATAATTTATGGATGAAAATAAATAAATAAATCGACCACAATAAGCACAAGACTTTTCAATGACAGCTGTAAACCAATTCAAATGGCTAACAGAAGATGACACATCAATAACAACTAGGGGTGTCTGTAGTTTGGATTGGGACGATTTGCTGTTCGATTTTGACCCACCCGCATTTATGCGGTTTGGAAAAAAGTCAACCCGCAACCGCCCGCAGTGCGGTTTACGATTTGTGCGGATAGGGTTCGCGGATGTACGGGCGGTTTACGAATTTGACTTTTTTTTTAAAAAATTATTTTTGAGTCTTTTTTTTTTTTTCATTTTGTCAATAACAGATTTAATTCCAATAACACAAATTCAATTTCAACCCTCAAATTTAACACAGATTTAATCACAGATAGAATAACAGATTTAATTCCAATAACAGATTCAATTAATGTCCAATATATTCAATAAATAGCATCTGATTGCATAAAAAAAAATTCAGATTTCTTACCCAAAAAAAAAAAAAAAATTCAAAACATAATCTGATTGAAACAAAAAAAATTACAAAAAAAAAAAATCACTATTGAAACAGAATCTTAGTCACACAAACAAAATAAACAAATAAACTCAGAGATCTGTTGCTACACATCTAATTGCATAAAAAAAAATTCTGAGAGAGAGAGAGAGAGAGGCTTACCCATGAGTTGCAGGGCAGAGTTGATCTTGCGAAGGTCAATCGGTCTCTTCGCCAGTTCACACACACACGCACAGATAGAGATGGAAGAACACAAAGAGACACAAAGGTTGCGCATAGAAGAGAGACAGATCTGAGCACCCATAAAAAAATCAGAGATCGGGAAGAGAGATAGAGACAGAGAGACGCTTACCTGAGAGTTGTTGGAGAGAGAGTCGATCTTGTGAGGTCGATCGGTGCAATGAGAAGAGAGTTGTGAGCAGATGAAAAATGAGAGAGACTGATAAAATGAGAGGAAAGAACGCAGCTATGCAAATGTGTTTGTGAGAGATTAGGTTTTTTTTTTTTTTTTTTTTTTTTACTTTTGTTTGTTTGGGTATAGATGAATATGAACGGTCCAGATTTTACATATATAAAAAATAAAAATAAAAAATTGTTAATGCGGACAGGTTAGGCGAGTGCGGTTCAAACCCACAACTCGCCTGCAACTCGAAAATCAGCCAGAATCCAAACCTCACCCGACCCTAATGTGTTTATGAAACCGCCTATAAGTGTGTGGGTTAGGTCGGGTGGGACGGGTTGTGCGGGTCGAATAACCCTATGCCCACCCCTAATGACCACTTGCTACTCTTACTTTTCTTTCGAAATTGGTGATGAAATGAAGGGTCATGTTATGATTACATAGCTTTGAAATGGTGTGTCATATATAGATTATAATATTTATAATTATATTCTTATTATTCAAAATTAAAATAAAATAAAATAAGAGTTATAATGAAATGTATTTTTACTATAACGAACACATTTTTAATCATAATAAAAAAATATATATCATAAATAGTATCATAATGAATCATAACCAAAAAAAAAAAAATCATAAATAATATTATAATGAGTCATAATTAATATTACAATGAATCATAATTAAATCATAATTAACACCATAATATATCGACATAACTAGAACAAATGATACAAATTCCAAATTTCCATGAAAGTTATTGAACAAAATGCTACTGTTTAACACTACATTCAAATGCATATGTAAAAATTTATTGGACAATTACTATTTAGTTTAAATTTTTAAAAAATATACATTAAAAATTAAAGTATATTTTTCATAAATTTGTAATTATTTTGTAAAACATTGAGTTGTAATTTCTCCTAAATTTATATCCGAAAATAGTAATAATATGATAATCTTATATATTTTATATATAGTAATGATATGTATAGTTATATTTTACTTGTTATTGATGTTGGCCGAAAGGTACCATGCTAAGACTACTTAAGTTATAATTTATAGTTTTTGAAGTACGGTTATTTGGTAGAGATGATATGTGTTGTGTACTTGTGCAAGTTTGGTGAATATACAATTTTCGGCAAAAAAGTGGCACACCAACAGGTTCTCTGCTCAAGCAATATTGGAAATTCGCTGCCTGCTAGCCTACTACATGTGGGGCCAAATGTCACCACACGTGTGGCCCACCACTACTTGAGCAGCCAACTTAGGCACCCAAATGGAAACCAACCTTGGGAAGCATGTGCAAAAATTTCAATGCAATTTTCTAAGAATAAAAGGAAGAAAAATAAACTTTCCTAGGATTCTAAATTTTTGGAGACTGCACTAGAGAGGCTACGAAACTAAGGTAAGCAACTTTTGATCATCCATGGAGGTTACCATCGCTACCATCATTATCTCATATTCTTCCACCTACATGAGTGGCTGAGCATCTCTCTTAGGGTTTCGCTGAAACCCTAGCGAAGTAACTAGAGTTGTAGTATTTGATTTTGTAATGTTTTGAGTGAGATTTTTGTAAAACTTTTGAATTTTAATTCAATATTATTCTATCTTTATTCTTCATTCAATTTCTATGATTGAGAATGAATGATTTACTTTGTTTTCATTGTGTTGTATTTGAAATCCAAGACGGGCTATACTATACGGATTGTGCCACGAACCCAGTTTAGAGTGGACAATTTGTGCCAGTTGAGATAGTGCGTGCTCGCGCTTCGAACACAACTTTATCTTTCTCTCCAATTCTCAACCTGTAGTTGAGGAATTGACTCATTTCACTCATTCATTGCATAAATCAAGTTTGTAATTCCAGGTACAAAACTAGTGATGGATGCAAACCCTTAAGTTCCCAATCTTAATTAATTCATCATCATATTATTGTTTTTCCAATTAGGGTTTTATAATTACTTTTGAGAACAAAAACCAACTATCAACTAAACTAATTGAGAAATTAATAATTAAAATAGTTTTTAAATACACATTAGTTCATGTGGATCCAATACCCATACTTGCTATCTATACTAATTTAATAGAGTTTGGGAAGATTGGTTCACGACATACCATATATGTTTTGTTTATAATCTTATAAATTTTATCAATCATATTTATTATCAATAAAGTGCTAATACTTTGGATAGGAAACAAAATATGAGCACTTGTAAATTATTGATTAGAAAATGAGCTACAAACAAAAAAATTGTACAAAATTTCATACCAAAATGATGTGATAATGGTCTATTTCTAAAAATATAAATTATTTTTATAGGTTTTTACTTTTAGAATGATAAAATCCAAGACAACCACATCATTTTGGACAAAAATTATTAGGAAAAGTTTTATTTTACCCTTATAGGCACATTGTTTGGCCGACGTGGATACCTTTACGGTGCTCCCAATAACTAGGTAAAAAAATATCTTCTTTCTATGACCGAAAAAAGATGGCTTTGCTTGAAGGAGATTTAAACACCTTTTTCAACCAACTTTTGCCTCCCCAAAATCTCAAAACTCCACTTTCAAGTTTTCACCCATAAAAACTCAAAAAAAAAAAAAAAAAACAAAACAAAACAAAAAACAAAAAAACAAAAAAACAAAACAAAAACAAAAACAAAACAAAAAACAAATGGTTTAGGTTTGCCTTGTAATGACACACTCCATGTGGGATGTAATGCTATTCTGGATGTGTCATGTGTCATTTCATGAATACAACTTTGATGTTAAAATGGCCAATGCTTAATTTTAGCAACAGAACTAGACATTTTGCAAACAAAACTTTAGAGACGAAATTGCATTGTCACAAGAAATAAAACAGTTTGGCACAACAATATTTTGCCCCTAAAGGTAAAGTTATAGGGACAATTTCATAATTTTGTCGTTAAAATCTTAGAATTTTCTAAATGGACTTTTTGTTATAAGTCTTCCAACAAGTTAATTTGGTCTAGCAATGTTTTTTATGACTTTTTTTTTTTTTTAATGAGACGAATGTATCCCTAAAAAGCTTATTTCTCGTGGTGCATTTTTGTGAGAGAAAAAAAAAATTTCTGAGCATTTTAATTTTCTATGCAAAATATTTTCTGAAACATGTCACCTGCATAAAATGTTTTTATGTGTTTTTTATTTTGATCTTGAAAATGATAGTGTTCGTGGTTAATAACATTGTAAAACAAACCAAGGTATCCGAATTTGATTCATATTCGCCACGTTAAAAACTCAATTGAGATGAACTCATTAGGTAAACAAATCGACCTTGAACGCATTTTAAAATTTGTTTTGTTAAGTCAAGCTTAAAAAGCTTACTACTCCGCTTGATTCATTAATATGCACTATAAAAAAAATCATGCTACTCAATCTTGACTTGAAATTGGCTTAACTATATTTTCATTTGAGATTATTGTTGTTTAAATTGTGTGATAACATAAAACAAATAGATTCATATGGAACAAACAATTGGAATTTCATAAACAAGAACATGGTAAAATTTACAGAAATTCATGATAAAATAAAATTAGCAAAAGGAAGCAAACCGAAGCCTGCACTAGATAGTGTCCTTGAAATAGAATCGTCGCCTCACCGGTTGGGTACTAGAGGTTGTTCGACGTCTGTCTCCCAGGAAACGACGGTTGGACCAGCTACGCAATGCACCGACTGAATAGCTTCAGCGAACAGAACTTTGCAGCATTCTCTCACAGGAAGAATATAATATAAAATTGAAGTAAACTTTTGACAAGAAGAGCAACCAATTTTCTGGTGTTGAAGAATGAAGAAGAGGGTCTACTTTTATACACATGGAGAGAGAGAGAGAGGGAGAGAGAGAGAGAGAGAGGAAAAGACTATTACAACAAATGCAAGAGTTTAATTTTGCAAAACTCCTAATTGATGGAAATTCAATCCATCATCATTATATTTTGTGAAACTCCCAATTCATAGAAATTCAATTCATCATCATTATAGAGGAGTTACACTCATTTTATATACATATGTACTATGTATAATTCTGCAACCACCTTTTCCAACACCTCTTTCATGAGGCCAACTTAATGAGTCAATTTCTCGTTCAAATCTTAATGGTTTTTGGTCATTTTTTTTGTGGTGTAAAGATTTCATTACAAAGAATCTAAGCCTACTTTACTCCACCTCGATTGAGGATTGGCAACCACTTTAATATTGCATTAAAGTCACCAAAAAACCATGTTATTTTTCCAATAATCCCCCACATGAATAAAAATTGACCGAATAACAACAAACGGACAACGCTTAACAACAAAGACTCGAAGAGAGTGTAACGGAATAACCCCAGCATCGGAAAGGGTAGCTTTTGGCTTTGAACCCCTCCTAGTGAAGTCTATCGAATTTATTGGATGTCTAGTGAACACGAAGTCTTGAACTGTTCTGTTGTTTATGTAAACCAAGACAAAAACCTAACAGAGGAATTACTCTAACCATCGTTCTGTTCTCACTGTTGTGTCTGGTTTGGCCCTGGAACACTAGCCTGGTTTAGTGAGTGTTTTAAAGAATTAGGCCTTGTCAATTCTTATAGAAACGACCCCACTTCACACTCACATAGGTGACTCTACTTGAGTATCCTTCTATACTCAGCTTAACATCTTAACATACTAGAGTTATTAAAATCTCAGCTTAACCTCTACATTTGCAAGTATCACTGATAAAAAGAATGGCTGAAGGTTTACTCTCCTCAGTGACATACCACCATTACACGCAATTAGGTTGTCCCATTGAACCTAAATCTTGGGATCTCTAGTCAACTAGGTTGGGTTTCCATTCCGGTAACACCTTACACTAAAGGCCTTAACCCCATTCCTTCTGACAACTTCTCTACTAACACTCAATTTAACCCTTTGGTTAGTGGATCCGCAATGTTGTCCTGAGACTTTACCTAGTCTAAAGTGACAACTTCATTCGAAAGTAGTTATCGCATGGAATTATGTCTACGATGAATATGTCTAGACTTTCCATTATACATATTGCTTTGTGCCCGTCTAATCGCCGATTGGTTGTCCCAATGAATACAGATAGCTGGCACAAGTCTTGACCAACGTGGAATATCCTCAACGAACTGGCGAAGCTATTCAGCTTCTTCAGTTGCTTTATCCAAAGCAATAAACTCAAATTCCATTGTTGATCTTGATATACACATTTGTTTGGAAGATTTCCAAGACACGGCTGCCCCTTCAAGGGTAAACACATAACCACTAGTGGATTTGGAGTCTTTTATATCAGATATCCAATTAGCGTCACTATACCCTTCTAGTACCGTTGGGTATTTGGTATAATGTAGCACATAATCCCGGGTGTAGCGTAGATAACCGAACACCCACATAATGCCCTTCCAATGAGTAGCATTCGGATTACTCGTGTGTCTACTAAGCCTGCTAACAAAGTAGGCTATATCCGGCCTTGTACAACTCATCAGATATATCAAACTTCCAATGACCCTAGAATATTCTAGCTAAGAGACACTCTTACCATTATTCTTGGTCAAGTGTAGACTCAAGTCTACCGGTGTCTTAGACACATTTGTATCTAATTTATCAAATTTCTCAAGTATTTTCTCAACATAGTGAGATTGAGAAAGTACAATATCATCAGATGTTCTGGTAATCTTAACACCCAAAATCACATCTACAAGGCCCATATCTTTCATGTAAAAATTAGAGTTTAGCAATGTCTTGGTAGTTCTAATCATCTCATCATTACTACCAACAATGAGTATGTCATTGATTTATAGACACAAAATGACATAACCTCTGTCAGTGTCTTTGACATATACGCATTTGTTACACTCATTGATTTTGAACCCATTTGACAACATAGCATTGTCAAACTTCTTATGCTATTGTTTAGGAGCTTGCTTCAAACCATACAATGATTTGACAAGTTTACAGACTTTCTTATTTTGTTCTAGAGCTGAAAACCTCTTGAGTTGCTCCATGTAGATTTCTTCATTCAAATCTCTATTTATGAAAGCTATCTCTACATCCATCTGATGTATCTCTAGACCACGTAAAGCTGTTATCGCAATCACCATGCAAATGGATGCAATCCTTGTCACAGGTGAGTACGTATCAAAGTAATCCAGGCCTTCTCGCTGTCTATATCCTTTGATAACTAGCCTAGCTTTATACTCATCAATTGATCCATCTACTTTCATCTTTCTTCTAAAAATCCACTTGTTCCCAAGGCCTTACTGCTTGGGGGTAGATCAACCAACTCCCAAGTATGGTTCTGTAAGATGGAGTCAATCTCACTCAGGTGAAGTCACAGCTTCATGGAAAGTTCGAGGTTTTCCCTCTAACATATAAGTCAAGAAGTCAGGACCAAAGGACTTTGTAGTGCTAGCCCTTTTACTCCTTCTTGGCTCATCTACATCCTTAGCTTGATAATTAACATGATCATCTAAGTGATCATCTGTTTGATCAGCTATGTGATCATTGTCGCCTTCAACCTCTTTCATGGAACTCAGAATCCCTTCTTGGATACGACAAGGTAATACATTTTCAAAGAAAGATGCATTTCTGGATTTCATGATAGTATTCTTATGTATATCTGGAATAGCAGATTTAAACACAAGAAATCGATATGCATTACTATATTGTACATAAGCGTTGAATACAAAGTCAACGGATTTTTAGGCTCATCCTAACCCTCTTGGGTTTAGGTATTACCACATTTTGCATGGCACCCCCACATTTGTAGAATTTATACAAAGGCTTTTGGCCTTTTCCAAAAATTCATACAAGGTCTTTAAACAATTCCATGTGTCACAATGATTATAAGACTCTCATAATCATATCACAAAAAACATATTCCCAGACCGCCATTAACTGAATTAAGTCTTTCTCGAATTCAAGGCACCAAAACAAGTTTGGTCCAACATGTCACTCTGAAGTCAACAGTCTTACTATTTGGAATCACAAACCTAGTGATCAATAGTCTACTATTCGGAGCTTCATAACATGCAAGTAGTCCTATCACTAGGAATCACTCATTTTTCATTATGTGGTCAGTAGACTCTCCACTACTAGGAATCACAATGTTTTGACATGTGATCAGTAGTCACTCCACTACTGGGAATCACAATGTCTTGACATAGGATCAATAGACCATGTCATTACTAGGAATCATCATGTCTTGACATATGATCAGTAAACTCTTTTACTACTAGGAACCATCATGTCTTAACATATGATCAGTAATCTATTTACTACTAGGAACCACAATCTCATAACTGTGTAGCTAGTGGTTTAATACCTCATAGGAACCACCAGTTTTATATCTCTATGATCAGTGATCAGTGATCTTGTACTCACTAGGAGCCACCAATATATTTCGAATTTAAAAATTCAAAAATATATTCACTCACCCTAAAGGGTTGTCTCATCTTTACTTTCAAGCAAAGTCATATAGCAATCATGTATGCTCTAATTGACACAAGGATAACGTACTAATTGCCTCTGATTAATTCAGAGATATTATCAAACAATCTTATGATTTCCTTTAATCACACTTGATCTCTCTAGACCGTTTTTTATGAACCTCGCAAGGCTGTAAGGTTGGCAGGTGGAACAACATTTCTGTTGTCACCTCTTGAAGCCATTTTTGAAAAATCACAACAGAATTTCACTATTCTGTTTTTCCAGAATCTAAACTTAACACTTAAAAATCTCAAAATCTGAAATTTAATTCAAAACTAATCTCACCACTTATCCTAGAATCAAACATGATCAAAAAAGTTTCCAGGAAGACTGGAGGGGTCACACCGATCCCACTTAAGACCCAGTTAACCTTAGACAAAACTTTCAAGAGCATGTTGACTCCTAGTCCATGAGAAGCGAATTTATAATTAAGTTTTTCAGGGAATAAACTAAGTTAAAACAAACCAATTCCCAAGCAAATAAAATTTGCTATCAGAATTATACCACTCATAAAAGTTAATCGGTACTCCCGGAACTGAGCCCATTATTTCTGAACAAAATCAGAAATATTTTAGCTAATGCCAAAATTTGGTTTCTTTTCTCAAGCCAAAATACTTTAGAAAAAATCAGATTATAACCAAAGACTTTCTTCAAACTTGGTTTTCCAACACTTTGGGAATAAAATGATTAAACCCAAAGACTTCCTCAAAACCCAAAGGTTTGAAACCAAATCCATCTTAGTTGTCATTTCTGAACAAATAAGAAATACTCTTTAGCCAAGGCTAAACACTTTGGTTTCTATTACAGAAAGCCAAACCAATTTCCAAACTTACAAGCAATTTAAAAATTGCTAACCAAATTACAAGTAATGTAAAAAAATTGCTACAACAATAATTAAGAAAATAAAATGCTTATAACAATACAAGCAAATAAAACTTGGTTTTACACAATTAATAAAAACCAACTAAACCCGAGCAAAAAATTGCTTCACTAAACAAATGTAAACCAATCCAAATAGGATTATCCATTTTCTAAACTCCTCTCCTCACTTAGGTATTTCTGTTCAAAAAAAAAAATTAGTCGCCCATAATTTTGTTTTACAGTCCTAAATCCTATTCATTTGGATTTGTACTTTTATTTCCATTCCCTTTCACATAGGTATTCCTGTAAGGAAAATTAGCAGAAAAGCACAACAAAATACAAAACAAATAATCTAAAGAAACTGTAAAAGCAATAAATTAATTAAATAAAAAAATTAAATAAAATTAAAATGCTAGACAAGTTAATTAAACTTATAACTCCCAAATAAATTACAAACCTTATAACTCTAAAAATTAAATAAAATTAATTGACAAGAGTTATATGAAATTATAACACAATAATCATGTAAATAAATATACAATTACACTTTTAACTGGCAAGAGTTACAAGATAAAACTAAAACTCCAAAATTAAATTCATAATTTAATTTATACATTAACCATATACATAAGTATAGACAAGTTACACAATTAAAATTTATAGCTCCATAATTAAATTAATATATGAATTGGCAAGAGTTACAAAATAAACCTATAACTCTAAAAATTGAATTAAACATTAATAGTCATGAGTTATGTATGAACTTATCACACAATAAATTTGTAAATAATGCTAGCAATTAAATATGTAACCTACACCAAAATTTAGAAAATAAAGAACATACAAATTATATTAAAAAAGTAGCTACTAATTAGCATATCCATTTACCATGTAATACTACACATGGACCTCTATAGCCATCAACATAAAATTCTAATTTTTCGAAAACAGTACAGAAATATAGTTTGTGTTATATCTACACATGCACTTTCATAAAATAGCCAATAAGTCCACACATCCTAATCATGAAGTTCATAGATACAACAAATACCATTACATGTGCCCCAGTAAAAAATAACACTGATATATATATATATATATATATATATATTATTATTAAACATTCACACAAGCAGCAACAAAGGGACACTGTCTGTGAGAATCCGAATATACAAATCAAATAAATAATTAAGTAATAATTATTTTACAATCTCAAATACTTTGCTTGTGAATCTTTAAGTGCAAACTAAATATTATTGGAGGAACTTTTAATTAATTTTAAAACCTAAAAGAAATTTATAGTGAAAGTCTTTAATTTAGAGGCAATATTTATTATTTAAAAATAAAATAAAATAAATAGAGAAGAGGGTGTGACTTGAACTCTAGACCACAATTTGATAAATAATGGTCTTACCATTTGAGTTGCATATAACTTATACATATGTTTTGTATATTTATCTATTTATTTGACCTATGTGTGCCCACAACTAGTATAAAATAAAATAAACACAAGCCCTATTCTATTATTTGTTCACCACATAGGGCAACAACACAGTAGCCACGGGAGAGAGTTTGAGAGATGGAAAAAAAAAAAGAAATTGCAAACAAGGAACTTTTGAGTGTGGTAGGGTTCTAACTTTCTTCTTTATTTTATATTTGTTCTTTATCATTATTCTATTTTATGATTTAATTCATTGATGGAGAGGTTGTAGGTGTATGTATTTTGTGTATATATATATACTGTTAAGAAATCTGAGGAGTTAAATTCATGTATAAAGAGCGGTGTAATTCTTAGTCCAAAAATTCTGTACAGAATCACAAACTTTAAAAATCAAGAACCATATCAAACGAATGAATTTTGAATTGAAATTTTTATAGTAGATTAATTACATATTGAATTGAATAGCTGAATTTTTTCATAATTTTTGGGAGTCAAAATCCAAATAAACTGATGCGTTCAAATCTGTCCTGAAAACTAGTTTAAAACAGTAAGTTCGGAAGTGTCGTTCTCTTTGGGTATAAATCCGAAAATTATCAAATCAGCGTCATTAAAACCAGTTACGAGTATAATTTTGTACATTTTTCGCCTTGCATTGATTGCTCCTGTATACTAAGAGAACCATTATTTTCTTTAAAGTGCTGCAGAAAACAATCTGGTTGGATATAATTAATTGTAAATAATTATTTTGATTAGCAAATCAAGTGAAACCAATTAGATTTGAAACTTAGGATATATTAGTTGATATCTAGAGGGTTTTGGAATTTTTCAAACAGTGTGGAGTGGGTTTCGTAATTTTCAAGGTTAGCGATTAGATTGGAAAAGTTTGTTTAAAATTTTGTTTTATCTTAAAGTTACTTTTAATTAAGTTTAGATTTGAACCCATGTCTTGGGTGATTTAAGACCTTGAAGAACATGAGTTTAGGTATTATTTAGGAGTAACGGTAAGTGGGGTTGAGCTGTGTTAGTGCGCTTTAGTGAGGGGTACTTAGTTTATTATGCTCTTTAGTATTTTTAAATTAGTAGTGACGTATAGTTTTAATACTTTGTTCAGGGCACTAGTTGGACTTTCATACTTTATTCGAGGATTATATTATACCGTGTTCAGGTGAGCAGTTTCATGCTACATATTTTTATAAATGTTCCCCTACCCTGAACTGTTGGAAAATTTAATTGTTGTTTCAAGACTAAACTGTTTTGATAAATTATTATATTATCAATGGAATCAAATTATTTCTGAACTATGTGTGAACTTGGCATACTATAAACTATTTGTTTTGGTCTCACGTTTATAATAGTGAACTACCATGTTTTGCGAAACTGATGTGTATTGATTATTGGGACCATCTGTATATTTTAGTCTAAGGAAATTATTCCACTAGTGTGGTGACTCTAGCCACTAGGGAACAGATCCGGGTTGAGCCGTGATGACTCTAACGCTCAACGATTGTAAGGAAAAGACCTAGGTTAGGCTAGGTGACCTTCAATCGGATCGTCTTCGAGAAAAGGCCCGAGTTGCCACCCTAAGGATGACTCTTAGTTCAGTATTGGATCCAACGGGGCTTATAGCCTTGAGAACTGTGTGGCACGTTACTTGTTATTCCTTAGTACCCAGAAAATTATTAGTGTTCATGTTGTAATATGTTTTAAGTGGAAAATGTCATTTATCATGTTCTTGAGAGACATGAATATTTTAACTGTTGAACTGTGGAACCTTCTTTTTCAAACAAATTGTCTTTACCAAATTATATGTCAATATAGTTTTTGTGATATATATCTTATTTTGGAATTGAACCATGTTTTCAAAACGGAATTTACTATCCATGTTGCTACTCACTGAGCTATTAGCTAACTTAGTTGTTATTATCATTTTTAGGTGTTAGAAGGACTTAGAGTGAACTCGTGGCGTAGCGGGGAGTCAATTGCATGGACCTTTAGGACATTCATTTATTTTGTTTTAGATTGTTATGTCAAGTTTGTGCATATTTCTTTTTATTCTTGTTGAGGTTCATTTAGGATTATTTTGATATGTGGGTTGTTTATATCCCATAAGTTTAAATGGTATTGATTATGGTTGGTTTTGCCGTTTATACTTGTGGCATGTCTCTGGATTGAGTTTTGGTTATTTATTATTGGACTATTGTATAGTTGTTCAATGTGATTATGGATTCATGTTTAAGACTTATGTGTGCCTTGGGCTTAGTCCCTGTGGGCCATGGCCGGTCATGCCTGGATTTGAGGTGTGACAATTGTGGTATCAGAGCTCAAGTCACACCCTCTTCTCTATTTATTTTATTTTATTTTTAAATAATACATATTGCCTCTAAATTAAAGACTTTCACCATAAATTTATTTTAGGCTTTAAAATTAATTAAAAGATCCTCCAATAATATTTAGTTTGCACTTAAAGATTCATAAGCAAAATATTTGATATTGTAAAATAATTATTACTTAATTATTTATTTGATTCGTATATTCGGGTTCTCACATTTAAAAATTTAGACCATTTCTTGATTTGTGCATGTCATCCTTTCACGGGCCATGCTAATCTTTTCTGTATCGTTCCAATTTTATCAGATGTCCATAACACAGCAGCCACGGGAGAGAGTTTGAGAGAAGGAAAAAAAGAAGAAGTTGCAATCAAGGAACTTTTGGGTGTGGTAGGGTTCTAACTTTCTTCTTTATTTTATATTTGTTCTTTATCATTATTCTATTTTATGATTTAATTCATTGATGGAGAGGTTGTAGGTGTATGTATTTTGTGTATATATATATACTGTTAAGAAATCTGAGGAGTTAAATTCATGTATAAAGAATGGTGTAATTCTTAGTCCAAAAATTCTGTACAGAATCACAAACTTTAAAAATCAAGAAATCATATCAAATGAATGAATTTTGAACTTAAATTTTTACAGCAGATTAATTACATATTGAATTGCATATCTGAATTTTTTCATAATTTTTGGGAGTCGAAATCCAAATCAACTGATGCATTCAAATCTGTCCAGAAAACTAGTTTAAAACAGTAAGTTCGGAAGTGTCGTTCTCTTTGGATATAAATCCGAAAATTATCAAATCAGCGTCATTAGAACCGGTTACGAGTCTAATTTCGTACATTTTTTGCCTTGCATTGATTTCTCCTGTATACTAAGAGAACCATTATTTTCTTTAAAGTGCTGCATGTAACGCCCTCAAAATTTAACCCAAAATACATACAGTATTGACATGCATCGACATAAGAAAATAAAATATTATTCTATTCATCAGAATATTCTTAAAACAAAACATTACATGTAATAACGAAAGTAAATGCCCTACGGGCTTACATCTTTCCAAGCCAATACTTGGACATAAAAGAAATGAGTACTAACTCAACAACAGGTTAAGCCCTTGGCTTGTAATTACATGCAACATCAAAATAACAAACTAGCCAACTAAAAAGAAAGAGTCTTCAACTCCAAATCCTCCCAAGCTAAGTCCTCGGAGGTAGCATATCACATGGACCTGAAAATGATGTTCCCGTATAGGGTGAGCCACAGCCCAGCAGAAATATACTAAACCAAATATAGAAATTGACTAAAGCAATAGCATTCAATAGATGGTTACACTTATAAATCACTTTTATCATAATATAGTTTCATGACCACTATGTCCATGATACGTTTCACTTCCTATTATTTATTCAACTTTCCATTTATACAGACATGGCTCAGAACCTGGCCATATTATAAAATGAGACTAAGGCTCACTAAAACACTTCCATAATTCAATAAGTACACATATATGCTGTACTAATACACTTCCATACATCAATAAATACACAGATTTGCTGTACTAATGGAGTTCATCCCCTTTCTGCTCCTAAACAGGTTTGAGAGTCCATCCCCTATCTTCCCTCAAACCATGGAGTACATCCCCTATCTCCTCCCAAACAAAATGCATATACAATGTATTAAACACTTGTCATACACAATATTCAATCAATACACAGATTCGCTGTATTAATTCAACTGTCATATTTAATGACTCATTCAATGTGATTAGTTTCAGTTTTCCCTAATCAACATGCAATGTCTACAACAATCACGACTATCCTCCACCGATAGCCCAAAACAATTATTTCTAAACAGGAAATAAATGTATCTACAAATGTAAACTCAACATTTCATAGATGAGTGATTAAACTATTCAACTACACCTTTTTATCTCATAATTCACCAATTTCAAGAATTAAACTTAATTCCACATTTTTCTCTAAATTAATTATGCAAATTAATTTATTACAACAGTTAGGGCTTTTCTCCCTTTCCTTAAAATTAACCCTAAGGTTCAATTTTATCAATTTAATACTATCAATGTCATTTTTCATGACTTTCAATCATACGATGTTTAATAGATGAAAAACTCCCTTTTTGAATTATAAATCAAACCCTAACTTTTCCCAAAATTTCCGAACAACACCAACATATCAAAATGACTAAAACTTAGGACAAAGCCTATAGGATGGAGTAGGGTATCCCTACCTCGAAGCGAAAAACTCAAATGGAGAAGATGGCGGAAACCCAAGGTGCTCCAAATCCACTATTGCTCAGATTAAAACGAAGCCCTCGACCCACTCTATCTTTTTAACAAAGGACCTAGGGTAGAAATACACTCTAAGTAGATCAAACCTAAGAGAGAAGGTGAGTGGAGGGAGAGAAAACACGGACCTAGGGTTCTGGAATCAAAAAGAGGATGAAAAAGTGTTTTAAAAACCACTGCTGCCTATTTAAATAAAACAGGCTCGCTCGAGCGAAGACTTGGTCGCTCGAGCGACCAGACACAAAAAACCCTCGCTCGAGCCAAGAATGTCTCGCTCGAGCCAACAACCCAGAAGCTCGCTCGAGCGACAAACTGTTCGCTCGAGCCACAAACTCAAACCCTCAGGTTTGCAACCAGACGCACGCTCGAGCGAAGGAACGCACGCTCGAGCGAAGAACAAACCAGCTCGCTCGAGCGAAGAAGAGCTCGCTAGAGCCAAGAAACACAGCTCTCAGGTCTATACCTAGACGCAGCCGCTCGCTCGAGCGAAGAAACCCTGGCTCGAGTGACGGACCAAAAACAAAAAGCTCGCTTGAGCGAAGGGTCAAAATTCTAGGCAGCAACCCTTTGCTCCCAAACACTACCAACCTGTAACAGACCTGCCCAAAGCATCCCATAACTCAGAAAAAAGAAATTAAAGGACGACACGAACAATTATATAACAATAGGATCTACGGAACCTAAGTCCGGATGCAACAACCCAAATGGGAAAAGACCGGGGTCGCTATACTGCAGAAAACAATCTGGTTGGATATAATTAATTGTGAATAATTATTTTGATTTGCAAATCAAGTAAAACCAATTAGATTTGAAACTTAAAATATATTAGTTGATATCTGGAGGGTTTTGTAATTTTCAAAGTTAGCGATTTGATTGGAAAAGTTCGTTTAAAATTCTATTTATCTTAAAGTTAACTTTAATTAAGTTTAGATTTGAACCCATGTCTTGGGTGATTTAAGACCTTGAAGAACATGAGTTTTGGTATTATTTAGGAGTAACGGTGAGTGGGGTTGAGCTGTGTTAGTGCACTTTAGTGTGGGGTACTTAGTTTATTATTCTCTTTAGTATTTTTAAATTAGTAGTGACGTGTAGTTTTAATACTTTGTTCAGGGCACTAGTTAGACTTTCATACTTTATTTGAGGATTATATTGTACCGTGTTCAGGTGAGTAGTTTCATGCTACATATTTTTATAAATGTTCCCCTACCCTGAACTGTTGGAAAATTTAATTGTTGTTTCAGGACTAAACTGTTTTGATAAATTATTATATTATCTATGGAATCAAATTATTTCTTAACCATGTGTGAACTTGGCGTACTATAAACTATTTGTTTTGGTCTCATGTTTATAATGGTGAACTACCATGTTTTGCGAAACTGATGTGTATTGATTATTGGAACCATCTGTATATTTTAGTTCAGGGAAATTATTCCACTGTGTGTGGTGACTTTGGCCAGTAGAGAACAGATCCAGGTTGGGCCGTGATGACTCTAGTGCTCAACAATTGTAAGGAAAAGACCTAGGTTAAGCTAGGTGACCTTCAATCGGATCGTCTTCGAGAAAAGGCCCGAGTTGCCACCATGAAGATGACTCTTAGTTCGGTATTAGATCCAACGAGGCTTATAGCCTTGAGAACTGTGTGGTATGTTACTTGCTATTTCTTGTTACCCAGAAAATTATTGGTGTTCATGTTGTAATCTGTTTTAAGTGGAAAATTTCATTTATCATGTTCTTGAGAGATATGAGTATTTTAACTGTTGAACTGTGGAACCTTCTTTTTGAAACAGATTGTCTTTACCAAACTGCATGCCAATTTAGTTTCTGTGATATATATCTTATTTTAGAATTGAACCATGTTTTCAAAACTGTATTTACTATCCATGTTGCTACTCACTGAGCTATCAACTAACTTAGTTGTTTATCATTTCCAGGTGTGTGTGAAGGACTTAGAGTGAACTTGTGGCGTAGCGGGGAGTCAATTGCATAGACCTCTAGGACATTCATTATTTTGTTTTAGATTATTATGTCAAGTTTGTGCATATTTCTTTTTATTCTTATTGAGGTTCATTTATGATTATTTTGATATGTGGGTTGTTTATATCCCATAAGTTTAAATGGTATTGATTACGGTTGGTTTTGCCGTTTATACTTGTGGCATGTCTCTGGATTAAGTTTTGGTTATTTATTATTGGACTATTGTATAGCTGTTCAATGTGATTATGGATTTATGTTTAAAGCTTACGTGTGCCTTGGGCTTAGTCCCTATGGACCACGGCCGGTCACGCTTGGATTTGGGGTGTGACACTACCCAGGACAATTAGATATAGAAGGCTAAATTACATACAAAAGCAAACCAGTGTATATTCTAAGAAACAGAATTATGAATCTATTTGTCTAATTTTATGAAAAATATATCTAATCTGTTTTAAGCTTGTTGTATAAATTGTGTGATAACATAAAACAAATAGATTCATATGAAAGAAACAATTGGAATTTCATAAAGAAGAACATGATGGAATTTACAAAAATTCATAATAAAATAAAACTAGTAAAAGGAAGCAAACCGAAACCTGCACTAGACAGTGTTCTTAAATCAGATTCGTCGCCTCACCGATTGGGTGCTGAAGGTTGTTCGACGTCTGTCTCCCAGGATACAACGGTTGGACCAGTTATGCAATGCATCGACTGAATAGCTTCGGCGAACAGAACTTTGCAGCACTATCTCACAGGAAGAATATAATATAAAACTGAAGTAAACTTTTGATAGGAAAAGCAACCAATTTTCTGGTGTTGAAGAATGAAGGAGATGGTTTCCTTTTATACACATGGAGGGAGAGAGGAAAATGCTCTTGCAACAAATGCAAAAGTTTAATTTTGCAAAACTCTCAATTGATGGCAATTCAATCCATCATCATTATAGAGGAGTTATATCCATTTTATACACATGTTTAATGTATATAATTCTGCAACCACATTTTCCAACACCTCTTTCATGAGGCCAAATTAATTAGTCAATTTCTTACTCAAATCTTAATGGTTTTTGGTCATTCTTTTTGTGGTATAAAGATTTTATTATAAAGAATCTAAATCCACTTTACTCCAGCTCAATTGAGGATTGACACCCATTTTAATATTGCATTAAAGTTACCCAAAAAAATCATTATTTTCTCAACAATTATCTCGAAAGATACATAAGTGAAGTCTAAACGTATTTTGATATTTGTTAAATTTTTAAACCAAGCATACAAGCCTATTAGTGGTTGTGGTACTGGTGATGTGGGTGGTGACATAGCAAGGGTAGTAAATGATACTAGTAGTGTCAATGGTGATCATTGACGTGAATAGATGGTCTTCATTTTGACGAAATGCAATGAGAAACTTTTAAAATTTTGTACACAAATATCTCGATTTATTTGGTTTCTTTCTTACCATCTGAAATACAGCAATGTTAGGGATCACCCAAAAAAAAAAAAAATTTAATAATAATAATAATAATAATAATAATAATCACCAAATCCATAGTGAAGTCATAGCTGACTGGCACAACTTAGGATTGGTCAACGGGACACGGCGTCACGGCAGATTTTGTTTAGTCAAACGTAGATTTATTGTTTGAAATACGAAAAAAAAGTTCACGCAAATGGCAGTGGAACAAGCATGTCACTCATGTAAATAATAACAGTCCATCCATTGACAAATTAAACTCCATTCTAAAACAACACCACACTCCAAATTTGCAAAGCATAAATGTTACATATAATTTCATCAACGTCCAAGGGGCATCACAATCTCAGAGAACTCAATCCCAGGAGTTGCATCTGAGTTGTTCCCTGTGCTCGTGGTGGCGATGTGAAACTCCATGTTGTTTAGAACTTCAACCTTACCTGTTTCGACACCAGTTTGAAGTTTCAAAGACAACTCTAGGTTCCAGAGAACCTCACCCATAGTCGGCCTCTCTACACTATGTTTGGCTAAGCAATTCATGGCAATTTCCAAAAACTTCACAAATGACTCTCTTGATATTGTTCCTTTCATACTTGTGTCTACAATCTGGTCCGCTGTACCGTTATGGAGATGAGATGATACCCACTCTACTAAGTTTACATCTTCCTCTTCTGCTATGGGATTCATTACCGGCTTCGCAGAAAGCACCTCTAGCAGTACCACACCAAATGAGTAAACATCTGACTTCTCTGACAATTTATAGCATCGGTAATACTCGGGGTCTAAATATCCTAAAGTACCCTTCACTTCAGTGGTGACATGAGAGCATGAAGATGCCATATGCCCCAATTTCGATATCCCAAAATCTGAAACCTTGGCATCCCAATTCTCATCTAATAGTATGTTGGTTGGCTTGATGTCCCGATGAATGATCTTGTATTTTGAACCACTGTGTATGTAGTGTAGTCCCCTTGCAGCTCCAATGCAAATCTTCAACCGTTGTTCCCAAGTGAGAGGGGATTTCGGGCCATGAAGATGATCATAAAGGGTGCCATTTTCCATGTACTCGTACACGACGATCATTTCATCTCCTTCCAGGCAGTAACCAATTAGAGAGACAAGGTTGTGATGTCGAAGCTGAGAGACCATTATGATCTCTGTCTGGAATTCATGTAGATTTCTTTCTTCCATCTGATTCCCACGTTTTACCGCTATCATTTTTGCTCCGCCATTGATGAAACCCTTGTAGACATTACCAAATCCACCTGTGCCAACGACAAGTGCCTCATCGAAATTACTAGTTGCAGCTTTGATCTCCTTAATGGAAAAGCGATGGCAAAGCGGTGATACATGTATTGTTATATTTAGAGCAGACTTGGAATGGTCTAATTGCAACGAAAAGCATGAAAACATTCGCTTTCTAATTATCATATAAAGGACGAAAGAGAAAACAAGAAAAACTAGCAGGCCGCCAAGAAAACATCCAACCATAATCAAGGCAATATTCTTTGATGATTTTGGGTTAAGTTTCTTTGGTGGCAAACTAGCCACAATCTTTTTTGGGGGATTAGGTCCAGCAAGGTTTCCATCATAGTTGCTTAATTTGAAGATCTCAGCTCCATTTAAAATGACGTTATAGTACTGAGGTTTTGTTTTCGTGTTTGGGTGTAGCTCTAGCCACAGATCTTGCTTCTCCCCATTGTTTACTTTTGGAACCAAAACAACATAGTCTCGGTACACTGGAACCGAGTACCCGTTGCTCCAAGCAATAACATCAGCTTCAAATTCGGCTGTTTCATTGTTGATGAATATGTCAAACACCCTCTGGTTTACATTTTTCATCCACCGATCCACCTCGCAAAAATGCAGCCGAACAAGGTAGAAGAAACCAGAATCAATGGGGAAAAACCAGCTCAGATTGTAAAGCAAATTGACGTTGTCATACAGCCCCATGGCTCTAGCTGTCTTGTAGACCATCTCAGGTGCAGTGTATGGTGGTACGTTAGGGGGGTACCTCAACGTAGCATTTAAATCGAAAGGAAAATCCCCAAAAGCAGCTCCGAATATGTAATCGTCATCTCTGGTCCAACTACGGAACATTCCCGTGTCCTGCTTGGGTGGTATCCCATTGCCTCCCACATTGAGTCTGTAACATGTCTCCATAGAATAATTGTAATCGACGTAGAACAAGGCGTTCTGCCCAACAAAATGGAGACCAGGCGCATCCCTCTCTGGAAGATAGAGATTCAGAGGCATTGAAACAACCTCAATTCCATTCACAAAGCCATAATAAGCTTCTTCTGATGAATTTGATGAAGATGAGGCAAATTTTATGTCCAACACTCGTCCATTTACGTAGACAATAAATTCTTTCATGAGAAATGGTACCTGATCCAGCAAGAAACACCAAATGGTATAGATCCTAGAGTTCATTAATTCAAACAAGAATACCGGAACTTAATTCATGAAAAATATCAAGAATAAAGGCTTAACAATAATTGATTATCAAAAGAATTCCCAATGTTAAAGAAAATTTGTTTATCAACTCACAATTCATTAATCATCAAAATTTGTTTTGTCCTAATGCTTTCAACCATTATTTATAATAAATTTAAGAGTATTGAAACTACACCTATTTTTTACACCCATATGTTACTCTATTAAAATATCTAAGTTAACTCTCTCTCTCATATATTTTCTAATCATCAACCAATCATCTTATAAAACAATAAACTAATAAAACAAGAAATAAAATCCAAACTAACAAAATAAGAAAATCAAACAATCTCCAATCAAGAAACTAAATAATTCTAATACTATTACATACTAGGCTAAAATATTCCTAATCAAATATTAATTTCAAATTAATAAAAATAAAAATATTTTGTTTTCTAAATTTGGTTTGCATCAGTACCTTGGAGTAATCCGCATTGAGCGAAGCACTGAAGTTGCGGAGGAGAGTGTAGCAGCGGCCCGAGCAAGCAGTGACGGTGACAAAAGACTTAGATGTGTCCTCTAGACCAATATAAGATGACGGATAAAAATGAAGGCGGACGAATTTTGAGCCTGGAGTGACATTGAAATTGTATGTGAATTCAGTGTGAAAGATACGAGCAGACAAGTAAGGAATTTCTGGGACAGAGGGATCCATGAAAGAGGCTTTGGACGCGGTAGAGTTGGTGGTAGCTGCAGGATTGTTAGAAGATATGAATTTGGAACCAATATCACCAGTCCAGTTTCGACCATCGTATTGGGGAGTGATGGAAGAGGAAGAGCCACAATTGAGAGCTATGTTATCTGAGGGAATATACGGTGAGTTTTCAGCCAAGGTAATTATTACATAGAAGATGGAATAATAATAGAGGTGTGCAAAGATGAAAATGTATTGGAAATGAAAAGAGCAAATCATGGGTGTTTTTAGTTTTTGATCTGAGAAAGAGAGGTATGGAAGAAAGTCTCAGAATCTCAAGTAAGCACCAAAGGAACCATTCATTTGAATCTGGAATGAAGAAATCTTCTTGAGTTCCTGTGTGTTGTTCATATCATAGCAGGTTATACAGTAGAATTAATTGACTTTAGGTCAAGCAGTCCAGTTCACCTTTTCGGACTTATTTGGGTTGTGGGACTCACCAAGTAAACCATTCTCATTATTTGGGATGTTTATTATGGATGGGCTTGTGACAAGTTCAAAATTTCAACTTGACTACTATGTTAGATCAGTGGTATTATTATTGGTATTATTTTGATAATTTAAATGGTTTATTTTGTAAGATTTTGGATATAGAAAATGATATACAAACTTACTTTTTAGATCCATTTTCTAGACTCAATTATGTGTAAATGATATAATTGGTTGATGATTAAATAAATAAAAGAGAGTGTTGCTTTTAATATTTTAATTGATTGTCATATCACTGAACTAAAACATTGATTCTAACATATGGTCTTAAATAGTAATGCTCTTTCTTTATATATATTTCTTAAAAAAATTAAATCGATTTAATAATTATAACATTTTCATTTTATTTCATTTGTCTCCAAATAGGTAAGTCTATTTTTTGAAACATAATTATCAGAACATGGGGTCACTTTTGTGCAGCTCACATAGGAGTGACTGTTATGCAGTTCACCGGATTTACTATGAGTTCTAATTTGATAATTCAAATTGTTTATTTTATAAAAAATATGAGTAAAATTTTCTTGTAAAAAAATTAAATTGATCAGATATTAATACCATTTTCATCAAAACACATT
Organism: Camellia japonica; assembly: GCA_030407325.1. Lineage (NCBI taxonomy): Eukaryota > Viridiplantae > Streptophyta > Magnoliopsida > Ericales > Theaceae > Camellia > Camellia japonica. Next base: position 121,857,470 of record JAPPVO010000017.1, read on the forward strand.
TTTATTCATTTTAATACTTACATATTTATTTATTTTTTATTCAGTTTAATACATAAATAAATACATACCTATTAAACTGACTAAAATGTACAAAATAAATGAATATATATGTATTAAACTAAATTAAAAATAAATAAATATGTAATTGTTAAAATGAATAAAAAATGTGATGGAGAGGCTATCGATATCAAATCAACTTGATTTTTACAGATATATTTTACTCGATATTTTTTTAAATTTAAACGGTTCAAATCATCAAAAAAATGTACAAATTGAATCGCAGAAGCCACAAAATAGAGCCACATAGCAATGACCCAAGTCCTATTTTTTATTCATTTTTTTTAGACAAATGCAATAAAATAAAAAGATTACGCTTATTGAATAGACTTATGTTTTTTTATAAATGATATACACATAAGGCTCTACAAAATAAATAAATTGGATTATTAAAACAGGACATCTGGTGGGTTTCATGAGTCCTAACATGATGGTTATGTTCAAATTTGAACTTGAGAGAAGTTCAATCCTTTATCTTATACTAATTTTCAGACATAAAAAATATAAATATATAATAAATATAAATAATCATAAATAAATAAATAAAACACAGATTCATCTAACAACGATAGTGACATATTTGTTGAAAACCATAGTACTTTGTACAAAAATGCTCGACGCCAAAAATTTTAAGGGAAATAACTGCACGATGTACATGTAGGGGGGAAAAAATTACAAATCACTGATAAAAATTATAAATTTTAATAATTAAAATGTTATATTTTTTTATAATTCTATAATTTTTATCATTGAATTTTAAAATTTTCAAAATTCTATAAAAAAATGTTACACAATATTTAAATAGATGTGAGTCATATGTAGAGTGGGTTCCACGTTCATATGAATATTGTGTACCATTTAAAAAAAAAATTCGATTCCTTAACATTACTCCAGTTTGTAACATTAAACATAAAATGGCATAAATTAACTTTTCTCAGCATAAAAATATAACTTTCTGTTTACCAAAAAAAATAATAATAAAAATCACAATATTTATAAAATAAGCATGAGTTGTAACTTCATAATTAGACCTGAATTGTTTCCAGAGGATATTGTTTGGACCGGTGGAGTCCACCACGGGTCCTGTTATAATAATTTAAATCATTCATTTTACAGAATTATTTGTATATATCATTCGCACAAAAAATTAGGTCAATTCAATAATCGTTATATGTTTAATTTATCACGTTTGTTATTAAAAAAAGTGAATGGCCTATTTTAAAAAATACACTTGTTGAATTTTTTATAGACAAATTCAATGAATTGAGTAGTTTACGATTACTGGACCAATCTAATTTTTTTATGAATAATGTATACAAAAAGTGTTATAAAATAAATTATTCAAATTATCGAAACAGGACCATGATGAGCCACACAAGTCAAACAATACCTTCTAATTTAAATCTTAGACTAGAAAGAACCCAACTAGTGGTATAAATTTGGCCCTGCTCGGCCCAGCCCACCCGAACCCGGGCTCAGGCCGAACCATGTCAGGCCTCGCAAGCTCTCACCAAAATTCAGGCCAGCCCACGGGCCAGAAAATTAGGCCCAGGCCCAGACCTAGGCCTAAGCCTAGGGGGTATTCGGGCCTTAGGCAGGCCAGGCCTCGGACCTAAGCCTGGGCTTTGGCTTGGGCGGAGCCAGGGCGGGTCTGAACATTTTTAGTTTTATTTTTTTCTATTTTTTCCACCAAAATTGTATTCTTTTCCATCAAAAATAACACTGGGCCTCGGGCGAGTCAAGCTAATTTGAGTGGGCTTTAAGCTGACTAATGGGCGGGGCCGCAAGTCGGGCTTCAAAATGACCCCCCAAGCCCAAGGTCCCAGGCTAAGCTCAGGCCTGAATCTAACCAGGCTGAGCCCACCCCGGGCAGCTCATGGGTCGCGGGCCATTTTTACACCCCTAAACCCAACCATTCATAATTAACTAAAAACACAAAGGTAGCGAATTGATTGAAAACTGCTTGGATGAAGGGTGGTTGTTGTGCATTTACACAGCAATCACTGATGTTTGGGTAGTGGGATTCATTTCGAGGTTCATTTTAATAAATTGAACCATTGAATATTTAGGATTTTTCGAATATAACATCTCTGTAAAAAATCAAGTTGATTAGATATCGGTTGCACTATGATCAAATCAATTTTGTATTTAATTTTATATTCAAAATTAAGTTTATTTTTGTTGATATAAAATTGACTGGTTCATAGTGTTATTGATATCTGATCAACTTGATTTTTTATAAAAATATTCTACTTAACATATTTTAAAATTGAACAATTTAAATCATCAAGATAAAACTTAGAATAGACCCCACCACCCAAACAACGGTGACTTAATGTGGAACACCCTTCATCCCGCCCATCTTGTATTAAAATTCTTTGGATTTGCCTATAAATAATTCAATGGGGACTATGAATTTACATGTGAGAATTAAGGGAGTGATTGAGAGATGAGGGAAAAAATACAAACAAGTAAAGGTTTTGTGTATGGTAATTTTTTATATATTATATTTGTAATCACTCATATTATAGAGAATTTTTCGTGCCCATAGATAATGCCGGTTTTAGGCACAAGCGGCCACTTTGGGTCCAAAAAAATTGGTTGAAAAAGGGGCTTCAAAAAAATTAAAAAAATATATCAAATAAGTCTTTTGTTTTGGTTTTTTTCCCTAAAAAATAAAAAATAAAAAATAAATAAAAATAAAAATTATCGATACAGTAAATTATTTAAAATTAATTTATGGTTGTTTTCCAAATGTATGAATTATATATAGAATATTATTGATTATACTTATTACTTACAATTGTTTATGGGTAAAAGAAGCATTTCAAATTTAAAATTGATTAAATCATACATTCAGTGAAGTATATCATAAAAATGGCTTTAAGGAATTGGATTGATAAGTTTGTTAAAGCAAATTTGATTAGTAATTTTACAATTAAAAATGACAAAGTTCAAAAAATTTGAAATACCAACTAGTCCAATTCTACTAAAAAATGATCCGTTTATATTAGAATTCTACTTTGAGATATTTATATATATATATATATATGAGGTTTCATATTAGAATCTTACTTTGAGCCCCGGGATAAATACCAGTGTTTATACTTTTTTGCGTGTTTTTTGTGTCTCCATTTGCACTGATAGGATGTGATATAAAAATCTCAACAAAATATGTACAGATGTGTCATTAAATTGTAGGAAATTCGGCATTTAGTGGCGTTTAAAAAAAGCCGCTATAGGTGTGAAAACGCCGCTAAAATTTTTTGTGATGCTTAGTACGAAACGCCGAAGACGCGGCCATCGCTGTAACCTTATGGCGCTTTAGAAACACCATTATATTACAATCGGCGGCGTTTTAAAAATGCCGTCATAGATGTCTTTCTATTTTAAAAATCAAACCATTAGCCGTTAAATAAACGTCGTCAAAAGCCATATTTCCTGTAGTGATTTCATGATCCTTTTGAAGTAATAAGTCCCTCAAAGTAGTTAATCTTAATCCTAAAGGAAGTCCACTATAAAAATAACTACAGATTTCAAAATTTTAATTCAATTGTTGCAAAATGATCATTATTTATTCTGAAGGCTTACAGAGGGTTGGTCCAGCACAAATAAGATTTGGGTTAAACATGGGCTAAGGTGTTGAAGCCTCACCTGCATGCCCAACAAAAAATAAGGAAAAAAAAAATAAAAAGTTCAAAAGCCTGAATATCGGCTCATTGGGCTTAGGATGCGAGCCGACTCATTAGCCTGTCTGGGTTAACTAGTTGGATGAGGTTTCAACCTGAGATTTTTAGTACTGAGTTGTCTTGATTCGGCATGTTACAAGAAAGCCATTGAACTTAGCCCATAGATGAATCAGGCCTAATTATGGTAAGGTATTGCAAAGCCCCAACTAGGCTGTGATCTAGATGATTGAGAAAAGTGGATAAGAGTCTCAGAATGAGGTGAAGAATTGGTAGCCATGGGAGAAGATAAAGATTTATAGTTAGACATTCCTACTTTAGCAAGAATTTCTAAAGCATACTTATGTTGAGATAGAAATATTCCATCAGTAGTGTAATGGATAGATATGCCAAGGAAATAAAAAAAATATTTCCTAATTTTTTCATGTAGAAAACAAAATGCATATGCTTAATAAGAGTTGTAATTTGAGCCAATGTTTTAAAAACCGGACCGGTGGTCGAACCGGAAAAGGGATCGGGTGGACGGGTCACCGGTTCAACCGTCGGGTTGAACCGGAATCGAACCGTGACGTAATAAATATATTTAAATTATATTTAAATTAAAATATAAGTAATAAAATTATAAATTAAAATATTAAAATATTAAATTATCTTAAATATTTGTCCTAATATTTTTTTTATTGAAAAATATAATAATAATATTTTAAAATATTATTAATTTCAATTTTGGAAGATGAAATCAAATATTTAATATTCCCTCCATATGATTTTAATTCAAATAATTTGATTGAAAGGAGAGCAAAATTTTTGGAGGGATATCAAAATTTCAATATTCCCTCCAATACATTTAATTGAATCCCACATGGATTTCTTGAGTTTTTTTGAAAGAGTTTTTTTCTTATAAATAGATGAAGACTTTCACAATAATTTCATCAAACTCTTAATGGGATTCCTCACAAGAGGAGACCCTTGAAAAAGAGTTTCAAATTAAAATTTTCTTATATTCTTATATTTTATTATATATATATATATATAAAATAAGAAAGAAAAAAAGAAAGAAAGAAAAATTGCAAAAAAAAAAAAAAAACGGTTTTTTCCGGTTTCTCTTAAATCACCGGTTTTCATCTTTGACCGGTTCAAGGGGTATTTCCGGACCGGAACCCCGACCGGTCGACGGTTCAACCGGTCGAACCGGCCGGTCCGGTCCGGTTTTCAAAACCATGATTTGAGCGGAATCATAGCCAAAAATGAGAATGTCATCCACATAGACCAAGGAAGAATCACAGTGGCTATTTGTAAATCTAGAGGAGAGAGTGAATGAGGATTTAAGACCATATAGTCTTTTTGTAACTTGCACGTATGAGAAGGATGAATTGAGTCTTTAAAACCTTGAGGCTGAATCATGTATACATCTTCTTCAAGAACACCATGAAAAAAGGCATTGGAAATGTCCAATTGTTTGATTTGCCGATTTTAATGAACAACAAGACTAAGAAACACTCTAATGGTGGGCTGCTTAGTCACTAGGTTGAATGTTTCGTGATAATCAATGCCTTCCTCTTGCAAATAACCCTTAGCAACAAGACGAGCCTTGTGACAAGTAATTATACCATCAGAATTCTTCTTGAGACAAAACACCCTCTTACAACCAATGGAGCTTATCAAATGGAAGAGGAACTACAATCCAAGTCTTTTGCTTTTGTAAGTCTTTTGCTACAGACCAGGCTGGAGTTTTAATAGCCTGGGAGAAGGAATGGGGTTCCACCAGAGCAAGATCAATAGAAGAAGAAAGGGGAGTATGAGCAGCTGTAGACGTCCCCGAACATCCCGGGAGGGAATCCCGTTTTGTTCATTGGGCTCACTACAGTTCAGGACTCAATGTTACGGTCCTGTATCTAATCTCACAGAGTACAATGCAAGACCGATGAATCATCAAAGAGTCCAAATCCAGCAAATCGTTTTTGAAAACAAATTTTTTGAAAGAAGTGCCAAACATGGACTGCTTTGCCAGATACAGAGTCGCCACCTAAATATTTATTTTGGAGGAATTTAGGAAACCCTGACTCGTTGCCTAAGGCCACGTGTCCGTCATCACCAAAGTTGCCTCGGCTCGGGAACTTGGGTACGATTGGGGAAGGTCACTTCGTGAGCACCCCCGCTCGCCTGATCAAAGATCGGCCTCTACTAACCATGATATCGAGTTTTGAAAACATTATGTGCTCTTATTCCGGTTTATTAGCCTAGAATTACTATGTGATGCGCACAGCATACAAGTATAGACTGGATCGCCTGAGTTGGAGCAAAACATTTCATGTTTGTTTTTGAAAACGGTTTGCTACTCGCAAGTAGGCTAAAATGTGGACTTGCCACCCTCAGGTGGGCTTAGAAAACATGGTGATTTGCCACTATCTAGTGGGCTTAAAACTCGCAATCAATGAATTGTTCCAATTCAGATAATCCGACCTTCACCAACAGGCATTCAGGTAGTTATATCACATAAGCACATAGCCACATGGTAAACATGCTATCATGGCAGTCACTCACACGCATGCAAGGATGCTAAAGCATAAACACTTACCGAATACTCCGAGCCAAAGAAAGAAGCTAATTAGAAAACATGCATGAATCCTAACTATGCTAAGAATGCCTAATGCAACACACGCAAAAATGCAACTACAATAGGCTCGGCTATTCTAAGATGGCATATGAAATGCAACAGATAACATGTATTCAACTTGGAATTGAAATACAATGCAGTTAGTATGATGCGCCGAGCCCGGTCCATGCAAGACAGATGAATGAATGCAAACATGCTATCATAAGTATGCTAATTGAAACATGCCCTAATCTAACCATCGTAAGCTGGTAAATAAAAGAGAGAAAGACGTGGGGTTGGAAGACATACATCACACACACGCACACTTATTACAGTTGTGCCCTCGTTCGGAGGGTCCGAATAAATAATACAGTCCGAATAAATAATTACAGTCCGAATAAATAATTAAATATTACAAAACCCTAATTAATTAACAAATTAACTAGGAAAGCAAAATAAACTAATATGCAAATCCATGGACCGCCTCAGCTCTGTTCCGAATGATGAAAGATGCATGCATGCTCGAGCTGCCTCATCGGGAAATTCCTCGCGACGCCCCGATTTGCCTCTGTTTGCAATTAATCCCGGAATGCTGTGCAAGGCTTTAGAAAGTTGCTGATTTCCGGTTTGCTGCAACAGAGAGCAAGAAAGAGGCATGGCAAAGTATTTTCACATATGTATGCATACCTCGATCCTCGTGCCACCAATCACGCATCCCAATGCATGATGGCCGAGGAGTCGAATTGCACGACTCGATGTGAAATGAATGCACATGACAACACAACAAGGCCTAGACTCCATCATGGGTAATCCGGAGTGTCGGCGACCGGAAATTGAGACACGTTTCGTCACTTGGAGTACGAAACGTCCCTCGTTTCCCATGCTTGGGCTAACTCCTATCCCAAACACAATACAATGAGATGGCATACACAATGCGACTAACATGCAACCTGGCATACGCAATGCTATGGACTAAAATGGCATACACAATGCACGTGACATAACATGTCATACACAATGCTCTAACATGCAACCTAGCATACGCAATGCTATGGACTAAAATGGCATACGCAATGCGCGTGATATGACACGGCATACACAATGCTCTAACATGCAACCTAGCATACGCAATGCTATGGACTAAAATGGCATACACAATGCACGATGGACTTACACCAATATGAGTGGACCTCAGCCACACTCACATCAGTGGCCATATGATAAAAATGAGACAACCTAAACACATGCAAACATGCATGATGCAAGGGACCGATCCTAAGGCATCAAATGTCACTCTACCAAAGCATGGCAAGGGATGAAAGATGGCATACAAACATGCAATTTCCAGCTCTGAAATAATATGCTCAATGGTCCCGAATCATGGAAACATGTCACCCAATGCATGAAATAGGCCCCGAAACTCAAAACTAGGCAAATGCATTGAACCACAAGTATGCAAAGCAAGCATTATTTGATCATGAAGCATGAAAACAGAGCCAAGGCAGTCCTAAACATGCACCAAATCAGCTTCAAGCATGGCCAAAAAGTGCTAACATGAAGGGCTACAACAACATGCGACATAGGCTAGTAAGCATGGTTTACATGGCATGTATATGAAGCACAAGAGAGGTCACCAAACCAGCCACAAATAGGAACATGGTGTAGACACCCCATTTTTGACCGCCCTTAAGACTTGGACGTTACTGATGGTTTACTTGGTGGAGAAAGGTGTGCAGGGCCAAGGTTTAGTTTCTTCAGCAAGGAGAGAGACAAATCTCAACTTCACACCCCATTTTGGACCAAAACTATTTTGAATGGTCTTTAGACCTTAAAACCCTCTCTTTCAAAACATTTTTTTTGAAATAAAGTTCCTACGATGCTCCGACGCTCGCATTTCGGTAAATGTTGTGCTTTTCAGTAAACCGAGCAAGGACAAAGTGGAGATGAATGAAAGAGAGATGAAATCTTTGAAAAATCTTTCAAAACACTTTGTTTAGGGGTTTAGAGTTGAAGAAAAGAGGAGAAGAGAGAAGAAACCTAGCTGGGGAAGAAGTTGGGTATGAATCGCTAAGAGAGAGTCGAGTGGTCCTCGCTAAATCAGGCTTATCTATCTATGCACTTGGAGTTAAGCTATGAGTCCACCGCCGTTGGAAAGAAGACTTCCAGGGCTTCATTTTTCACTCAAGAATCTCCTAAAGCCGAGTCCGGATGGGGGAGATATGATTGGTTGAAGTTGGGCATCATCCCGGTTGGACCGAAACTGAGCAACCTTTACCAAAACAAGCATAACTTTTTGCACAGTTGGAATTTTGATGCGAGGTTGGCGCCATTGGAAACATAACTTCCGGGGCTTCAATGTGGCCACATGGAAAACCAGCGAATCAGATGGCCGACCAGCTTTTTTTGGTCAAAAGTGGTTCAGCATGAATCTGGAAGGAGAGAAAATATCTGCGCGGCTTCACCGAAACGAGCATAATGTTTTGCACAGTTGGAATTTTAATGCAAGGTTTGTGCCATTGGAAAGATAACTTCTGGGGCTTCAATTTGGACACAAGAATGACCTGAAAAGGGGTTCACATGAAGGAGTTATATCCGTTTGAAGTTGGACCTTTAGAGCAGATTTTCTTTCTTGCCACCGGCCATTGGTGGTCGGCCTTGGAGGGCAGTCGGCATCTTTGGTGGTCGGCCTTGGTGGTCGGTCGGCACCTTTGGTGGTCGGCACCTTTGGTGGTCGGCCTTAGAGGTCGGTCGGCACCTTTGGTGGTCGGCCTTAGAGGTCGGTCGGCACCTTTGGTGGTCGGCCTTGGTGGTCGGTCGGCACCTTTGGTGGCCGGCCTTGGAGGTCGGTCGGCACCTTTGGTGGTCGGTCTTGGAGGTCGGTCGGCACCTTTGGTGGTCAGCCTTGGTGGTCGGTCGGCACCTTTGGTGGTCGGCCTTGGTGGTCGGTCGGCGACACCTTTGGTGGTCGGCCTTGGTGGTCGGTCGGCACCTTTGGTGGTCGGCCTTGGAGGTCGGTCGGCACCTTTGGTGGTCGGCCTTGGTGGTCGGTCGGCACGGTCGGTCGGCCATCAAATTTTTTTTTTTTTTTTTTTTTCGGCTGAAGCTTCTCCAAGAAGCTTGAATCTTTTATTTTAGCTTCTTGAAGAAGCTTGATCCTTTTGTTTTAGCTTCTTGAAGAAGCTTGATCCTTTTGCTCTAGCTTCTCCAAGAAGCTTTGACCCTTTCTTGTGGCTTCTCCAAGAAGCCTCACCTCTCTCCCTCTATAAAACCAACCCTTGAGCTCCATTTGCAGGGGTTAGAAAAACCAGCTGGAGCATTTGCATACAATCCTCCATATCTCTCTCATCCAAGCCTCAAAACACCCTTATTCTTGCACCATTTCCATACCAACTCATAGCCTACCACCTCCACCACCCATTCCAGCACCTTGGAGGTCATTTGCAGAGATTGAGAGCCCACCTTCTTGGTCCAGAAGTTGCTGCATTGTTGTGCTACAAGGGTAAGTCCTCATTTCCCCTTTTCTTGCATTCTTTTGCTTCATACTTTAGCCCCTTTTGCTAGCATTTCTGGGCTTCGACCTAAACTGTGAAGTGCCTTTTTTTGATCCCCTCTTCAACTTTGTTGAAGGGCTCTTTCCTGTTCGAGGCCATCTGCTGCCCCTTGTCTTTAATCTCTCTTTTGGGGCTGTTTTTGCATGACATATTAGCCTTATTTTTGAGCTGTTTTGGACCTCGACCTAAACTGAAAAAAATCTTGTTTTGACCTGTTCTTCAAGTTTGTTTAAGGTTCCATTTCTGTTTGGAGTCATCTCCTTCTTTGCTTGCCTTATTTCTCCATGCTTTGAGCCATACATGTGAGCATTTGCATTGGCCTTGTTTTGGCCTCTTAGTCACTGAAATCCAGTGGATTTTCAGTGGCTTAGGTGCATTCTTGAAGGCCAAAATCAGTTCTGACCCTCCTCTCTCTTCGTCTTGTGTTTTGGTGGTCTTTTGGGCCTTCCAAAGAGACCCCTATTTTGCATGCATTGAGGTCACTTTCCAGGCCTCATTCTGAGAGTTTTGAGGTCTTCCTCGGCTCTATCCAAGGCCCTTTTGGCCATATTTTATGTCTAAAATGCATGTGTAGAGCAATCCCATTCAAGGCCTTTCAAAGGGGCCTTTCTTTGCATGATTCCGAGACTGATTTCAGGGCTTTTTCAGTGGGTTTTAGGACCCTCATATTCCATTTCCAGAGTTGATTTGGTCTTGCTAAGTATCCATCTTGTATGTGCTTAAGAATCCCTTGCATAGCCCTCTAAAGGAGCTCATCATTTTTGCATGCATTGGCTGCATATCAGCAGTTATTTGGGCATATTTTGGCATGTTTTATTCACTGGTTTTTTCTGGTTTGGTGAGATTCCATATGCTTCATATACATGCCATGTAAACCATGTTTGCTAGTTAAAGTTGCATGCTATTTTAGTCCATCTTGCTAGCACTTTTTGACCATGCTCTAAACTGGAAATGTGCATGTTTTGGGACTGCCTTGGCTCTGTCTTTAGACTTCATGTACCAATTATGCATGCTTTGTATAGCTGTAAGCCATTTCATGTACCTAGTTTTGCATTTCGGGAGAGATTCCATGCATCGGGTGTCATTTCGCCTTGTTTCGGGGCTGTTTTGCCCCTCATTTTGCTACTGATTTTTGCATGTTTGCATATCATATTCCATGTCTTTGCCATGTCTCATTAGAGTGGCATTTCAGTGCCTGAGGGTCGGTCCTCGGTTTGCGTGCACGCGTGCACGCATTTCGAGTTGTCTTGTTTTCATCTGATGGCCTCCTATGTGAGTGTGGCTGAGGCTCTCTCATGTTGGTGTAAGCCCATTATTGCATTGTGTATGCCATTTCATCCATAGCATTGTGTATGCTCGGTTGTGTATTACCTCGTGCAGCGTGTATGCCATTCCATAACATTGTGTATGTTAGGATTGTATCTTAGTTGCATTTCATGCATGTCATGCATATTGCATCGTGTTCAGGATAGGAGTTAGCCCGGGCACGGGAAACGAGGTGCATTTCGTACTCCGAGTGACGGAACGTGTCTCAATTCCCAAGTCGCCGACACTCCGGATTATCCATGATGGAGTTAGGTTTTATTGTAGCTTTCATGTGCATTCATTCTATATTGAGTTGTGCAATTCGGCTCCTCGGCCATCATGCATCGAGATGCATGATTGGTGGCACGAGGATCGAGGCATGCATATATTTGTGAAAATACATTGCCATGCCCCTTTCCTGCTATCTGTGGCAGCAAAATCAAGAATCAGCAGTCTTCCGAGGCTTGGCGCGCTTTCCAAGAACAGGTGCAAACAGAGGCTAATTGGGGCATCGTCATGGATTTCCGCACAAAGGCAACCCGAACATGCATCATTCATCACCCGGAGCGGAATCAAGGCAGTCCTTGGCTTGCATGCCAGTTTTATAGCTTTCTTAGTTAATTTGTTAATTAATTAGGAATTTGTACATTATTTGGACTGTATTATTGGGACTGTACTATTCTTTTATTCGGGACTGTATATTTATTCGGACCCTCTGTGCGAGGGCAGAATTGTAATAAGTGTGCGTGAGTGTGATGTATGTCTTCCAACCCCACGTCTTTCTTCCCTTTTATTTACCTGCTTATGATGGTTAGATTAGGGCATATTTCAATTAGTATACAGTATGATAGCATGTTTGCATTCATTCATCTGTCTTGCATGCACCGGGCTCGGCGCATCATACTAACTGCATTTGTATTTCAATTCCAAGTTGAATATATGATAGCTGTTGCATCTCATATGCCATGTTTAGAATAGCCGAGCCTGCTATAGTTGCATTTTTGCATGTGTTGCATTAGGCATTTCTGTATAGTTAGGATCATGCATGATTTCTAATGAGCTTCTGTTTTGGCTTGGAGTACTCGGTGAGTTTTTATGCTTTAGCATCCTTGCATGCGTGTGAGTGACTGCCATGATAGCATGTTTGCCATGAGGCTATTTGTTTATGTGATATAACTGCCTGAATGCCTGTGGGTGAAGGTTGGGTTATTTGAATTGGGACAATGCATTGATTGTTTGTTTTAAGCCCACTAGATAGTGGCAAAACCATTGTTTTCTAAGCCCACCCGAGGGCGGCAAATCCACGTCTTAGCCTACCTGCGGGTAGCACCATCAAACCATTTTCAAACAAACAAACATGAAATGTTTTGTTCCAATTCAGGCGACTCAGTCTATACTTGTATGCTGTGCGCATCACATAGTAACCTAGGCTAATAACCGGAATAAGAACATACAATGTTTTCAAAAATAGATATCATGGTTAGTAAGTCTTTGACCGGGTGAGCGGGGGTGCTCACGAAGTGACCTTCCCCAATCGTACCCAAGTTCCCGAGCCGAGGCAACTTTGGTGATGACGGACACGTGGCCTTTGGCACCGAGTCAGGGTTTCCTAAATTTCCCATTAAAAAACATTTAGGTGGCGACTCTGTATCTGGCAAAGCAGTCCATGTTTGGCGCTTCTTTTCAAAAAATCTGTTTTCAAAATTGATTTGCCGGATTTGGACTCTTTGGTTCAAGATTAAGAACCGTGACATTTGGGTCCTTGAACTGTAGTGACCCCAATATGAACGGAACGGGACTTAACCCTCCCGGGGCGTTCGGGGACGTCTACACATGGTATGCTAAAATATGCCCAAATAACCACTGAAATGTATCCAATGCATGCAAAAATAATGGGCTCCTTTGGAGGGCCATGAGGTGGATTACTCAACACATACAAGATAGACATGTAAAATGGCAAAACCAACTCTTGAAATCTGTTATGAAAGCCCTAAAACTCACCAAAAAGGCCCTGAAATGGGTCGATGAAACATGCAATGAAAGGTCCCCTTGAAAGACCTTAAGGAGGATTGCTCCACACATGTATGAGGGACACAAAATATGGCAAAATGGGCTCTGGACAGAGTCAAGGCAGACCTTAAAACTCACCAAATAGGGCCTGAAATGTGACTTCGAAGCATACAAAATGGAGCCCCTTTGGAAGGCCAAAAAGGCCAACAAACAAGACAAGGAGAAAAGGGGGTCACCCCCCTCTGATTTTGGCTCTCAAAATAGTGTGTTAGCCACTGAAAATCCACTGGATTTCGGTGGCTAGAAGGCCAAACAAAGCATGCAACAAAGGCCTAGATGCAAGGCTCAAAACAAGAGGCAAACAAGCATACAAGGAAGTAAATGACCTCAAACAGAAAAATTCCCTTAATCAAACATCAAGAGGGGCTCAAAATAAGACTCTTTTCAGTTTATGACAAATCTCGAAAATGTTCACAAGTAGGGCTAAGATATGAAGCAAAATAAGCCTACAAAGAGGGATAGCGCATACAAGGAGGTAGATGACCTCAAACAGAAAAGTATCCTTAATCAAACTTCAAGAGGAGCTCAAAATAAGACACTTTTCAGTTTATAACAAAACCCAGAAATGCTTGAAAATAGGGCTAAGTTATGAAGCAAAATAATGCAAAAATGGGGAAAATGAGGACTTACCCTTGTAGCACAGCAATGCAGCAAGTTCTGGACCAAGAAGATGAGTCTTCAACCTCTGAAAAATAGCTCCAAGATGATTGAATGGATGGTGGAGGTGGTAGCCTATGAGGTGTGGTGTAATGGCCAAGAAGAATGGGGTATTTGAGCTTGGATGAGAGAGATATAGAGGGTGGAGTGTATATGCCTTGGCTGGTTTTTCTAACCCTTGCAAATGGAGGGTGAGTGTTGGTTTTATAGAGGAGAAAAGCCAAGACTTCTTGAGAAGCCTTAAGAGAGGGTCAAAGCTTCTCAAAGAAGCTTAACCAAAAAGGGTCAAGCTTCTTGAGGAAGCTAGACCAAAAGGGTCAAGCTTCCTCAAGAAGCTTGACAAAAGAGTCAAGCTTCTCTAAGAAGCTAAGCAAAGGGTCAAACCAACTTAAAAAGACCAACAAAGGCTCAAATCTCGGAGGAAGGGTCAAGTGCTTCACAGCTGGCACAGCTGTGTTGCACTTGAGAAGGCCAAAAAGCAGAAAGCTGGCCAACCAGCTTAGGTGGTCGGCCAGCCACTCCCCCTGGTCGGCCGACCAGGGGTCAAAAGGTTCAAGCAAGAAAGCTGGTCGGCCTACCCAGAAAGGTGGCCTCCTAGGTGAATGCAACACAGCTGTATGGTGGGAAACCAGAAAATATGACCCAGGAGAGAGGAAAACCAGCTTTTTAGCAAGGTTCAAAAGGGTCAAGAAGAAATACTGGTCGGCCTACCCATATTGGTGGCCTCCCAGATGAGCACAACATAATGGTGGTATGAAAAACCAGAAATTATGGCCCAAAAGTGAGAAAAACCAGCTTTCTGTCAAGAAAACCGGCTGGAGGAGAGAGAAAATAGTTTTCAAAAGAATTGCTGGTCTCCCACCATCCTACCACCTTCCTAGCAATGAAAATAGGGTCCATACCAAAAATGAACCCTAACCGATGCAAAATGAGGGTTCGGGGGCCAAAACGCGCGGCCCGGGGCCCCGAAAATAGGCTGTTAAGCACCGGAGGTGGCGTATGACCACGAAGGTGGTTTCCCGGCCACAGTGTCCCTCTAAGGAGAGGAAACAAGGTGTGTACCAAAAATCGGAGCAAACGGAGGCAGTTAAGCGGTCCCGAACCGAGGCACACGGCCGACGGCTCCGAAAACCGGAAACTGGCCTCCAAACAAGAAACATAGCCTACAACCACGAGACGTAGCCTACGGCCACTGAGAGATGGTCTACGAGACCTCTCCCTCCCTTCGGGAAGAGAAAACAGAGAAAACAGGGCTTGGTTCGCAAACCGAGGCAAAGCACAAAAGAGCCCCGAAGTCCGGAGGCAAGGCTTGCAGCCGAGACTCTGAAACTCCAGAACGAGCACAATATGCAACATCACCGAGTGCTCAATCGGTGACGTCTGAGTCTTAAGGTTGGTCAAAAATGGGGTGTCTACAGCAGTTAGGAGAGATTGACGAGTATATTTAAATCTAATGGTCATAGGATGATTATTGCAGTTAAAGTAGAGGGGGGACAAAAGAAAAAAACTAAGGTCAACAACTAGAGATTCAATGGGAATTCCAAAACTTTACAAGATTTGACTGGTGAAATATGTGGTGATGGAGCTAGAGATGAAATAGGAGATGGGATAGTAGAAGGGGCTATAGTAGGAGCCACAATAGTAGGCCTGGATTATGAAACATGTAGAATAATGGAAATGATCTGCACAAGTGAAACAAGTGAGCTAGGAGGAGAAGCTATGGGACTAGGACATGAAGACTGATTGACATACGAGGACTTAGATGGAAAAGAAGGATTTGACCAAAAGAATGAATGAAGCTGAGGAAGAGTGGGAGTAGACAAGGGAGAAATATAAGGTTGAGAAACTAAGGGAAACAAAGTTTCATCAAAAACAACATGGCAAGACAAATAAACTTTGCTTGTAAGAGGATCAAGACATTTGTAATAACAAATGGATGATAGCCAACGAAAACACAAAGTTAGGAACTAGGTAGACGCTTAAGAGAATTATATGGCTTAATCCAAAGAAAACATCTACAACCAAAACTTTTAAGAAAATGAAAATCAGGGGATTGGTGAAACAATATTTCAAAGGGAGTTTTATTTTGCAACTTGGAACTAGGCAATCTATTTATCAAGAATACAAAGGTAGCTAATGCATCAAACCAGTAAGAGAGAGGAAGAGCTAATTGGTGAAGAAGAGCAATGATAGTTGTTGGAGGTCACCCCACGTGAAAGGGGTGATCCTCATGTGAAAGCTGCAAGCTTGAAGTCAAGAAGTAGGAGGAAGGTGGGAAGATGGCTGTTGGTAGTTGGCAGCTCAATAACTTTGCTTCATTGACTTCATTTTCTTTTTTTTTTCTGTATAAATAGAGATGAGAAGGAAGGGAAACATATAGACACAAAACAGAGGCAAGCAGTGAGTGTGTGAAGCTTTCTATTTGTGTTATCAGAGTGAGAGAGAGAGAGTACGCTATATAGAGAGAGAGTGTGAGTTGAGTATGTAATATCCTCTTCTTAATATATAGTGTTATCGCTCCCGTGGACGTAGGCCGGATTGTCGAACCATGTTAAAACTCTTGTGTTATTGCTTGGTTGTGTTCCTAGTGTGCCCCCGATCTCCAACAAGTGGTATCAGAGCCCGGGTGGTGAAAAATCGAGGTTTTCTTCCGAAAGTGCCCAGATTTCGAAGTGACTGAAATCCACTTTCGACCATACCAGGAGGAAGCCCAAGAGGAGAGGAGTCCGGAACTACAAACTACAGTCCCATACGATAAAACACGCGCCCTCACGTGCCACTGGAAGAAAGCGCGTTAAGACCACGCGCAACACGCGCCCCCATGTGCCGTCGAGAAGAAGAAGACGAGTGGAGGCGCGTGTGTTTATGACGTCAGCATGACGTCACCCTAAGCCGAGCTAAGCCAAGAAGTCAGTCGAGCCATCAGCTGAGCCGCGCCGTTAAGCCAAGCCGCGAGCCGAGTCGTCTAAGCCGCGTTGACCAAAGCCAAGCCTAAGCCGTTGACTAGAGCTGTGCGGCTGACTAAGCTGCGTTGACCAGAGCCGCTGACCAAGCCGTGCCGTCAGACGCTGAGCCGCTGACGTCAGCCCTCTTGGAGGATTGATCCGGTGCATCTCATCAGTCCGGATTTTTCAGATCTGAACCGTACAGACTTGTTTTGGCTTGATCTGAGCCTTTTGAGGTTCGATCTTGGTGATCCAATAGTGGTTTCCAACTATTTAGAGTGCTCTGAACACATCTGTACGGTCATATTTGTGTTTTGAAGCCTCTATAAAAGAGAGATATGTCGATGGAGGAATCCACATCAATTTCAGGGCCGATGATTCAGTTGAACGCTTCCAATTATGCGATATGGAAGCCGCGGATGGAGGACATCCTATATTGTAGAGACTTGTTTGACCCTATAACGCTAAAGGGGGTTAAACCAGATGGAGACAAGGATGAGGACTGGATAAAAACCAACCGGAAGACTGTCGGTCAAATCAGACAGTGGATTGACCACAGTGTGTTCCACCATGTCGCCCAAGAGATGGATGCTTATGCCCTATGGATGAAATTGGAGGGCATGTACCAGTCCAAGACCGCACGAAACAAAGCCTTGATAATGAGAAGGCTTATAAACCTAAAACTGAAAAGTGGTGTGTCTGTTGCTGAACACACCAGTGAATTCCACAGCCTTGTGAAACAGCTTGCATCAGTCAAAATGGAGTCGGAAGATGAGATGCAAGCATTATTATTACTCAGTTCCTTACTAGACAGCTGGGAGACATTGGTGGTTTCTCTCAGTAATTCTGCACCCGAAGGGAAGCTAACCATGGGAATGGTCACAGACGCCTTATTCAACGAGGAGGCAAGGAAGAGAGAGATGGGAGGAGAGTAGTCCCAGGCCCTTATCACAGAAAGTAGAGGCAGAGATAGAGAAAGGGGCAGAGGTAGAGGAAGAAGTAAAAGCAGAGGGCATTCACAGTCCAGACAAGGCAACACGAGAAGGTGCTTTTACTATGATCAAGAGGATCACGTAATAAGAGATTGCCCAGAGAAAAAGGCGGACAGACAAGCCAAAGAGAAGGCCAAGGGACACGGAGGTCCCTCAACTACAGCAGTTGCAGTGAATTCCTCTGACGATGAAGATGTGATGCTTACAGTCTCGTCAGAGTTGGAGACACCCAGCTGGATTTTGGATTCAGGGTGTACGTTCCACATATGTGCGGATATGAAGCTTTTCTCCACTTATCGAAGAGTCACCGGTAGCATTATCCGGATGGCCAACAACACAGTGAACAGAGTTGTCGGCATTGGGACAGTGCGGTTCCTTACTAAGGATGGAAGAAAAGTGGTTTTATCTGAGGTCCGACATGTGCCAGGAGTACGGAGGAATCTAATCTCCCTGAGTATGCTAGATCTAAAAGGAAATTGTTTCTCATCTAGTGGCGGGGTTCTTCATGTACACAGAAACGATAGAGAAATGTTGCAAGGCAAGTTGTGCAACAAACTGTACAGACTGGAATGAGAAGTTTTGACAAAGATGAGTGCTGTCAAACACCAGTTGAAGGGTACAAAGAGAGATCATACGCAACCAAAGCGTATAACTAAGCAAGGCTTTCATCAAGAATGGCAAAAAAATGTGCATGGGAACGCAAGGAGGCAGTTCAAAGGTGCACAGATCTGAGCTAGTGAAGCCAATCTTGAAGGAAGTTCATAGCAAAGAAACCAAGTCGATAGAGACTATGCCAGTGAAGAGAGTTTCTTTTGCTCCTGTGTTAGAGACATTTTGCAACCTCTCAAAAGATGCGTGGAAGGGAGGGATGCAATCTCGAGTCGCAAAGTGAGCTTTGCACCCCAGCAAGGGGATGCGAGCACTATGTATGGAGTTGCATAGTGGTAGCTTGTACAGACCGGTGGAAGCTGTCTTGGCAGAAGGGCTAACTGTCAAACATCAGTACGGACGTACAAGTAAGATAGAACCAAACATCAGGGATTGTAGCACAGACAACAGGCGTATGAGATCGCTGGGAAGTTGTTCTGAAATGCAGAAAGCAAAGGCTGGTTGTTCAGAAATAAGCTCCAAGCAAGGAAAATTGAGGATGCTGATGTGTCAAACTCTAAAGTTTTCTAGTTGCTCCCGTGTTCATCTTGCAAGGAGTTGCACGGCAATGCAGGGCATCCAATTAGGGGGTGCCGGATATCCTGGCAGCAGGTTTTGTTGCAGATCACCTCACATGGGATGAGGGGGTGATTGTTGGAGGTCACCCCATGTGAAAGGGGTGATCCTCATGTGAAAGCTGCAGGCTTGAAGTCAAGAAGTAGGAGGAAGATGGGAAGATGGCTGTTGGTAGTTGGCAGCTCAATAACTTTGCTTCATTGACTTCGTTTTCTTTTTTTTCTGTATAAATAAAGATGAGAAGGAAGGGAAACATATAGACACAAAACAGAGGCAAGCAGTGAGTGTGTGAAGCTTTCTATTTGTGTTATCAGAGTGAGAGAGAGAGTAAGCTATATAGAGAGAGAGTGTGAGTTGAGTGTGTAATCTCCTCTTCTTAATATATAGTGTATAAATAGAGATGAGAAGGAAGGGAAACATATAGACACAAAACAGAGGCAAGCAATGAGTGTGTGAAGCTTTCTATTTGTGTTATCAGAGTGAGACAGAGTAAGCTATATAGAGAAAGAGTGTGAGTTGAGTATGTAATCTCCTCTTCTTAATATATAGTGTTATCACTCCCGTGGACGTAGGCCGGATTGCCGAACCACGTTAAAACTCTTGTGTTATTGCTTGGTTGTGTTCCTGGTGTGCCCCCGATCTCCAACAAGTGGTGATAAGATCCATGTGTTTTCTCTTAGTAACTCCATTTTGAGAAGGGGTACAAGGACATGAAAACTTATGCAAAATGCTATGCTTCTTAAGATACAACTCAAACTGATTTCCTGTGAACTCAATACTACCATCCGTATGAAGAATCTTTAGCCTTGTTTCATGTTGATTTTCAACAAACACATTGAATTCTTGAAACTTAGAAGGAAAAAAAAAAAAAAAACTTCACTCTTATAGCAAACAGGATAAATCCAAGTGAACTTACTAAAGTCATCTATAAAGAGAACATAGTATCTAAAGCAAAACTAGATGAAGAAAATAGTCCCCAAACATCACTATGAATGAGGGACAATGATTATTTACTATAGAATTAGACATATTGAAAAGAAGTCTGTGACTTTTGGCCACCAAAAACGAGTGCACAAATGCATATTACTAGTAAGTAGGTAAATGAAATTTCTTTAGGAAAAATTTTAACTTCTGTATTAAGGGATGACCTAGCCTGTGGTACCATGTGTATGTTGAAACAGAAGTAGAAGTAGCAAGTTATGCAGTTGGAGAAGTCAAAAAAGACTGCAGAGTTGGTTTATTAGAACATAGGGCTGAAGGTAATTGGTAAAGATCTTGACTATGAACACCTTTATTGAGAGCTGTCTTGGTACTCTTGTCTGGGATAACAAAACACTTATCATCAAATGTGATAGTACAATTATTATCAGAGGTTAATTGATGAACATGAAGTAGATTGGAAAAAATAGAAGGCACGTGAAGAATGTTGTTAAGCTTGAAACGAAAAGGACTAGAAAGGATACCTTGACATGTATGTTGAATAGGAATTGAACTACCATTACCAATAGTCACTTGGTAATTACCATGATATGGATAAAACTACTGCACATTGCTCAGATCATGAGTAACATGTGTGATGATAGCTGAATCAACATACCAATAGGCTGGTGCAGAGGAAGAAGTAGAAACAATAAAGGCTGTTTTGGATTGTGAAGATGAAGGTTGATAAAAAGAATCCATCCTATGCCAGCAATCCAGGGCTATATGATTAGGTTTTCCACAAATTTGACAAAACAGAGATGAAGATGAAAATGGAGAATGTTGTTGTTGTCTTCCTCCTCCACCTCCACTGCGATTAAAAGAACGTTTATGAAAGTATTTGCCTTCTTTGTTAAAAGTGCCTCATCTATGATATTGAGATCAAAACCCTCGAAATTAGATTGATGTTGAAATTTGTTAGAACTTTGATCTTTTGTAATTGCATAAGCAACTATAAGATCTGATGAAGAAGAAGAGTTGTCCTCAGATTCAACATGCAATGCTTTAGAAAAGAGAAAAGATGAGAGATCCTCCATAGTAATAGGCTCAGATCGTGCCCTTATAGTGGTCTTTAAGGCATTATATTCTGTTGGAAGACCATTTAAGGCAACGAGAACAAGATCTTCTACATCAATAGGAGAAGCTGCAAGAGCCAACTACTCTGTGATCGTCTTGATCTGATGCAAGTACTCATCCATTGAAGAAGATTTCTTTGAAATGTTGTTAAGCTTGTTCTTGAGTTGATGAATGTCAGATCTTGAAATAGAGGTGAACCATTTAGCCAGAAGAGACCATACTTCACTACAAGTTGAACAACAAAAAACTGATGTAAACACAGATGGTGTTAAAGTTGTTGTGATGCAACGTAATAGATGAGAGTTCATTTGCTTCCAATTGAAGAAATCAAGATTATCTACATCCTTTCCACTTGAATCTCTAAGTATTGCAAATGGATAAACAGAGGATCCATCAACATAACTCAGCAAATTTGTAGCTCTGAATATGTTTTGAAAATGATTTTTTCATACGCTATAGTCAGTTGGATCTAATATGACTGTAACAAATGAGTTTGATTGGAGATTAGAAGAGTGAGATTGGATGGAAGAGTTGAGGAAGAAACCACCATTGACGCCAGTGAAGAACCTTTAAAGAACCTTGACTCATTGGAGCAAGTGCACTGATACCATGAAGAACTTTAGAAAAGTGTAAAAATATCTTACTTGACTGTATTGGTACACAATTGTTCTATTCCTTATATAAAAGAGAATGATAGTGTATCTATATTATCTCTAACTATCCTAGCTAACTAAAACCATCACAACAACTTGGTGTGAGGACAGAATAGCTACAGTTGATCCTCGTGTATTTAGCTGCAGCTCTTGATTACTCGTGTACTGTGCTCTGCGGAATCTCTTGATAAGTTGCACTTGATTGATCTCTAAATCATCTGTGTGCTTGATTGCTTGATAATCTCATCATATACTTCATATTTTATTGCTTAGATCCCATTTTAAACCCACAATGATATTCTGAACCATTCAACTCTTAAATCTTGCAGTGAAAACCGTCTATACAAAAAAACTAATTTCATTAAATATTGATGAATAGATAAACAAATTACACTTTATTTATTTAAAATGGATGTTTTAAGTTTAAATTCATTGTTGCTGAATAAATAATATAAAGGATAGTGGTATGGATTAAAGACATTTCCTTAATTTATTATTTTATTATTATTATTATTATTATTATTATTATTATTATTATTATTATTATTATTATTTGTTTTGATCGGTTAATTTATTAAAAATATGAAATTTTAAATATACAAGAAAAAAAAATGCTTTGAGAGGGTTTCAAATAGTGCAAATCGTCCTACTACTGCAACTCGTATCCTTACAACCAATTAACAAATTTTTTTTCTTTTTAAAAGATCGAAACTACAAATCAAACTCTTGAACCCCACCCACATCCAACAACACCGATACCACACTGAAACAATTCCTAGAACTGCATACATCCCAAATAACATTGCACATCCCAAACACACTACCTAAAACATTGTTTCACAACCCCCAAGAACATCCTATGCCGAAGAGCATCCCATCCCGCTGTTCCACATCCTCATGCACCTCCCAGGCCTACTCCGCCTCCCATTCCCGCTACCTCATGTCCATGTTGTCTCACTCAACCGCTACCGCAAACATCACCGCGAGCACCCACTGTGCTTCACCTCCGCTGACCACCATCCACTAAAGAAGATCCAGCACCCATAAGGAAACCCCCGCAAAACATGAAACTCCCCTCTGAGCAAAGAAACTGCTTGCACCATGCCCATTGAAAACCCAACTTTACTAATGAGGATCCAACTCCGCCACTCTAAAGCCGACCCATTGAAGACCCACGCTTCACTGAACACCCACAAAGAAAATGTTGAAAGATAATTTGTAATTTCTAAGAAGATAATTTGTTGAATATTTTGGAAGTCTACTCTTTGGAAATATCTGCCAAGGAGAATTAATAAGTTCTATGTGTTGGTTCATCTCCCTAGAGCTTGGAAGAAGGCAAAAGTTAATGAGCAGAATTTTCTGAAGCATTTACTTGCAAGTATAAAATAGTGACGTTGATCTTCCTGCAGTTTAAGCCATCAGAGAAACATCCCAAAGATCTCAAACAATCTTTTGTGCAGCAGCAAAAGGTGTAGCAGCAAAAACAAAGTTGGAAAAGAACTTGGGCCACCAGCAACCTTTTGAATCAAGTTAGGGGAGTTTATGTATATGTTTTTCAATTATTTTTCGAATCTGTAATTCAGCCCCTTATTTAATGAAAATCTGCAACACTTCAATATAGTTTTTTACTCTTGCTTTCATCCACAACCTTTTTGATTTATATCTTAATCCATTCACACTTCCATTGTCCCAACAAATTTGGTAATAAAGCATTCATTTCCAACCATTCTTTCCAATCCTATTCATTCCCAAAATATCTCCAGATCAATTCAAATAGCAATTGTCATGACCCAAACCCGCCCCTATGGGTTTAGCATCGTAACCGGCCAGTAATCCTGGGATTACCGAAGGCCTCTGAGACAGATTAACATAATATTAGCGGCTAACGGAAGCAAATAACAAATATACAACATCCATTGAGCTGTGCAAACTTACATGAAACAAAAAAATTTTAAACCTTTGTATACATATCTACACATCCTCCTTACGTCATCATACATATACAGATTAGACAAAAATGGACTTAGCCCTATTTACAAAATAAACAAAGACTTGTTTCAACAAATAAGAAAAACAAAACTTGAACTTTAATCACATAGTCGTAACCACTTGGCATATTGGGAACCTCTACGAGAGCCACATAGGTTGGCTGACAAAACAGGTTCCAGGCAGACACCCCTAAGCCTAATCACGCGCCTGATCACCTACATGCATAAATAATACAATGAGTGGAGCCCAGTTAATAATAACAAGGTAAAGGATTTTAATGAATGATGTCCATCATAGAATTAGAAATCAGAGTGTATATCAGAAACAGATTCTTATCAAAAACAGAGTCTTATGCATATTCAGCCTTCAAATCAGAAATAGATTCATATATATGTTCATATTCATATTCATTTTCAGATTTTGCATAAGATCATACGCGGTACACCCATTAGCTATCATATCAACTTGGTCCCGAGACCCACATATATAGTCGGTACCGACGACCATAAAGGTCCATAGCTTGCGTGCAAGTAACCATGGTATTGTTACCCCCAAGCGAGGGCCACGTGAATGTAGACCTCAGTATTGTTACCCTCGGACAAGGGCCACGTGAATATAAGCCACGGTATTGTTACCCCCAGGCAAGGGCCACGTGAATATAAGCCACGGTATTGTTAACCCATGCGAGGGCCATGCAAATATAAACCTCGGTATTGTTACCCCCGGGCAAGGGCCACGTGAATATAGGATGCCACAAATACATTTTCAGAAAAATGGACATTCATTCATGATTCATAAAATAGCATTTCAGAAAACAGATCGTATCATATCAGTCAGAGAATACTTATAATTAAACATAACTTTACAAAGTTATTACTCACAGATAGCTGCAGAAGCAGATCAGACAGATTGGACAAATCAGATAAATCATGCAGACAATAGCGCGTGACCTACACAAGCACATAACATATACACATTGAAACACAATATCAATTCTTTGATCAAAGTTGACTTTTCTTGTCTTTTTCTATCTAAGTAGTCCGAAGTTCTACCACACTTTATTCTATCTTTAGTCACATGAATCGGGTTCTCATTTCACGTATTCTTTCATTACTAAATTATTCTTTTCTAAATAAATCAATTTCTTACTTTTCTTAATCAATTGCTACAAGTTAATGACTTATTCTTTAATCAACTAATTTATATTGATTCTTAGCTTATTATTAGTCTTCATTGAGTCATAAATCATGTCTAGAATGCTTGGAAGTGAAAGAGAACGAAAATCGAAATATGAAACTACTTTTCAAAATTTTTTGAAACAGGACTCTTCGCTCGAGCGCAATATTGGTCACTCGAGCGGACCCCCTTGGTCTGCAAAAATACTGGTTGCTTGCATTCTACGCTCGAGCGATGATGACTACTTCTGAGTTTCCCAGAATGTTGTTTAAACTTCAAAACACATTACCAAGGCCCCAAATTCATGCATGACTCACTTGAATATGCAAAAACATTCTCAATTACATATATTTAAAGTTAATTCCACTTATATTTCAAAAGTCCATGATTTTAATTCAAATGTAAACCTTGGATTTTATGTTTAAGAATTATCTTTCAATTCTTTCTTTGTTTAATGGAACTTAAAATTAAATCTATAAAGCCCTTTCAAAAACATTTGCATGTATGAAATTTAAATCAAAATCAAACTAATTTTTATTCTCAAATATAAATTACAATTTATTTCCACATTTGTCCAAATTTAAATTTAATTCATTTTCTTCATATCAAGCCCAATTTCAAACCCACAAATTCTAAAACATGAATTGATCTTCCAAAACTCATGCAAAATTCATCAAAACATGAAAATAATTATGAGCCATGATCAATCTTCAATAAATTTTTGTTGCATGTAATTTATGGAGCTTAATTTAACAATAACTTTTCAAATTAAACCTAAAATAATTAATTTCTAATTTAACTTCATAAACTTGATCTTGGCTCCAATTCTTCATTTTCTTATCAATTTCCTAGAAAACATTGAATATGTGTAATTCAAATAAAACTAACTATTTTAATATATTCCAAAATTTGTTTAAATCAAATAAAACTCTTAAATTACATTACATGAATGGGTTAATAATCAAAATCAAAATCTATATTTTCATGAACTCATGGTTTCCAAACTTTTCTTCAAAATCAAATGTGTAATAAACTTGCATAGCTCAAATCCTTTCAAAACTCATGGTGCATGCAAATATACATCTCATATATATATCAAGGTTCACAAACCCAAGCTCAAATGAAGAATTCCTACAATAATTTCATATTTATTCTTTAATTCTTCCAAATTACATGTATGTAAAAATGAGACCCAAATCCATGCAAGATATTCAACATCAAACCAAAAATGAGCAATATCCATGTTCATTTCCATAACCATGAACCTAGCTTTATTTTTTTTATTCAAACCCATTTCTTTACAAATTCCATGAAATTGATTCCATAACTTCCTTAATTTCAACTAGAATATGAAGTTTGTACATGAATTAGGCATAAATCTCTTACCTTAAGATTCAACTTCAAATATAATGTGTTGATTTCCTCTATTTCTTTTTGTTCTTCCTTCAATTTTCCAAGTCTTAAGCACTTCTCTTCTCTCTCTCTCTCTCTCTCTCTCTCTCAGGTTGTTTAACAAAGGAATTGATTGAATGAGGTTTACTTCTCTTCTTCACACCCTTCTTTACACTACACCACATGTGCACACATGCACACATACACAGAATTCTCACACCCCAGAATTTCTCTACACACCCACACCCAAATACACTCTCAATTCTAGACCATTCCATAATTCAATTTATGATTAGGATTAATTTAATTAAACAACACATAATCTAAATAAATCTTGATTAACATATAATTCAATTAATCATAACTAATCACCAATCCCACATAATTTAATTAGTTTAATTGACTTCCATTAGGACCCAATTTTATTATATTTAAAATTTATCATTCTGAATCAGATTTTTAATCAAACTCCAAAAAGCTCCAAATATTAAATTAAACTTATTCTCATCCTCAATTTTGGTTTCTTAAATCATTTAAGCCTTCAATTTCTGATCATATTCAAAATTTCGTTAATAAATTATATATTCAAATTAGGCACCTCATAAATGAATTTAATTCATAATCATCTTAACTTCCCAATCTTCATAACTTAATCAACTCCAATTCGGACCCAATTAATCAAATCTCAATTTTATAAATTTGAATTGAATATTTAATTAAACTCTCATATGGTCCAATATTCAAAATTAAAATAATTCAATTTACCATTTGTACTTTCTTGAGCCATTTAGGCTTTCAATTTCTAATTCCAAAATAATCCTCAATAGAATCATATATTAATCAATCTCATAATTTTCATAAATCTCATATTAAATTAGAATAATTGGCAATTAAAATTCAAATCTCTTTAATTAATTAAGTGCTAATCATAATACGTAATGGGGTCGTTACAGCAATCCCATCTGTTCCAAGTGTATTTGCATACTCTCCAAACCAAATTCCCATCTTTGGAGGAGAACATTATGACTATTAGAGCAGCCAAATGAAGACAATTTTCATCTCTCAAGATCTTTGGGAAGTATTCGAGAGCACTTATCCAAAACCACCTCTAGCTGGGAGTTCGTCTAATTGGAGTGATGCACAACAGAAGTTGTACAAAGAAAATGTCAAGAAAGATACAAGTGCACTCCAGTATATTGAACAAGGGGTAAGCAAATCCATCTACCCTCGAATCTTTGGTGCTGATAAATCAAAACAAGCTTAGGATATCTTGAAGAATGAATTTCAAGGGAATGACAAAGTAATTTCTATAAAGCTGCAATTTCTTTGGAGGGAATTTGATAACATGGTTATGAAGGAAAGTGAGTCCATCCAAGAATTTCTCTCCAAAGTTGTTGAAGTTGTTAATCAAATTCAGAGCTATGGAGATACCATTGAAGACAAGAAGATAGTTCAAAAGGTTCTCCGAAGTCTACCTCAAAAATTTGATCATGTTGTTGCAGCCATTGAGGAATCTAATTATACTTTGCATGAGCTAATGAGTTCTCTTCAAGCACATGAGCAAAGAATAAACAGATCACCAAGCCAACGTTTGGACCAAGCATTCCAATCCAAACTCAACTTCTCCAACAAGAAGACAAATAAATTGGAGCAATGGAAAAGAGGGGGCTCATTCCAAAAGAAAGGAAAAAAGCCAGTACAATTAAAATGAAGGTAATGGAAAGCAAAAGAAAGAGGAGAAAATTTCCAACATCAAACTAGTAACTTTATCTCTCGCTGCCATATTTGCAAAAATTCTAATCATGAGACAAAAGATTGTCGATTGAAGTGCAAGAAATGTAGAAATCCTAACCATTCTCAAAGGGATTGTTGGTTTCAAAAAAAGAAGGAAAATGACGAAGCAAATTTTTCAAAAGATGAGCCTGACCACCTATTCTCTTGCATGAGTGTTCAACATGAATCTCAACAAGTTTGGTACCTGGACAGTGGTTGCATTAACCATATGACTAGAAACTAGGAATCTTTGTGGAGCTTGACCAAAATATCACTTCACAGGAAAGCTTCAAAGTGATTAAGGCAAGGGAGTCATTGCTGTCAACACAAAGGAAGGTAACAAAAAAACTCATTGGTGATGTTCTTTATGTTCCAAATCTTACTCAAAATCTCTTAAGTGTTGGAAAACTCTTGCAAAAAGGCTATTTAGTGTTTTTTAAAGATGAAAAATGCAAAATAGTAGACAAGAAAAACAATCTCACAGTGGCAATCATTGAAATAAACCGAAACAAAATTTTTCCTCTTGTTATGCCACTAGTCGAGAAAGTTGCTTTGAAAAGTGAAAGTCTTGACAAAATGTTCTTGTGGCACTTAAGATATGGCCACTTGAAATTGTGAACATGGTGATTGGACTCCCTCCAATTGAAAGGAGAAATCAAGTCTGTGAAGGTTGCATATATGGGAAGATGCATAGACTTCCATTTCCCAAGACATCATGGAGCACCAAAGCTCCATTAGAGCTATGCTGATATTTGTGGTCCTACAAGGACTCTCTCACCAAGCAATAAAAGATATTTCATTCTCTTTGTTGATGACTACACAAGAATGATGTAGATTTTCTTTCTTGCTCAAAAGTCTGAGGCATATTCTACTTTTCCATATTTCAAAGCTCTTGCAGAAAAACAGAGTGGGCATGAAATAAAGACTCTACGAACAGATCATGGAGGAGAGTTTATCTACATTCCATTCATGGAATATTGCAAGAAAAATGGAATTCAAAGGCAACTCACTATTAGAAGAAGTCCGCAACAAAATGGCGTTGCAGAAAGAAAAAATCGTACCATTGCAGAGATGGCTTGAAGTATGCTAAAGGGCAAAGGTCTCCCCAACAAGTTTTGGGCTGAAGCTGTTAGTTCAACAATCTATATTCTCAATCGATCACCCACAAAAGCTGTCCGCAACAAAACTCTTTTTGAAGCATGGAACAAAAGGAAGCCGGTGATTGATCATTTGAAAGTCTCCACTGCATAGCATATTCCTTAATTCCTTCTCAAGATAGAGACAAATTTGATGAAAAATGAGAAAAACTCATTTTCATTGGCTATGGCAATGAGTCCAAAGGATACCGTTTGTTTGATCCAAAGACAAACAAGCTAATAGTCTCAAGAGATGTCGTGTTTGATGAAATGGCTACTTGGAGTTGGGAGGGAAGTTCATCTCAAGCACCAATGACATATGAGTTTTTGGAACCAATAACAAGCCAAGAAGAAAAACCTCATCACACTCCAACTCCAAATTCAAGTCCAGCTAGATCATTGGCCCAAGTTCCTCAAATGAAGAAAATTCAGAATCACCACCAAGAAAGGTGCGTTCTTTAAGAGACATTTATGAATCATGTGATGTTGCTTTCTTTACTTGTAAACCGGACAATTTTGAAGAAGTCACCAAGGAAAATGTATGGAGAAAGGCGATGGATGATGAGATTGCCACCATAGAAAAGAACAAAACTTGGGAGCTTGTGGACTTGCCAAATGGAAAAGATGTTATAGGATTGAAGTGGATTTACAAGACTAAATTCAAGGAAGATGGATCCATTCAAAAGCACAAAGCAAGGCTTGTAGCAAAGAGCTATTCTCAACAGCCTGGAATTGACTTCAATGAAACGTTTACACCAGTTGCTGCATGGAAACTATTCAGACTGTTCTTGCATTAGCATCCCAATTAGAACTAAATGTGTACCAACTGGATGTTAAATCAGCTTTCCTTAATGGAGAGCTTGAAGAAGAAGTATATGTGGAGCAGCCACAAGGCTATGAAGTGCAAGGAAAAGAAGACAAAGTATACCAACTTCGAAAGGCACTCTATGGCTTGAAACAAGCACCTAGAGCCTGGAATAGCAAGATTAATGGGTATTTATGCCAAAAAGGTTTTCAAAGAAGCCCAAGTGAACCTTCACTCTATATGAAGAGTGAGAGTAAGAGAGACTTTCTGATAATTTGTTTATATGTTGATGACTTAATTTATTTGGGCACAAACATAAAGATGGTTGAAGATTTCAAAAAGAGTATGATGGAAGAATTTGAGATGACTGACTTAGGTCTTATGAAGTATTTTCTTGGGATCCAAGTGAGGCAATCTAGGGGAGAGATTTTCATCTATCAGGAAAAGTACATTGAAGACATGTTGAAAAAATTTCAAATGGACAAGTGCAAACCAGTGACGACTCCAATGGCCTTGAATGAAAAGTTGCAACAAATGGTGGTGCTAAAAAGGTGGATGCAAAATCTTTTAGAAGCCTTGTTGGTTCACTGATTTATCTCACCCACACAAGGCAAGATATCATGCATTCGATAAGCTTAATTTTTAGATTTATGAATGAACCAAGCAAGCTTCATTATGCAGCAACTAAAAGAGTGCTAAGATATCTTCAAGGGACTAAGAAGCATGGCCTCTTATATGAAAAAGAGGATGACATCAAACTAGTCGGGTTTACTGACAGTGATTGGGCTGGTTCATTGGATGACAGAAAAAGTACATCAGGGTATTTGTTTTGCCTTGGAACAAAGGTAATTTCTTGGAGCTCAAAGAAGTAAAAGAATGTTGCCTTATCCTCAGCTGAAGCCGAGTACATTGCAACAACAGATGCAGCATATGAAGCAGTTTGGCAAAGGAAAATGCTCTCAGATTTGAAATAACCGCAGCAGCAGCCAATTATTATTCATTGCGACAATATGTCCGCAATTGCTATGACAAAAAATCCCATGTTTTATGCACGGACAAAGCACATTGAGTTGCGACATCATTTCATCAAAGATTTGGTGAGCAAAGGTGAAATTTGTTTGGAGTTCGTAAGCACTAATGAACAGCCAGTTGACATCCTCACAAAAGTTGTTACTTCTGAAAAATTAGAGAAATTCAAGAAGCAACTGAAAATTACAAATTAAGAGAGGGTGTTGAAAGATAATTTGTAATTTCTAAGAAGATAATTTGATGAATATTCTGGAAGTCTACTCTTTGGAAATATTTGCCAAGGAGAATTAATAAGTTCTAGGTGTTGGTTCATCTCCCTAGAGCTTGGAAGAAGGCAAAAGTTAATGAGCAGAATTTTCTCAAGTAAATGAGCAGAATTTTCTGAAGCATTTACTTGCAAGTATAAAATAGAGGTGTTGATCTTCCTGCAGTTTAAGCTATCAGAAAAACATCCCAAAGATCTCAAACAATCCTTTGCGCAGCAGCAAAAGGTGTAGCAGTAGAAATAGAGTTGGAAAAGAACCTGGGGCACCCGCAACCTTTTGAATCAATTTAGGGGAGTTTTATATATGTTTTTAAGTATTTTTTGAATCTGTAATTTAGCCCCTTATTTAATGAAAATCTACAGCACTTCAATATAGTTTTTCACTCTTGCTTTCATCCACAACCTTTTTGATTTATATCTTCACACTTTCGTTGTTCCAACAGAAAACCCCCTACCAACTCCTCCTCTATAGCGACTACCCATCAAACCTCCATATCCAAAGAAAACGTCCATATTCGAGCACCAAAACCCACCGAATGGAGACCCAACATGCTTTGAGACCACCGAAGATGATAGATCTAATACCACCCATGAAACACCAAACTAAAAACCCTAAAGAATGTCCACAACCGAGCATCTGATACTAGGCCTCGTTTGTCAATTATATATTTTAGTCAAAAAGTCAGTTGTCATATCACTCTGTACTTTTCTACATATCTTTTTCGTAGAAAACTAAAAAGTTGCTAAAATAACCTATTCTCAAACAAGGCCTAAAACTAAAGAACAAAAATCACATCCCAAGCAATCTAGAGATTAGATCTAAAAAGGAGATGGTGGAAAACTATTGGGGATTCAAGTTTATTAAGAGTAAAAACACGCACACACACAAGAAGCTAGGCCAGCCGACTGTCATGGGCGGCAGTCAGTCGACCATTTGTGAGTCCTGAGGTGGATGTAACCAACTGCAATAAATAAAGAGTTTTAAGGATCAAAATTTTTTATTTCCAAAAGTAAAAATTTTGTTACAAAAAATATTTAAAGGCCAATTTATGTCGTCGCGAGTATAATAATTAAAAGATTATTCTGAAAAGTCAAAAAACATCTTTTAGTAACAAAGTTTTGAAATATTACTAATAAATATATTTTTAAGGATAAAATAATTTAGTCCAAAAAAGATTTGATTTTTTAGACAAAAAGTTAGCATCAAAAATATAGAAAACAGGGCTGACCAAGGAATTCGTAAAATCCGTAATCTGATCCCGTCCAGTCCAATTCGGTAGGTTTGGATTGATTTTTTGAATCCGTAGTTCGGTTTTGAATTAAAAAATTAAAAATCCATAGTCCACGGATCGGTTCTAGATTGAACCTCACAGTTTTGGATTAGAACTGATCCGGACCGTATACAAATAGCCTATACTTGTATTATACACCCTCTCACATAGTATCTTCTCTTATTCCATATAAAACCTAAACCCAAACCTAAACCCGCATAGTATCTTCTTTTATTGCTTTTGTTTGTTAGTTTTTAGTTTTAATTTGTAATGGTCTAAATACTTATGGCAGAAGCAATTTTCTTATGGTTGTTTAAATTTTATAACAGCATATCGCTATTATAGAAAGACATGTTGCTATTGTAAAACTAATATGATGCTATGTTTATATTTTTATGAAATTATATTTTTTTTGTTATTTAATTATGTGAATCTGTGATCCTAAACAGCTCCAATCCGTATTTAAATGGATTGGGTCAGATTGGTTCCACGATTTAAACGGATTGGATTGGTTCCAATTTTTTATGAACCGTAGATAACGGATTGGTCTGATTTTACCCAATCCGGAGCATGCTCACCCCTAATAGAAATTCATCACTAAGGTAGCATTTGGTAATGTTTACGTTTTTGTTTATGTTTACAAAAATTTTATAAACTAGTTTTTGTTTATTTTTAGAAAAACATAAACTACAAATGCGTTTGGTTTAAACAAAATGTTTGAAAAATTTAAAAATATAAACTAAAAAATATGTTTGTTCAGTCCTAAAATATTTATATTTATTTTTTATTATTTATGACAATGGGATCATACACATTATAATTAAAAAAATTAATAAAAAAATTAATTGAAAAAAAAAGTAATTGGGAAAAAAGTTATTTGAAAAAAAAAATATTTGAAAAAAAAATTAATTGAAAAATATATTTGAAAAAAAAATTATTGAAAAAAAAATTTGTTAGTCAAATTTTAAATTCTATTTAAACCAATGTAAACTCATTTTGAGTATGAGTTTACGGTTTTTCCTTAAATTTACAAACTGAGACAACCATTATAAACCTAAAAAATTATCAAACAATTTTTTATGACAATTTTTAAAATTTTTATAAATATAAACTGAAAACTAAAAACGAAATAATTACCAAACAAATCCTAATATTTACTTTCGCGGCTAAAATGCAATAATAGAACTTTCGGTAAAATGAACCGTGCATATCCAAAGGGCCCGGTTATCAAATAAATAAATATATATAGTATAACTTATGCAAGTTTCTCATTTTATTGCCTCTCTCAAATTCTCAATAGTCATCGAAACAAAAGTCAAAATTCAAATCAACCTTCTGATTTTATTTTATTTTTAATGGAATTAATTCCCAAAAATACAGGGTATGTTTGGTTTGGTTTTGGGAGAGTAGTTTTTAAAAATTGTTTTAGGGAGTGTGCTGACCGGTTCGGAAGCCGTCTCGTTTCGTTTGTGTTGTGCCGAGTATAATGTTGTTGGTAATTCTTTCCTAATTTCTTTTTTCGGCGGTGGTTGTTTCGAAGCGGAGTTTTCACTCATTGCGGAGGGTGCAGGGTTGGCTCCGGGGTGTTGAGTGTGAAGCAGGAGAATTTTCAGGGCTGGGGACCAGGGTCGCACGTGCGTGAGGGGCCGCACATGCGGGGAGCCAGGCCGCATGTGCAGGAAGTGGGGAATTTGGGCTGTGAGCACACTGCTAAATAAGCAGGTGCGTGAGCTGAGGTGCAGGGAGAGCCGCATGTGCAGGGGTGAGAGCCCCACGTGCGGGAGGCCGCTCCACACGGGCGGGAGTGGGCGCCGCACGTGCGGCCAGGCTCATTTTTCTTCTCCGATTTTCGTACAAATAGCTATAATTTTGCATTTTTGCCCCTTTTCATTTCATTTCAGATTTTATCACTCTCTCCCTACAATTTTTCTCTCTTTTTCCTCTCATCTCTCTCTACACAAACCCTCAAACATTTACATCTTCTTTGATCTCAAGAAATCTGTAGAGATTTTGATACTAGTTCTTTATACCAAAATGATGAGCGTGTCGAGGGCTTCGTCTTAACTGGTGGAGATCGTACTCGGGCGACATTGATTTTCGAGCTTCTTCTCCTCTTCCCCCTTGAGGTAGGGATTTCTTTGATCTTCTTCAATACCTTCACTATAGATAGACATGTGGTATGTTTTTATTGCATAAAAACCATGTAGTTATGGTTTTTTCTTTGAAAATCATGTTAGGGAATCTAGGTTTGGATGTTGAGCTGGGTTTTGTGTGGAATGAATGGTTGTTGAGTTAGTTTGGGGTGTGGCTTAGTGCTTTCATGATTAGATAAAGATAAAGCCCTATTTAATCATAATGCTCAAAAGATAAAAGGGTTGAAATTGTGAAATGATCATGTTAATAAATTAAGAGCTTTGATTATTAATTTGGCAATTGATTTGAGATTCGATTAGGTCTTGCGATATTAACGTTAACTTTGTGTTGGGATTAATGCCATTTAAATGTATGAATTGATAAATTGCTAAGTATTAAGAGGAGATTGAACCATGAGAGTTAAATTCTTGGATTACATTTTCGTTAAATAGAAATTGAGTAAATGATGACCTTGCATCTATGTTTGGATTTCCTTTGTTGAAATGATAGAAATTGAGTTGTGGATGGTATAGTTAGTGTATTGTGAGTTGAGGATTTTGGTAATAAATGTTGAAAGGAGAAGTAGTTATAACTTTCTTCTAGTTGAGAAAAGAACCCGAAATAATAGATGACAACTCGGAGTATTATTGTTATTGGCTTGAAACCTCACAAGAATTGATTAATGGTATTATGTGTTTAATTTATATTATTAGAAGTTTTGTCCTTGGTCATCGGTGGAGGATGACGTTGTGAAATGTTGAAATGATTATGTGTCTGTAGCATACTTGTACCATCTATGAATGTGGTTTGAAGTAATGGTTGGAAAGAAATGTGTAATGCGCTGAGAATCAGAGGTGCCATTACCTTCCAGCTAGCACCTGGAGAAATTGGTTGCGCTGAGAATCAGAGGTGCATATTACCTTCCAGCTAGCGCCTGGAGAATTGGCAGAGGTACCATTCCTTTCCAGCTTGTGTCTGGTAAAATGGCAGTTCATTGTGGAGAGATGTATCATTGACTTACCGTGCTTCAGGCAGGTAGAGCAGAGATTGTTTATCATTGTTGTTTTGGTTTGACTGTGTGTCTTGTTATGTTGAGTGTGATTCATTATGGTTGAGTTGTCTTGTGAGTTGAGTAGATGTGTTTGTGTATACTTGGACGTGCTAGGAAGTAATCGAGGGAGTTTTTCCTACTTTAAGTTACTTTATTACTAATATTCCCTTTAAATTTTGAGTCATAATTTGAGAACGTGATGAAATCGTAGAGTCGAACCATGCTTAAGTTTGGGTTATGAATAATGTGAAGTAATTAGAATTGATGAACATGTTTTCAAACAAAACGGTTATTGTGTGGTATTTTGTCATGGAAATATGGTTGTCTTGTCGTGTAATAATTGTTTAAATGGGAAATGGGAAGTAAATGAGAACCTTGGTGTTGTGAAATAAATTGAATGTTTTCAAGAAAAGTATTTATGTATGTATTACTTTGGATTTCAAAATGTCACATTATTTATATGGTATGGGATTAGCATTTCATGATCATAGCTATCCGTAAGTTGTTATTGTTGAGGGTCATGTTGAGATCCCTACTGGACTTTATGTTCATTCCACGTTGTTGAATCTTTTTCAGGTAATTATCAGGATGTGCCACAAGATCTCAGATCTTTCTTATTTGTTGGCCACGGGGCCTCGATATGTGCAGGCGGAATGCCATTGATGTAAAGGGTTAAACCCTTCCTTTTGATTTAATTGATGTAAGCCTACGGGCAATTTATTTAGTTATATCCATGTTGCATTCATTTGCTATTCGGATGAGAGAATTTTATATTCATGTATTCCTTATTAATAGAATGAGCTTCTGTACGTTAACTCGGAAATGGAATTATAACAATGGCTTTGGTAATGGTAATCCGTGTAATAAAAAGTGGGGCGTGACAGGGAGAGAGTTTAGAAATTTTTTTGGTTTGTTTGGTTGTGTATTTTGAAAGTAGTTTCGGAGTTTGGGAGTTTGGAATGATTTGACATTTTGTTATAATTGAGTAGATGTGTGTGAGAGAAAAAGTGATTGATTGATAGGTAAGAGAGAGAAAGTGATTTTGGAAATTGTTTTGGAAAATTTACAAACCAAACAAATTTTTTAGAAATTTTTTCTCAAAATCAGAGTTTTAAAAGGCTTTCTTGAGGCTCGCCTCGATGCTCATCTCGCCTTGAGGCTAAGGTAAAACGCATCAAGGCTTTGATTTTTAGGCATTACTCCTCAAAGGCTTGTGCATCATAGTTTGAGACATGCGCCTTAAGTGCGCTTTTTACGCTTTTTGCGCATAAGCATGTGAGGAGTATGCACATGCAGAAGTTGTCCTGGGCATTGTTAAACTTAGTCTATTAGATGTTTAAACATAAAAAATTAAAAAGAATCCATTTTTACAACTATATTCTACAGAAAAAATTAAGTAAATGATCAATAAAGAAAAACACAGTTAATGGTCAAGTGAGAAACTCAATCACTGAAGTTAAGAATATCAATTTCTCTTTCAATGAAGGAAAACTTCCTTCTATGCAGTAAAATGTTCAACGCATTAAAGCGAAAAGTATTTACACATTTATATTTAATTTTGTTTTTATTTTTGTAACTATTTAAAAATATTTAATTTATTCAGTTAATATTAAAATTTGAAATTTGAAATGCTTGCGCCTCAACACCCTGAGGCTTACACCCTGCCTCATGAGGGGTAAAACGCCTCAAGGTACACATTCGCCTTTAAAAACTTTGCTCAAAATCACTCTACAAATTCAAACCAAACATAACACTACAGGAAAATTGATTTTTAGCGGCGTTTCATAAACGCCGCTATAAGCTTCAAAAACGCCGTCATATGTTATAGCAACGTTTAATCTTTGTGTCGCTGATACGGCCGCCGTAATAGCTTCACAACGTTTAAAAAACGTCGCCAAAAACATTAGGCGGCGTTTTAAAAAACGTCACAAAAACTTTGACACCCCGCTACCTTTCCGTCACATAATAACGTATGACATCATGATGACGTCATTTGGTGGCG
This sequence comes from Camellia japonica, assembly GCA_030407325.1. Classification (NCBI taxonomy): domain Eukaryota; kingdom Viridiplantae; phylum Streptophyta; class Magnoliopsida; order Ericales; family Theaceae; genus Camellia; species Camellia japonica. The sequence continues at coordinate 121,895,283 of JAPPVO010000017.1, forward strand.
TTTTTTCAAAAACACCACCTTTTTTTATTTTTTATTTTTAAAGAACATAAACCAAAGAATTTAACTAATTCCTCAAAAAAAAAAAAAAAAAAAAAGAAAGAAAGAATTTAATAGCAGCTTCAGAATTTAACTAAAAACACGAATAGCTCAAATTACATATCCATATGCCAACCATGCATTATAAGCTAATCACAATTTTTATATGTCCAATATAATTGCACATTTTATGAGATTTGTACTACACAAAATATATTTAATCCAAAAATTTTTAAAAAAAAATACCAAATATATGTCAATGCAAGGTAACATTAAATCCAAATTGTCACCCAAAAGATAATCCAGTCCCAACATTTGAAGAACCAACTTCCAATTCTTTCTTTTCCACATGCTTCTCATTCTTTTCCACATGTTCTCAGTCTTTTCATATGACTGTTTGAGCCATGACCTGGTTTCATCCTTCATGAAAGTCCCAAATAGTAGTGCCTGCAAAAGTGGGAGAAAAGTTACATATATCTCACCTTAAAAATCTACATATAGAGAAGATATTAAGAAAACTATAAAATGCAATCTGGTATGAGGAAGGTGTGAGAAGCCTCATATCAGGTTCAGAAGCAGCCATTAATGGAAGATTTGTTGAACTTAGAAGGTGGTGATTTTAAAGAATTCAACTGAGCTGCCAGAGACACAGAGGACGAGAGAAAGAGAGTCTTTGGATGCTTTTGATATGGGAATGGCATTAGGTTTAATTTCTTTTTTAAAATTGCTTTTGGTTTATGACTGTGTATTGATTGTGGATTCATCTTTAGCTTTATCAAGAAAAGAAAAAGCAGAGTTTGTGCATAAAGATGCATCTTTAGCTTTTATCAAGTTGACCACAGCACAGCCATCCAAGCCAACATTTTCACTTATATGTTTAAAAAAAATCAGTTCCAAAACATAAGACAATAACTTGATGCTTTTGCTTAAAAAGAATGTCAATCAATATGAAGAAGAAAATGAGAAACGGTGTTACAAAACCATAATATGATTAAAGGCTAAGTATTATAGGATAACAGGAATAATATCATAGAGCAAACATACTTGTGAAAAACTTTCTGAATTTCACGTTGACTTGCATTCCGTTCAACCCCAAAAACCTGAAACAACATAGTCACAAGAAATTAAGTTAAAAAAAAAAAAAAACACCAAGGGAAAGAACCTCCATTTATCAACCATTTTAACGAAACACACAATATTAAATCCCTACTTAGACAATGTAGATTATTCATTGTAAAACAAAGACTTCACTTCAACTTTTGAGCAATCAATTCAAGTATGAGATAGAGATGATTTCATCAACCACACTGACATTCCCAGCACCACAGTAAAGATTACTAAACAAAATCTAAGATACCCATTCTAGGACAACTTGGCTGAATACAAGCCAAAGGTTTACTTCAGGTTTTTGCATTTTAGTCTATCTGAAAATCTCAAGAATCATGACACTCATGTAAAACCATCAAGTCCAGTTACTCCAGTAGCACACTGTTCATCAATCGATTGATATCAAATTACTCAGATACAATCTCTATTGGAGGCATCACCCTAACATGCATATCACTATCAATTCAAAAACCTAAAAAATTGATGACTCAAAATGTGCACATCTTCTTCAAATAGCAATTTTAATATTGAACTTTTCTCCCAAGAAACATATGAATGAACTATCAGTTGAACGGAGATAAAAAGGCATGCATTGAATGATACCTTGTGCAAATGAATCATTGGAAGTTTTTTGTTCTTCAACCACAAACTGGATATGTTTAGTAACTTCCTTTTCTCATTTTTTCCATCAAAACAATTCTTATAATGATATGTAAGATTGAACATAGTGCTGTGAAACATGTAAGATGTAAACACAAGTTACTTTCAGAAATACCTCATCTAAAAGAAATTCTCGAAAAAAGTTCCCCTTATCTGACAATAGAAATGCCAAGGCTGCTCTTGTTTGAATTGGCTGCTCTGATTGAGATGAACTAAATGGAAATGGAAATACGGGGACATTGCTTCTTTGAATTTGCAGAATACCAAGCTCAGCCATATCCCCGTTCAGATCCTCACCACCTCCACTTTTGGCTGCAGTTATGAATTCTCAAAGGCATGCATAACATCTATGAATCTTTCAGCATCAAAAACTCCAGGTTTTCAATATATTGCGCAGTGTAAAGCACTCCTTAGACGTGGTGATTCATCAGTCAGGAGCCTCTGACATTACAATCAAAATATATAAATAAAATGAAAAGAAATAAGAAACGGTATAGTAAACTTCAATCTAGACCAATATCCAGCAAAAACGTAGGAACAGTATATTAAAATGGCAATTTAATGCACAAGGCTCCCGCTAAGATGGGGATGGCAAGATGTACACAATCTTATCCTATTTCTTGATAGGTTTTTTTTTTTTGTTTTTTCCTCTTTTTACTTTCTTTTAGGAGATGGGTATGGATGGTGTATGTGCCCTAGAACTATGGTTCCCCCTTTGGCTATCAACCTACAAAAGTGTTGGTCCAACTCTGTTTTAAAAATATTAATTGGATATTTGAAATATAGAGAGACTATGGTACGTAAAAAGTCAAACATGAAAACTTAGAAAGAGCCTGTTAACCTAGCGTTCATTTTAAGAGGCTACCGTGCATACTTTCATCTGTTCATCTTAATGCCAAAATAATGAGAAGAATCCAATAATTCCAACATAACCCGTCTTACCTATTTATAAAGTTCAACATAGGGACGAAACTTAGGATCTTCAACTAGAACCTTGTCTCTTGGAAGTTTTAACAGTCCCTCCGACTCCCCTTTCAGGAGTTCCCTGATTAATCACGTCATTATGCATTATCTGTTATAAGTTATAAATTTCTGTAAAATGCTCCCTCCAATTACTGATGATGAAAGACACATAAAAATGGTCAAGTTCTTCTCTAAGTCTTACACAAAGTATGAATTGTCAAACTTCAATGGATCCTTGGTCCAGGGCCCTCAAAGCCTGATCTCTCTGGATGTGCCCTTCCCTACAGCACCAAAATCAAGCCAAATTGTATGTTTAACTACTTACAAAGAAATGTTGAAAACAATTGCAGACCTGCCAAGAAAGTTACCAATGTGTGGGCTCCAGATAGTACCACAATGTCCTTGTCAGATAGACCCATCCGAAAGAACACCTCCCTTAGATGTGATGGCCCTACAAGGAAATATCATTGGACAATATAATTTAGTTCATTTCTATTTTTTTATGCGAGTGAGCACATCTGGTAATGAGAATGTTATGCAAATAAAATTTCCGTACTATATCTAGGATTGTGGTTTATTTGATAGGGTTCTCACTTAGGTAGGTCGAGTTATGAAAACACATTTCTAATTCCTAATTCTTCGGTGGCTGTACGTTAAGCAACGTGCATTAAGAAGTTTTAGAATCATATTTAAAAGGAAACTATTGCCATTCATCCATGAAAAAATCACTGAACATACAATATTGAAGCAGCTAGTAAAAGAGTACACCCAGAGTTCTGGATGCTTTGGAGATGTTCGCTTGCATAATTGGTTATTGAACAAGGCAAAGTGCATACAGTATTTTTTATGAACAAATGCATCCCACTAAAAGAACTTCGAATTTTGTTCAATTTGGATTCCTTATGTTTGTTGAAATTTTGTTATATCCACTGAAAGAACACAACTCTCTTTAAGACATCTTAAACCCTGCCACATAAAACTTTCAATTAAAATAATTATATCCACTACACAATTTGAAGCACATATACTTGATATCTAAGGTAGATAAATCAAGAGAATTAACCAATAAAGAAATAATCAAATTTTAGTAACTAAGAAGAGTCAAAAAAGTGTATTCAAAATATTAATTTGAAGCATACTGATTTAAATCCAAATTGAAGCCATGAATCTAAATGGCACAAACTTTACCATAAATTACCATAAAAATTAACATAAATAAAACCACATTCTTCCACCAATCTATCAAACTGGAAAACAACATTCAGCTGCACTTGCAATGTTACAGAATAGTAGTACATCAGAAAAAATGACCAAATGGATAAAGAAGATAAAACCAAATACAAACCACAACATTGAAGTATGTGCTAAGCATTCCGGCCAAGATGAGGATGCTCTCCCATAATTCCCTGGGGTCAAGGGAAAAGAGGACAATAAATCAAAGGTCAAAAGTGTATAAACCAAGAAAAACCATCAAGAACGAAAGAAACTCAAGATACATAAGTGCACTGTCATAATTAACTGCAACAAAATCAAATGTGATTTTGTGAGTTATAATGCCTTCAAAAAATAATAATTCGAATTAAGCAATGGTCCAAGAAATTATTTGCATTGCTGATATAAAAACATCACCTAGTGCAAATTCCTCAAGGCTTCCTTCATATTTCTCGATGAGCTTTTTCTGATCCACATATCTTTTCACTCTGTATCTGAAGTGATCTATAAATGGTTCCAAACCAGGATCTGTGCCCAGGAGGCCAATATTTTCATACCATCTACAATGGTTGTCATTGTTGAGTTGTCATCAGTCAAGATAGCCGAGGTTGTGGAACTAAGGCCCGCCTAGTTTAGCAAACATATCAAATTAGTACAGACTTAGAGAAGCATATTGCAAAGAGTAATTAGGTTGATGCTTCCTAAATAGTCATCAAACAAGAATTTATTCTTCAATTGAATCAAGATGCTAAAAGTTGGATTCTGGTTTTCTTAAAAAAAAATTGTGTTTCATTTCTAATGTAAAGACAGCCAAACTAGAGATGAATACTAATATAATGGTCTGATTATGAGAAAGAAATTAGCAGTCCCTGCTTCTAGTACGTTGAAAATCAATGGGAACGATGACCATGGAGAAATTTGCTTCAGTAAGTTACTAGTCAATCAAATGTTACTCTATGACCAAGCAAAAAATTATGTAGGACCATACACCATATGCTTCTGGCCTTCAGAAGCACTTGAAGATTGAATGGTTAGGATGGATCAAATTTTTTGTTTAACAGAAAATCTTGCCTCTGTTTTAACAATCTGTCAGAAATGTCAAAAACTCAAACATACCCTCCAATATGTTGAGATTTTTGAGGAAGAAAGTAATTTGCGATGCCCAAGCAAAATTCGAGACCCACTGAAAGCTCCAATTGTCTTCTGCATGGAAAGGTACTGTTTATGGTTTGAGGCCTGTGCGAAAAATTAGTCAAGATTATACAGATCACTACATCACTCAAATTGAATCAAATCTGGAAGGTAAAACAAAATAAAATAAAATTAAGAAATGGTGCTATACATAACCATGAAATAGCTTCTTGCAGAATAATATATGTGGCAAGCTTGAAAACAACACTCCTGAATTACTTTATTATAAAAGGCTTGTAAAAATTGGTCTTCGCTAGGTTTATGTTGAAGTTCTACAATGTTTTGTGCTTCACATCAAATTTTCTGCAAACCTGAAGTTTTTTTTTTTTTTTTTGCAACAAGTACATTGATAAATATGGTGAAAGATAACAATTAACGCTTCCCAAACAACCCCTTAATCATTAGCTGATTATCAAAAACAGTTAATTCTACAAACTAGAACTACAGAATCAACTCAATCCAACAAAACAAAACTGAAAGAATAAAATCAAATTAGGAATCACCGTCGCAGAATCTTTGCTGGTGAAGGGTGTTAAACACCCACTAACAGGTGTCCAAAGAAGACCCAACGATCCGTACATTTTCTCCAAATCAGCCTCTCTATACTCTCTCTCCCTCTCTCTCTCTCACTCACTCACACATACACACACACACACACACTCTCTCTCTAATAATCTCAATCCCTGCAAAATACTACTCTAAAAATATATACGATCTGAAAACAAAGTTATGGCCGTCAGATACATCTGATGGATAGAGACGTTATAACTACGATCACGATCGTGACATGAATCAGGGAAAAGTGAGCCGTGAATCATTGGGTTCCACAGTCTCCCTCCAACATAGCAAGCAAAGCATAAGTTCCAAAAATTTAACAAGGTAAAAAATTGCAGGAAAACAGAAAAATATCAGAAAACAAATCCCAGATTTTGACCCCAAAGCTGTTTTACCTAAAAAGAATTTTGGTCAAATGTTTAACAACTCTCTCTCTCTCTCTCTCTCTCTCTCTCTCTCTCAAAAGACCCAAAACAAACACCCATTGAACCCTCTGTATTTTTTCTTACAGGTTGTTTCAATGAAAGATCAATGATGAATAACAGTTACGGATATTGAATAATGATAAATATAATTATCAAAGTTTTCTTTAATTTTTTTTCCCTTTTCTTTCTGTGCTTTTCTGTTTTAAATACTCCCGCACAATATTAAACCCACCCACAAATAATGGAAGGACAGTTCTTCGTGTTACATGTGATCTTTATTCATTTGTTCTATGTTATATGGACAACATTTTACACTTTGTGCTTATCCAAACATCAAACACGAAGAATGAACATCAATATCTGAGAAAGCATATAGATCTCAAATAGATTTCAAAAATTAGAGATCTGAGTTCATACAAAACAAATGCATAAAAACTTACAGATCTGAGTTCGAGTAGTTTGGCAAGACAGACAGAAGCAACCGATCGAGATGCGAGATCTAATAAAAACATAATAGAGATGCAAGATATGAGTATGAATTTATACACTCTTCAACCCAAAAAAAAAAAAAAGAAAGAAAAGAAACTAAATAGCTAAACGAATTGAAACTCACAAAATTGAGAACCAAACTTCAAAATTTGCAATCCAAATGGTGGCCTTCAAATCATCGCCAGATCTGAAATCGAGTGTGAGAGAGAGTTTTCGAAATTGAGTGAGAGAGTGTGTTTGTTTGAATTTGAACCACAAATCTGGAGGCCGCAAATCTGGAGACTGATAACCACAAATCTGGAGGAGTAGACTGAGAACTTTAATCGCTCAGATTCAAATCTCCAAATCTTCGACAATCAACAGCAAATCGCAAATCTGGAGTGAGAGAGTGCGTCTTTTGATTTTGCTCAGAATTCTAGCTCGATAGAGAATGAATTCGAGCTCGAGCGAGAGAGAGAGAGAGAGAAATAGCAGCTTTAGGACTTTAGGATGTGGGTAACGACGTCAGCCAATTAACACGCGAAGACACTGTTTAAATGAAATATAATACAGCATTTTAAAAACGTTGTTTTAATTGAAAAATAGCGGCGTTTTCATAAACGTTGCCATATCTCCTTTTTCCTGTAGTGTAACCACAATGATTCTCTGTTAGCATAATATCTTTCTATTTAGAATTCTCACCTTCTTTATCAAACAGGACTTCTATAAATATGCCTTGATTGCCCTAATATTGTTTGTCAATGAGAGTTGTTTAAATCCAACTCGTGTGAGATAAATGGGGTCTGATTTTTCTAGACCAATGCATTATGGTTTGAGATCAAAAGCTTCTTTATATATATTTGCTCTCGCCTTATTTAATTTGCAGTGTTTATTTGCAACTATGTACAAGATTATACACTTGGACTACATAGTTTTTTTAATCACTAGCTTTTGTTTCATTTTTATTTTCAATCTCCTCATTTTATTGTATTGTTTTGTTTGGTTGTATTTTTGTTTCTTTCTATTTTTTGTTTTCATTTTCCAGAAAGCACAAGAAATATGTTTCATGAATCGTTTCTGAGAACTGTTTTCAAAAATAATTTCTGAAAACAATCCACTTTTTAAGAAACAATAAAAAAGTTTTTTCTGTAATTTCCAAGATTATTTTTGCACGGAACGAAAACGCTCGATGTTTACGAACTTTGATGAATGTTTACAAACTTTTCTTGGTTTTTGTTTCTAAAAACACAACAAAACCAAAAACGAAAAATAAAAATATGAAAATCCAACCAAGCAGAGCTGTTAACAATAATTCTTTCTTTTCTTTTCTTTTCTCTTTATTATGCTGAAACCTTGCAGTGTAACAATCACTTTCTGATTTGTCAAAACCTCTTTCAGGGAGGTCATCAAGAAAACCAAAATACCGAAATGCTGGTGTTCAAAACGACTCGATAAGGCATAGCTTTGGGGTCCAAACAGATTTCCGAGCCGATGATATCAACCACTACTATGGCATTGATCATGCAAATCCAAGAAACAACCACAACTATGGTGTTCATACAAACCCTAGAAAAAATGGTGTTCATGCAAACCCCAATACCAATACTGAAAGAACACATAGCTTTGGCATCCAAGCCAACTCATCTGATGATGATGATGATGATGATGAAGACGATCACGAACCGAGCTTCCCTCGAAGATACACAAGTGCTGAGAAAGCAAAAGGAATAGCCATTGATTTTTTTTTTTTTTTTGATAACTCAGGTATTCCCAACCCACTGATTTTAAGGGAAGTTAGGACTAATCCTAAGGGCCCTGAAGTTAACGACCGGGCAAACCTCCAGTGGCCCCAAGGGGTGACTCGAACTCGAGACCTGTGGATTTTATCCTCCAGACTTTACCATTCGGCCACTTGCCTTGGGGTTAGGAATAGCCATTGATGATGGATCTTTAGAGTTTTCTTCTCAGTATCCTCCAATTTATGACTCCGATAGGTCTGGACCGTCGTGTTATCGTCCATTTTACCATTGTCAAGAACCTAAAAATGTGTACCGAAATTGGCAAAGAATGGAAGAGGGGGTTCCACGTTGTGGAGGGTATGATCATGAAATGCCTTGTGGGTATTATGGTAGAAACTATTATGAGCCTCCTCAAAATTGGGCATGGACTGGCTATCATGATAATAACTATGGAAGTTATTGTTATGATCATAATATGAATCATCAAAGTTCAATGGTTCGTGCTCTTGATGACCCTTGGAACTATGAACCTCAAAGTCATGGCCAAAATGAGTTGCAATAGATGCAACGGATCAAATTTTTGGTGGAGTCTATCCTTACTATGAAGTTGGAAGATATTAGAGAGAGAGAGAGAGAGAGAGAGAGAGAGAGAGAGAGGGTGTTTCTTAGCTTTGTTAATGATTTGGATTTAGTAAGCATTGATATTGTAGGGTTCATAATTTTTTTGTTTTTGTTTTTTTGTTTTTTTTTTTGGGAAGAAGGGTTCATAATAGTTTTAGATGTGGAGATCTTTGAATTTTGGTTTGCAGTGTTCTTCATAGGTAGTATATTCTTTTATTCAAGTATTGTGAATATTTATACATAAAAGATTTTTAGACAAATTATACCGGTAGTTTTTATATTTTGATGTTTGTATCATTTGGTTTTTACCGTCTTAATCCTTAATTTTAGATTTTATATCAATTTAGTTCAATTGATAACTATTAAGATTTTTTTATGAGAAATGATCACTGAGTTGGTTCAGATTGAGTCACTGAATTAATTAAATTTATAATTTTATTTCTAAAAGTATGACACCTGCTCATGTGTGCTTTTTTCGTAAAAAAAAAAATTTTTTTTTAAAATACATACATACAATTGAAATTAATTGGACCAATTTGAGACAAAGTAAAAAATTTAGTATTAAAATTGAACCAATTCAAATTACAGTGACCAACATGACATAAGAGTTAAAATACAAAGACTAGCGGTATAATTTACCTAAGTTTTTTTTTTAATCAAATTTTCTTATTACTAACACAAAAATTATAAATTTACGTTAATAAGTATATATAATTCATTGTCCTTGTCTCTATTGATAAGAAAGTTTAGTTAAAAAATCATTTATGGGCAGCATTTTCTTATGGTGTTTAAATCTAGGGGGTTGTTTTGGAGTTGATTTTTTGACATTTTAGAAATAAATAAATAAATGTGTAAAAAAGTAATTTAGCAACTTATAATAATTTTTGTAACTATTTGAACCCCTCATCAAACGGGGCTAAATACGGGTAAAAGCTCTATCAAATCTTAATGATTCTCTTGTTCTATTCAATTTTAAACCTTTTTACATTGTTTATGATGAACTAATAAAAAAAATGGAAACAATAACACGAATATGAGATCAAACAATATATTAGCCCATTTTAACGTGGTTAACCCACCCTAAGAAATCTTTTTTTATTTGCTTTTCCTTAAACCACCCTAAGAGTATCATTACCAGATTACTTATATTTTATCTTAAAATATTATTAAAAAATTCATTCTCTATTTTAGAAATTATTTTTTCATCTACTTTTCCCAACAAACTCTCTATTCTTTCTCTATTCTAATAAAATATTATTTTTAATTATTTTATATTTTATATTTTTGGGGATGGAGATGCTCAAGAACCAATGATGGTTGAATAAAAAATAATTTTATATTTTTTGGGGGGTGAACAGTTGCTCCTTACATTTGGGGAGCAACTGTAGCATTTCTTATAATAGGGAGTTACTTTAGGGGAGCTGATGGGATTGATTTTATGATAAAAAGACTCCCTAAAATAGGTAAAGGATGAATTTAAGTGATCCAATAGGGATGCTCTAAGTGACACTCTTCCAATAATGATTATTTTCTACATATCAAACTTGTCTTAGGTGATATTTGATAAAAATGAATATTAAAAATTAAAGGTTATTTGATAATGTACTAAATTCAATCAAGTTGATTGATTTATATAAGCAACTGAAGTGATTAAATTTTTAATTTTACCTTTTTACTTTTTACATTTAAATATTTTATTAAATATTTTTCTCACTAATATAACTAGAAAAAAAGAATATTGTAATCACAATCATAAATCTAACCACTGAAAAAGTTTAGTACTCACTTTGTATGGTGTTTCAAGGAGACAAACAGTCATCTCCAAAGCCTCTCCAAGATGTGTTGGAACTCAAGCTCCTCATACCTCACCTCACCATACACAGGAGTTTACGCTTGGATTTAGCTTTTGTACTTGTAAAAAGTGTGTTGGTACTGTTACAATACTAGTGTATCTTCATCTAGCCTACAGTTCACCCTCTCTGTTAGCATATAGGTTGCCCCCTCTGAGGCTTGAATCATTGAAAAGTAACTCATATGATCCTATACTCGACATAGTAGCCAAATTTTATACCAAATAATAAAAATCCATAAGTAGAATTAACCCTTGAAAACTAACTTGCAAGGAGAGGATACCTAAGAGCTTATATTCACATGATCAAACCAACTGTTAAGGGATGTAGGATCATAACACTCAGCCTTTTAAAATCAACCAATATATGCGATAAATATATTACTTTGAGTTTACTTCTAGGAAATATGCTTCAAATTACAAGCAACCATAATTCAAAACATGCTTCCACTTATAAATTTGGCCTGATAATATTTTCACCATGCCGTGTGTGTGTGTGTGTGTGTGTGTGTGTGTGTGTGTGTGTGTGTGTGAGAGAGAGAGAGAGAGAGAGAGAGAAGAATGTCAACATGATGATTTCAGCATAGTCCACTTCATTTTAGGTTACAATCAAAAAGGTAAAATTGCAGCTTTGGAAAAGCTTTATAATGACATCCGAAAAGAGAGGAAAAAGTCCAAGGAACAAAGAAACTCAAGTGAGACAGCTACTAAAGAAATGATCATGTAATGCCACAATGGCATATGGTTGTAAACCTGAATTCAAAATAAAAATAAAAGAAGAAGAAGAAGAAGTTGCTTCAATATCCAATTCTCCAATTCAGCTCCACCTTCTCCGATCCTCTTCCTCATCTACTGGAGTATACCAGGATGGTCGCCACTTTGAGTTGCTTAACCTGTAGTTCAAGAGCACCTCTTCATCACAAAGTGGCCTAGTGGCCACAAGGACAAGAGCCTTAAGAACCAGAACATCTGATTCACCGTTGCTAGATCCCCAAGATTTAAACCAAAAACTTCCAAACCTCTTCATCTTCGCTTCCTCTCCACTTCCAAACTTTATGTTTGGTAATAGGTTCTCATATCCTTCTCAGTTAACGGAAAATCATAAGGGCAAACCATTACATTTGGGACCATCTCTTTGCAGGGTGGTTCGCAAAATGGGCAAAGCTAGTGGGTTTCTCCGCTCCAACACATCGCCACTACTGGCCACTCGTGTGGCTTGCAAAGGTTTATTGAGCATCTTCCAAATTTGGTCAGAACCTTTATTATTAGCATCATCTTTCACATTTGGCCTAGATTTAATAACACTCAAGAGGTCCCACACTTCACGGATTTCGCCCCCAACACCCCAAGGCTGTGCATTGATAACAGTTCCGTCGTACCTTGTGATCAAGTACGGGTTGTGTGTATCAACTCTTGGATATCCAGGAATATAACGGTAGTAAGCTGGAGAGTAAATTATTCCAGGGTAGAATGCTATTACAGTACCAACATCGGCTTGACCATCTATGAATAAACCTTGGCCAGCGCGTCCTTATGCGGAATTTGAGATGGTTTGAGCTCAAGAGTGTAGCCTATGAGATTCTTCAGACTCTGAGACAACTCAGCAGGTTTTAACGGTTTTGTATCAGGTACAGCTGTGCTGAAAATTCATGATAATCAGATTCCAGCATTAAAAGTTACTCAAAATCATTGGGAGTTCCACACCAAATAATATAACGTAAAATTCGCCAGATGACCAAGCTAGGTACAGACTACAGTGATTAAAATTTGATACAGGCACACAAACAGATATAATTATGTAATCTTCTGCTATTTCCATTGAATGCAATCAAGATAAATTCAGAGAACCAAGTGGCAATATAGTTATTTTAGTACTAGAACGTTCAAACCGCAGATAAAATTTTGTCAGACAATTTTAGTTTTGGGGGGGGGGGGGGGGGGGGGGGGGGGGGGTGTTGTTGGGGGAGGGGAACAAAGTGTTGGTTGATCACCAATAGATCTTAATAACTTCAATGCTCCAAGAGGTCCTGGAAACCTCATTAAAAGAAAAAAATAATATAACAATAATTCATATGGATGGTTAATCATCAATAACATGTCACATAAAAGGACAGAACAACATCAGTATCATTAATTGGGAAAGAATCTGCGTTCTGCATATCATATCGAAATGACTAAACCACAATATAAAGAAATTAGCATATAATAAAACAACCAAGATATGCATAAAAGATGACTAAATGCTCATTAAAAAATAAAGTTGTAAGATCGTACAATGCTAACATCCCAACTATTTATTTCAGATGCACACGCACACATACACACACAAACACAAAGGGGTCACATCAAATGAAAAAAGGAGTTCTAAGTCGCCTTATGAGGCTCTTTGATACCACTATCCTTCTTTCCTAGTTCCCACATACCTCTAATCATTTTTCACAGTCACTAACTTGTTTCTCTTTTTCTTTTTCTTTTTCTTTTTTTTTTCCCCTGAAAATAGTCATGATTGATGTACAAAAATACAAGGAACGAGATGTTATCTGAGATGGTGATTGCTATAGTATTCTGGGAGCAGCAAAGGTGAAAGCCAGATTGGAGGCCTTGCTTTTGATAGTGCCAAATGTCAATGGTAATGGGGAAGTGAGATGGGATAAGGCATTAAGCACAAGTCAAGATCTTTGTCAACAAGCTTAGATTTCTAAGAATGATCTCATAGTTTTGCCATAGTTGACTACTAGGATTCACATACCTAGACCTGTCAAGCTCTTCCATATCAAGTTATTTATGCAACAAGACCATAGTTATTGTTCATAATAACTATGTTATTATGCATTGTGTACTACCTATATTACCCATAATAAGATGATTTTTCAAGACCTGCCACTATATACTTTCGGCAAGGAGCACTTAAAGGAATCAATTTATTCGCAGTTCACTCACTTTTTTTTTTCCAGATGCCAAATAAATTCAATTTAAATCAATAACACAAAGCTATGAAAGAAAAATAACAAATAAAAAAAAAAAAAAACAATGTCTTAGACGGTTTCAGTAAACTATCTATTGGTTCTATAAGATAACAATAAATATTCTAAGATAAATTTTACAAATCAGGAAGTGGGTAAATTTAAGCAAACTCAGTGTTAGCTCAAATAGAGTAAAGAGCTGTAGTAATTCCAAACACTAATAAAGTGAAATTTAAAATGTCCCGGAGTTGATAAAAACAAATTTCTGACAGTTTGAAATAAAGATGCAGATAAATACTCACCAGGACTTTTATTTTGTGGGCTCATCCTTCCAACAGCAAGGCCAAGGCCGCTACGGGTCACAGCAGTATTCCTTTGTGAAGTTGATTCAGATGATTCATTTATGTTTTTGAATCAGGAAGAAGAATTTCATCCATTGATGCACAGAAGGTTTTAATTTGAGAATGAATGTTTTCTTGAACCTGTTTCTGTTGATCAGCAAGGGAGGCCTTACCAGCCATATCAATGATCGCCTCTGCATCTGATTCATCAGCATTCCTTCCTAAACGATTATAGCTGGATATGCAAGGTTTTCCATAAGGAATTAAGACTAGCATGACAAAGAGAAAAGAAGGCAACTACATGGCAACAAAGGCTGCATTGTGTTCACATGAAGGCACATGCTAGATTAGAGCATCAATACATGACATGCAGAATATTAATCATGATGTTTGTCTCAATCTTTCCAACACTATGAAAGTGAATTACCTCATCAAAGCTCAACAATCATCTATGTTAACATGGACTCAGTGAGGGTAAGCATCTAAGGGTCGGACACTTCAAAACTAAAAATTAAGGATGTATGGATATGGATCCAAATTTGAATACAGGTACGAGATACATTAAATAGTATTTTTTAAATATAATTATTATTGAAATGAGTTAAAATAGTTATTTTTTAAATATATTTATTATTTTTTTGTCTTATGTGTTATTTTATTAATAATTTTTTAATTTGTTTTATTTTAATTGATATATATATATATATTGTAAATAAAAATATATATATAACAAAAAAGAATACAAAATTTATGTGAAGATAAATAAAAAATAAAAAATGATGATTTTTTATAGATTTTATTAGATTTTTTTATTATATATGTTTAATTGAATTTCTTTTGAGAGAGACAGAAAAGATTGATATTCCACCGACATAGAGAGAGAAGAGAGAATACAGAAAGAAAAGCGACGACAAAGAGAAGAGAGAGAAAACAAAGATTGACATATATATATATATAGAGAGAGAGAGAGAGAGACGAAGACAAAGATCGTCTATAGTGGTGCTCGTCGAAGACGAAGTCGAAGTCGAAGTCGAAGGGGCCATGCTTGTCAAAGTTGAAGGAGAAGTCAAAGCGAACGACACAGGATTAAAGAGGCCACACTTGTTGAAGTCATCAAACAGAGGATCGAAGCTAGCGATAGGTTCTCTCCTTGCTCTCTCTTTCGTTTTTTCTGCATTTAGGGCAAAATAGTGGTATCCACTTGTAAAGAGCCATATCCCGGCCATATCCCGCACCCGTACTCGCGTCGTATAGTGTCGTGTTGACACGGGTGCCTCTCAAATTTCAAAGAGTCCATGTAACGTAGACAATCGTAAATACTTGTACACTTGTGCCCAGTGTTATTAAAGGTGCACCTAGACCCAAGTCCCATCCAAGTCCAAGGTTTGCGCCTTGTAGTGTTCCAGGCCAGTCGACTTCGATAAAGCGCGCCTAGCCGTGCGCCAGGCCCAAGTCCCATCCAAACCCAATATTTGTGTCTTGTAGTGTTCTAGGCTAGATGACTTCAATAAGGTGCCTAACTAGTCCAAGGCACAATAAGATCCAAGGCTTGTGTCTTAGGGCTTTTTTTATTATTGCTTTAATTAATTTTGTTTAAAATCTGACCATTGATTTAATATGGTGCAGCTACAGAAGATCCATGCTCTTATTACAGATACCAATACATTGGGTATTCAATCCCAAATCAATGATAAAAGAAAAATTACCCTAATTCCTAATCTCCGAGGAACACTAAATGTTTAACATTTCATTTTGTTTATATTGAACCCTATTATTTACTTATATATATTTTTTTTTTTTTTTTTCTTTTCCGTACAAGGTGCGTCTCACTTCAATGGAGCCTGCTCCTCGACTTGCGCCTTGAGCCTAGGCCCCACGAGACCTTGGCGCCTTGGTGCACCTATCGCCTTTAATAACACTGCTTATGCCAAGTATTGCTATTCTATTATTGGAATCATACGGTTCGTGATTCAAATCGTACAATTCGATTCAATTCAATTCAGTCAGTAATCGATACGAACATGTTGCATAAATCACAAATAGTTGTGAACTATGAGTGAATCGGTGAATCGATTGATTCACTTTTGATTCGTTGAAATCAATTTTGACTTCTTTTTTGCTTTTTATTTTTGAAAAAGAGTTCACACAATTTTTCTAAGGTCTTTACGGTTATTATATGCTATCCTTTGACTTTCTCCCTCCCTATTTACTCTCAAAGACTCAAACCTCGAAAGAAAAAGAAAAAAAAAAATAGAATCTTCTCTCTTTATAATATTCTAGGTTTTGATAATCAACTTTATCCAAGTGTTTACAGTTATAAAACGAATCTTTTAAAGGCATCTAGTGAGAATGGTGGATAATAAATATTTAAAAGGAAAAATGTAAGGTGGAGATCTTATATTGGAACATGTGTTAACTTCTTATCTATTAGACTACTTGATCATTATTCAAAACAACATTTTTAGGAGTTTGAGTCTAAATATTTCATATTATGAGATATATTTAATCCCTAAGTAAGTGTATAGATATATTTTTCTATATAATCAAAAAAAAAAAAAAAAGTGACCGAACCTTTACAATTCACAATTCGATTTTATTCTCGATTCGATACAATGCCACTTTGATTCACAATTTGAATCCCGAAAGTTTCAAATCATTACTAGAAGTTAAACTACTTCCTCCAAGTTGAATAAGGGAAAAAATAATAATGATGTAAAGCAAAAGTTGTTCAAGGTCAACTAGATCTCTTAAGTCCTGCTAGTCAAGATCTTTTTGTCATTTAAGCCAAGTTCATTAAGTATTTAATAAGTTAATATTGTCCCATTGGGTAGATTTTTATCTTGAAAGGCATTATGTTAAGAATTTACAAAATGGAATGCATACCCTAATTACAAA